>JBAJMU010000007.1:1670899-1769725 GCA_037952995.1 Hyposoter didymator
TTTTTTTTTTTTTTTACCTCGTTGCATGATTAATTACCCTCCAGCTATGACGAACCGCAATCCATTATTTCTAGACGCACTCAACTGCTTGCAGTTGCTCATTGCACTGGATCTGGGAAGCGTCTCGAGTTTATAAACGTAAAATATGAAATTAAATCGTAATTTTGTTATAAATAATTTCGATGAATTCCGAATCGAAATAATGTTGATGAAATTTTGTTAAAAAACGTCGATATTTTGTTGAACATGGTAAATCGAATATTTTTGGATAATTTCAAATTTTTCGATATTTTGGCAGGATATTTGGTTTTTCACGAAACTGTCAGCAAAATTAACGATTGGAACGACAAAGATTTGCTCTCCGGAGAGACTTTCTAGAATATTTCTTGCTGCAATGACAAGATTTTTGGGATTTCATTTAAAAAAACGTTTCGTCGAACGTTTTCAACAAAAAATCGATCTTTTCCAACAAAATTTTCTTTTCAGCGTTCAATAACCAGAATTTTACTGAAAATGGAATTTTGTTGAATATGGTAAACCAAATATTTTTGGATAATTTCAAAATTTTGTTATTTTTGCAGTAAATTCGGTTTTTAACTTTCTAGAATATTTTTTGCTGCATTGACAAGATTTTTGGGATTAAAAAAAATGTTTAATCGAACGTTTCCAAAAAAATGTCGTTTTTAGTTAAGGAATTCATGAGATCGAGGCCTCAATAGTCATTCCGATTTCAATTGTTGTTATTGTTGTTATTGCTGTGATTATTCTTAATGGAGCAGACTCAATCGACGTCCCGGACCTTTAGGGATGAAAAAGGATGCGGTGAAAGCAGGGGATAGGAATCTATAAGAAAGGGCATGAGAAGAAACACAACAATGCGCTGAATGGTCTGGTGGATAGCCGCAGCATTGATAGAAAAGAGCCGTGTCATCTTCGAGCGGCGGCGTGATACACCCCATTGTGGCTCTGCACGAGGTCGATTTCGGAGCAGGAAGGGGTAGGTGTTTGCTGGCGTCATCCTGCTTAGCACCCTCGCATCTTTTCGTTGGAATCCCTTCCGGATATCGCGTCAGGCTCCAATCAGAATGAGACTTGGCTCCAAAAATGCTCTCCGGTAATTATGAATCATTAAGACGTGACCATTGTCGGGACGATGAGGATTCATCGTCAAAATTCAACATTGTTTTTATTCATTTAGTCATTTTCACAATCCTGTCAGGGTTCTCCAGATTTTTTTCTTATTTTCGATCTTTTTGCTTCCTCAGGGAGGAAGCTATGTGACGGTGAAATTTTCCAATGTCAATGTGCTTAAAATTTCCCAAAACATCGAAAAGTCATATTTAAGAAAAATATTCGGCACTGTAAAATTCAAATATTTATAACTCGAGAACGGTTCGAGCTACAGGGCTCCCGTTTTGCACAGATGTCAATCTATACAAGCTCTTCATTCTCTGAAAATTTTATTGGAATTGCTAGAAAAATGCGATCTCTACGGAATTTTGAAAATTTCAAAAAAATTCTGTCGACGCTCTAGCTTCCGCAAATTTTAAGATTTATTACTAATATTTTTTTTATACATAGAGTATCGTAACAGGAAGGTTGGTATTGAATTTGGAAAATATCGGTTGAACGGTTTGAATTTTATGATTTTTCGAATTTTACAAAAATCTGATTTTTCCAAAAAATCGTCCACCCGCTTTAATTTTTGCAATTCTCCCAAGATATTATGTAAGACTCTGTCCTCTCACTCAACTTTCTAGAAAAGTTGTGGAAATGATTAAAAAAAAATACAAATTTTCGAAGATTTTAAAATTTTCAAATTTTGAGATTTATTACTAAATTTTTTTTTTTTTTACACATACGAGGATTATTGTCAATTTTTTTGAATGTAACAATTTCGAGTCACAACGTAATTGAATTTGAACACCGCAACGATGCGAAAGTGCTCACGTGAGAATAAATCTGTAGAGTCGATTCTCACGATCGAGAAAGCTCATCCTCGTCCTTCTGGCGGTTTATCTTTTTCTTCGTGTCTCATACCCTTGTAATTAGAAATTTATACACTAGTTTGAACGTCGTGTTATTCAAATGGGGCAAAGCGGGCTAAGCCCATTAAAACACAAGCAACGTCGAAAATATCTGCGCCCCCCTCCCCAAGGCAACGAAAATATCGTACAATCGACGAGAGCATGTTATAAAACCTGAAAATGACATAAACTCGGTGTGTATGCGTGGGTACGTGTATTATGTACGTCGGAGCTTGTTAGCTCGTAAGTTTGGGGGGATCGTTAATGGAACATTGATTATTTATATATTTGCGGGGATGCGAGTCTCTCGCGGCATTTAACCCACAGATAAATATTTGTGATTTGTGTTCAACATTTGTCAGCGATAACGTTTTGAGAATAAAATGCACGAGAGACACAGAAAGAAGCGGAGAAATATCATAAACTGGTTCCATATTTTTTTCATTCAACATTTACGAGTCCAATTAATTTTAATGGACGTATTATGTTCTCGAATTTATTGAACAATTCGAAACGTTGATGAAACAACATTCCGCGTCGTTATAATTGAACGATTAATTATCGATGAGCTCTTGTGCTGAATTTGGCAGATTTTGATGAAAAAACGTCGGGAAATTTTCGAAATAAAAAAAAAAAGGTTTCGATAGCAAAATTTTGATTTTTTGATTTTTTTTTCGATTATTTCGGTGACGCTCTGAATTTTTTTCAAATTTTCGATGCACAAGAGTGGCGCGTGGCGAATGGAAATTTAATTAACACGATTTATGACACTCGAAAGCCTCGGAGGCCCACGCCACGTACATAACTCGTCGTGTCGCGGCGACAGAATCAGAGAAACACTATCGTGCAGTAAATTAACGTTGTGTGAACTTTTCGTCGTGCACCATAGTCTCGAGCACGAGAGATTAGATAACCTATTGGCGAACCCTGCAGAATTATTTCTTTGTGTATATGTCTTACAGTTGCAGACCACAATTTATTTTATCCGAGGATTGTAATTTCGTATACAATTAATTTACATTCTAGACGACATTACGCGACCATTATCGCTTTTCATGTACTTACACTTGTAATCATTTTTTTTCTCTCTTTTTCTCGCTATTTCTCCTTCTCATGCGCAGAGACTTTATCCAAATTCACTTTTTGGACGTACAGTGTATTTCACAGTCGAGAGTTCTTAGTTTTTTTATTTATTTTTTTTTATTTATTTTTTGATAGAGAAAAAAACGTCAAGACAATTATTTCATTGTGCACATTAATATTTTAGGGAGAGAATTCTTGTAGATCTGGACAAAACAATCCGAAAATCAATGTCCATAGTTTTCGAAATGACAAAAAAAAAAAAATCGACGAAAAACTGAATATCTCGAAAAATATGAACAATATCAAAAAAAGTTATTCTTCAGTTTCGATTTCTTTCGTCGAGATGTACAGGAATCGATCATAAAATCTCCCCGTCCCGGAAATCGTACTCTCGGCAATAATTGAGTCATCGGGACTGTCGGTTGTGAGGAATTTTTCGATTCTCTGCTGAAATAATTCGGATATTTAGACAAAATGAAGTTTTTGTTAACGAATCACGATCGCAGTTTGCACGAGCTCGACTTTTCTGCGAGTCTCCTTAGCGAGAATCAATGGCAACCAGCCAACAGCAGAGAAAAAGGGTGAACGCGAAGAAAGTAGCAAGAATATGAGAAGGAATGGAAAAAAGAGAGAAGGAAAGCGATAGAGCGAGACTGCTGTCCTTAGCGATGATTGATTTTAGCGAAAACGCGAATCAAGGGGTAATTTGTCAAGCTGTCAGCTCTTCGAGCACGGAAATGCGAAGTATATGTAAGTTTTTCACGACTACGTCGTCCATTGGCTATGCGTGTGTGCGCGCGAGTATTCGTAAAGGATATTACACTGGATACGTAGTTAAATAGTGTGTACATGGAATAGAGCCTGGCAACGAGTTTACGGTCACGTGGCCGATACCAATCTCCTCTTTCTGACCCGGCGTTAAGGTGCCGTCGAAAGAGTCAAGAGAGTGCGAGAAAACGATAAAGAACCGAACGCGCGCGCGGTCTGTGTTGTGCATGCAGCAGTGCAGCGGCGCGGTGCGATTGTTGCGCTCAGATGAGAAACTCTCGTTACACATTGTAGGCGTCAAGACGATCGTCGCATCGAACGCGAAAGACCGCGAAACTCCACCCTCTGTAAATGTTGTAGAACGACGCTATCGCGTTTTCTCTCGATCCTTAATCCTCTCGCCCTGCAAATACACTGAAAACATAATTTTGTTGAAAAAGATGAATATTTTGTTCCATACGTTCGACTAAATGTTTTTTCGAATAATCCCAAAAATTGTGTCACTGCAGCAAGAAATATTTTAGAAAGTCTCTTCGGAAGCAAATTTTAGTCGTTCTACTCGTTAATTTCGCTGACAATTTCGTCAAAAACTGTCAAAATAACGAAAATTTTGAAATTATCGAAAAATATTTAGTTCATCGTATTCAACAAAATATCGACGATTTTTAACAAAATTTTATTCTCAGTCTCCTCGCACTATCTCGTTGCACTATGGATCGTCGATTTATTATAGGAAACGGAACAAACTATTAGAAAGTGCTCGAGAGTCCTCCGATAGCACGAACGAAAAATGAAAAAAAAAATTATCGAAAATATGAATAAAAAAAAAGAGAAAAATAATTTTTATTGAAAAATCTCCCTCAGAGGGAATTTTTTAATTTCGAAATGTTTTTAAACATTGAATTATTTAATTTCTATCGAAACAACGAGAAGGATCGATTTGAATATCGTTTCCATTAATCGCTTGTGTCCAGCTCAACAAAAAATCCTTGGCATCGATAAATTAAACGAGTTGGATCCAAAGTTGTGCATCAAAAGTAAAATCGTAGCCTCAACCGCCGAATAAGCATAATAAAAGGAAAGGAAGCCTCTCTTTGTTGTCGTGCTGTGTGTGGCAATGCGGAAGTGTAGCTGCTGGTGGTTAAAGCCTCAGGTATAGCTCGGCGTGCTGGTCATTGGCCAAAAGATTTAAGGAAGTAAAATAAATATTTGAAAAAAGGGCAAAAAACGCGAAGCGAAGATAAAATGGCATTTATGAGCGAATGCCGGAAAAGCAGAAGACGAGAGATCGCAATATTTCGAAATTACGAGAGAGAATCGAATGTGCACCAGCGTGCGTTCGCCTCCCTTATTAATACGTATTACGTTTTATGAGGGCGTTTTTTTTTGGTCGTCCAAGCGATTCCATAAACACGAGGGTCTTATGGCAAGTGAGGAGGTCTCAATGTGGTGGACATGAAAAGCAACAGCACGACTGATGTCCAACGAGAAAAAAAAAAAAAAAGAGAAAAAAAAGGAAAACCATCGGTGACACTAAAATCTTGAGTTTACACCCGTAACCAACGTTTACGGGTCTCTTTGTGCGCGACCCCCGAAACCGCCATTGATGTCTCTGTTATCCCAATTAGGGCCTCGTAAAAATGCCTTTTCTTTTTCGGTTTTTCTTCGACCGCACCTTTTCGTTTACGTTTTTATATTTCTCCGTTTCGACGTTTTTTTTCGTCCCCATATTTCTTTCCCTTTCGGTGCGTATATTCGTCGCGTCAACTCTTCATGCGACGATCTATATCGAACGATTTTTTATTGGCTGCACCATCGCGGGATTGCGGCATCAAAGAAATGTGGGCGTTGTTATTGAAAATATCGCTTTTCATGGTCGACGTTAACCCTTTCTTGCCAGCTTGGGGCACAAACTACTCCGGGCCTGAAAAATTTTGTTGAAAAATATCGATATTTTGTTCGATACGTTCGACTAAACGTTTTTTTTTAATTAATCCCAAAAATTGTGTCATTGCTGCAAGAAATATTTTAGAAAGTCTCTTCATCAGCAAATTTTCGACGCTCCACTCGTTAATTTCGCTGACAATTCCGTTGGAAACCAAAAAAACTGCCAAAATAACGAAAATTTTGAAATTTGCCAAAAATATTCAGTTTACCGTATTCAACAAAATATCGACGAATTTTTAACAAAATTTTATTTTCGGTATATTAAGCAAAATTGTCATTTTTCCACATTTTTTGGTTTTAGAATTTTTTTTGTACTTAAATTTAATTTTTGGCTTTGCAAAGTGAAGAATCTTCAGAAAAACGCTTTCAATATTTTCTACAACAATTTTTAAGTCGAAATATTCGGCAATAAATTTTTTTTTTAACAATTTTTGTCACTGGGGTAAAAATCCACCCCATGCGTGGCAAGTACGTGATTCTACGGAGGTAAGGACGTCGCCACATGAAAATATACTCAACAGTTTTTTTTTGCCACTTCTCATCGTGAAAAGCTTTTGGATTTTCCGGTGCAGGTGCGAAGACTGTTTCGGGATATTGCTGCGGCTGTGAAATTCGTGACAAATTGGATCAGCTCCCCCATGGAGTTTCGTATTTTTGGGAGTCGAGAAATATTGAGATCTCATTTGCGATAAACGCCGATCGCAGGCCCTTCTTGCGTTTGCGACGCTCTGCTCTTTCTTCCTGATGAGAAAAATTATTTCCGAGCGATGAGTTCCGGAGCGAGATCTACGGATCATTAGCCGGAAGAGTGTGAGAAAGTCGTAGCGCCGCGAGGAGAAAGAGGAGAAGAGAGAAAAAGGAAAGTGAATATCGTGGATGCGGCGTCGAAGGGCTCGAGTCGCTCTGCGAGATTCCATTTTTTTCCGTGTCTCGTTTTTTCCAATCCTGTCGATCTTTCTCAAGCCCGTCCGACAAGACGGATGATCGACGACGTGAGAATCGTTGCCACGCTCGCGTACGACTTACAAAACTTAAAAATCGTTCTACACCCTTAATTAACCGAAGCATCGATTCTCCAACAGTTCCGTCGGCCATTCTCCTCCGATTCATTCATAAGACCTCTTGGGCGCCCTCGCTTTTTTGGTTTTCGCAATAGCGACGCGAATTCCGGTCACGGACAGCTGTGAAAAGAATTATCTTTCTAATGCACTCTGGGCTTAAGACAATCGTCTCAAAATTATTCAACTTTGCATCCGAATGATTAATGCATCGAGATCCAAGCAAAAACACGAACGATTTTTCGAAAAATTTGCATTTTCGTAAAATTCGAAAAATCATAAAATTCAAACCGTTCAACCGATATTTTCCAAATTCAATACCAACCTTCCTATTATGATACTCTATGTATAAAAAAAAAATTAGTAACGAATCTTAAAATTTGCGGAAGCTAGAGCGTCGACAGAATTTTTTAAAAAATTTCAAAATTCCGTAGAATTCGTATTTTTCTAGCGATTCAAACAAAATTTTCAGAGAATGAAGAGCTCGTATAGATTAACATCTGTGCGAAACGGGAGCCCTGTAGCTCGAACCGTTCTCGAGTTATGAAAGTTTGAATTTTACAGTGCAGAATATTTTTCCTAAATATGACTTTTCGATGTTTTGGGAAATTTGAAGCACATTGACGTTGGAAAGTGGAAAAAAAATCCACCGTCACATTGCTTCCTTTCTAAGGAAGCAATAACTTGATTTATCTTACAACAATATTTATCTCACAGAGAATAATCCACAAGGATCTCAATGAGATAATAAAAATTCGTCACGATTTAGCGTACTCCGGTGTATTTAAAAATTGGCGAAATGTTTGGAATGCAATGCAATGAGAAATAAACTTTAGAGTGCGCGCAATGTATACATTCGCATGAGCATGTGTACCTGAAAATATAATATTCAGACGTAAATATAGTAATACACACAGAGGAGCTCGTACAAAGCATATGGTTGCCACACGTTTGAGATTTTATCCCATTTTGGATTGTAGGCGTTATCCGTATGACGTTGTGCGAGAGACTCCTCGATATGTGTACAATGCCATACAGTCGAGAGAGAATATTACAGCCTTGACAAATTGCCGCGCTTCGAAGGTTGGAGACCGAGGCAAGAGAGAAAAGGAGCAGCAGAGAATGGGCGAGATAGAGCATGGTAATTACGGGGCAGAGTCTTGGATATGCACGTATACGCTCGTTCATGAACATATCTCTCGCACGTACAACAAAGTAAAGCTCCTCTCCCGAAGCCCGAAGAATTGGCGCACCTATCGAAACACACAGACACATAAATTTCATTTCTCCAGAGTGTCACAATTATTGTTCCACGCGATTGACACAAAATCTCGTTAAAAAAGATGGAAATTTTGTTGGAAATGTCGAAGACCAAACTTTTTTTCGAACGATCCCACAAATTGGGAATAAATTTTCTGTCATTCCGATCGTAAACTTTTGTGACAGTGATTCCAGTAAAAAAAAAGATAAATTTGAAAAATAAAATAAAAATATCGACGTTTTGCAAAAAAAAAATTCTTTTCCAGCGTTCCGATAATTGCCAGCTTCGGAAAACTCGTCTATAAAAAATCCTTTTCGTCTCGGAGCATTGATACGTTCGTCCAAACATTTTTGCAACAAATATTGTAGAAAATATAATTAAAAATAAAATGTTTGTCATTCCGATCGTAAATTTTCCTGACGAAAATTTTGAAATTATTCAAAAATATTTAGTGTCCAACAAGATATCGACGTCCGTCAACTTTGAAAAAACTGGAATAATTTACACCCAGGAGAAGCAAGAATAAAAAAAAACGCTGAAACCTCGACAGCAGGACGATATCCGACATTTTTCCTGAACGGTAAAAGGACTCGAATAGATTATTATTGAGTATGTGATTTTTCTGGACGAGGGCAGTGAGGACGTGACATAATAATTGATAGAGTTATTAGGACAGGACCGGAGGCTGGTATTTGATGAATTCTTTCCAACGAATGAGGGCAACGACTACATACGCGAGCGAGGGCTTGACAAAAGAATCACGTGTACGAAGTAAAGTTGAGTTTTATAATTGATGTGCTTCGCACTAAACTGGATTAATTTGAAATCCTTTTTTCTCGTTCCTCCTACGCTTCAATGGCTCCCAAATGACCAAAAAAAAATAAAAAAATAAAAAAAATTTATTTTCTTTTATATTTCGATACGATTAAGATAATAAATTTATATCTTCACAGGACTCGATGCTCTACTTTCTCCGCGAGTTTATTCTTCATTCCGTAAAATGCACTCTCGTGAATTAATCACCGTTTCTGTATGGATTAGTATTGAGAGGTTCAAGTGTATAGTTCGCACAAGTATCCTTTTTTATTTTCCTCTCTTTTTCTACGTATTTCGATCGACTTTCGAAAGCTGCGCGCGTATATAATCGTCCGGACGATTATTACAGTCGTGCTCCTTGGCGCTCGCATAGCGTTCCTGCCAATTCGATTAAATCCTCACACACACACACACTGGGACGCACGCACACACACGTACACAAAAATTACACATTAGCTTAAAGGTAGACAGCTCTTGGGACCATAAGTTTGCGGTTTTTGAATTCTCATGACGTATTCTTTTTACAAAAGGGTTGCTGATTAAGAAAATCGAGGAATTTTCCTGTGGGACCAAAATTAACGATTTTTTCGTCTGGAAAATACAGTGGGAATAAAATTTTGTCGATATTTTGTTGGTGGAGTTCGAATAAACGTTTTTTTTTTTATAAAATCCCAAAAATCTTGTCATTGCAGCAAGAAATATTCTAGGAAGTCTCTCCGGAGAGCAAATTTTTGACGTTTCAGTCGTTAATTTTGCTGACAGTTTCGTTAGAAACCAAAAATTCTGTCAAAATAACGAAAATTTTGAAATTTTACAAAAATATTTGGTTCACCACGTTAAACAAAATACCGACGATTTTCGACAAAATTTTATCCACCGTTTGATGCAAAAGATCGAAAAAGATGTGTTGATTTTCGTTTTTTTTTTATTGAGGTGAAGTTTGGGTCAAATTGACCCAGTTTGTTTCGATCGAACGAAAAGGCCGGAACTGAAGTTTTTATATTGACCTGGTAGGTCGGGACACTCAGTACATAGAGATCGCATTGAGCTGGTAGAATGAGTCGAAGGAACGAAAGTGTACACGCGGAACCCCGAGAAAAATAAAAAGGGCAAACGAAATTGCTCTCCCTGTTGCCCCTCGTTCGGGATATGCTCGAGGTAGTGTTCTTCGCGCGTATCACACGCACGAGATGAGTGTGTGCACGTGACCTCGCAAGACATCGCGGCTACCACACTTGGATCGTTCACAGCATCCAATAATCTTTTCTCTTCCCTGTTGCTCTCGATGCCTCGGTTTTTGGCTGCCAGAGCTCCTCGCGTTCGCTCGAAATTTGTCACGAGACTGCAGTTTTGTTATTGTTACAGAATTTTTTCCGCACGACAGAACGAACTTCTCCGGATCTTGTTAATTAATTCCTCGTGCTTCGAAATCTCATGACGTTTTTGCTGAAAGGTTTCAATTTATAAATTCGGACGAGCACCAACGTGCAAAGATATCCCTGCCGGGCCATTAGCGACTCTAATTTATGCATCAGCTTCCCATTGGGGTGTCTGCTCGCGCGCGTAACCCTTCCTCGCCAACTCTTGCTCTCAGAAGTTTTCTTAAGATTTCTTACCCTTGCGTCCTCTCGCTCCTTTCCGCATCTTAATTACGTTTTCCACTCAACCACATTTATACGAGACGTTCAAGCAGCAGGTTCGATCACGACGTAACAAAAGTTAAAAAATTTCGAAAATTAGGAATTTTATAAAATTTGGGAAATATATTTTTGAATAATTTATACAATTTTTTATTTGTTTTTCCAGCACGTGCATAAAAATTTCCATTTATCTCTCAATTATTCGATGACCATGAGATAAAAAATTTGTGTCTCAATTTTTAATGATTTAATTTTAATAATTATTAGCTAATAATTTGATTATAACAAAAAACAATAACAATTAATATAATAATTCAATTATTAACTAATAATGATATTGTAAATTTAATAATAAAATTTGGTGATTAAATTCTTCGGTATAATCAAATTATTAATTATTAAAATTGAATAATTTTGATTTCGTGATCCACAACGTTCTTAATAAAGTACAAATGGTCTTCTCTGACGTAGATTACTTTGACGATACTGTTTCGTTAGTAAATTTCAATCAGGAATCGAAAAAAATTCGAAAATTTCAACCGCAGATCGAAAAAACCCGAAAAACAGCTCGAAATTTTCGTGAATATGTTAAAAATCGATAAGGCAATAAATTTTGAAACAATTGGTTGAGAATTTGAGAATTTTGGGGCGCAGACGTTTTTACGTTGAAAAATTGTAATGAACTTGACGTTCCGGTCGATTCGACAAGGAACGTTTCGGATATATGCTCGGGTATATAAATGGCAATAGGGAAGTGTGTTTATATATTTGTATTTTATGTATTTATGTATATCTTTGGGAAGATATTCACAAGGGAGGTTGGGCGCGGTGTTGCGGAGCGTGTGATATGGAAAGCGATCCTTGGGCGATGTCTTTCGCGCGGTAGTTTTCGGTTCGCTTGCATTTCCCTGAGCGAAAATAATTTTGACGTCTCGAAAGGGCCTCAGAATTGGTTCCCTCGGCAAACGAATTTCTTAGGCGGCAAGGGGTCCCGTGGATCATAAAACGAAAGGTCTTTTTGCGCAAGAAGGAAGCGCGCGCGGAGACAAAGAGTGTGTAAATTCATAAACTCACAAATACACAAAGAAACTTAAACCAAGAGGATTTGCTGGTGGTTGGGCGATTGGTTTTTCGCACGAAAAAAGCTGCTCGTTCGCTTTTGTTTGAGCGAGCAGGCGGGTCAGCGAGCAGGTATCGAGAGTCCCAATTTTTCGAAAAATTTTCTTTCCGAGAGGATCACCAAGCAAAAAGCCCTTCGTGCCCATCTCAAACGGTCCTTTCTGTGTTGCGTTTCAAGAGCCTGTTCCCTACGTACATAAGAGTTATTATTTCCTTCCGTCACGAGTGTCTCTCGCGGCTCCCAAAAAATGGGGCTTTTTGTGGCGAAAAATGGTCGTCGATTTCGTTGCAATTATGTTTACGCGTTCGGTTTATAAAATATCTCGTCTATACCGAAATAACGAGGAAGAGAAGAAATTTTGAAATTGCTTATGAAGAGCGAAGAGTAACTTGTTCGAGAAAATGCGACGAGGAGTGGGGAGCAAAGTCTGAGGATCGCGTGGCAAAGCGACGTTTGTAGCACACCCAGAAAACCCAGCGAACAGCAGCAGCAAGAGGAGAAAGAGAAACACAGAGCGCGATAGAAAGGGCTGCAGTGTGCATCGCGCGAATGAAACAAAGCCGCGCGCTGAAGGGGCAACTGTTCGTGGGAGAGATAAGACCCTTATTTCAGTGCAGCAGGGATTCCCTCGCGCAAGGCAAAGACTTTGCGTTGTTTGGACGCGTAGAAAGCGAGCTACCGAACTCCCAATACAACTTTTGCCAGCCACTGTATACATCCATATGTCGACGTGTATTCTCACGTACGTACCTTTCCAAAGCTTTATGTGGAGTATCAACACCTAGAAGCAAGTTAATATTATATACATGGCATATTTTCTTGAGGGAGAGCGTTCCAAAGCGTGGACTGGCACGGCTCTGAAAACAAGTGAGAATGAGCAGAGTATTGAGAAAGAAAAAAAACCATACGTATAGGAGGAAAGCAGCAAAAAATAAATAAAAGAGAAACCAACGCGAGACTCTCATGGCCTCGATTTAAAAATCCTCCAAAATTACATTATGCAGTTAAACGTGTACGAGCCTCTCCTAATCCTCCATAGCATTCATGCACACTCTGGAAAATAAAAAATAAAAAACTCTAAATAAGGCCAATCACATGTACTGAGTAGTTGGGGCGCAGCATATACTTTCTATCCTATTATCGCGATTATTCGCAAGTTCGCGAAGAGCCCTCGAATCGTGTTCCCTGTGGATTTTTATATTCGAGCTTTAAGGACACGTTGTGTGATAGATTTTTTGTCGATAGAATTTCTTCAAATTTGCAACACACTGAGAAATATTTCTATAAATGTAGAAGTCGAGATATTTATTTATAAAAATCACAATTTTCAGTAATTTCTCATGAGAGCGTGTGTCAAAAGTTGCAATTTTCAACATTTAATATTTCGATTTCCAAATGGTGAAGCTTCTTAAAACTTTGCATACACTTTTGTGTGACATCGAAGAAGCTTTATTCAGTTTTTCAAAAAAATTGGTCGTTAAATTTTTTCGAAATTTTGTTTTTTATATAAAAAATAGAGATTCCCTCGGAAAATCTTGGATTTAGAGTACGTCGTTCTTTAGTCAATTTGTAACAACTTTTTTTGATGAACTTTGGCTCGCAAAATCAAAATCACAATTTTCAGTAGTTTCTCGTAAGAGCGTGTGTTAAAAGTTGCAATTTTCAACATTAAATATTTCGATTTCTAAATGGTGAAGCTTCTTAAAACTTTGCATACACTTTTGTGTAACATCGAAGAAGCTTTATTCACTTTTTCAAAAAAATCGGTCGTAAAATTTTTTCAAAATTTTGATTATTACATAAAAAATACAGATTTCCTCTGACAATCTTGGATTTTGAGTACGTTGTTCTTTAGTCAATTCGTAACAACTTTTTTCAATCAACTTGGGCTCGCGAACCATTTTTTATGTAAGAAAAATTGAAAATAAAAATTTAGATTTGATCGTCGCCATACAGAGTCCTCAAATCGTTGAAAGTTTAAAAAACATTTTCACACATCATAGAAATTCGTGTTTTACAAATTGTGGCTCCGAAATTGTGGTTGCTCGATGAAAATTCTGCGATTCCCTCAATTTTCCAATAAGTGCGAGCATTTTTCAAGCAATTTGCTAGTAAAATTTAAGAATTATCCGACATCGAAAAAAAAAATGATAAAAACACAAAAAACTCGAAGCAAATTCGCACAGTTTTTGAAATTCAATCCCGTCACGTCAAGCTGAATCGGAGGCGTCACCATTTTCGAGACTGTCCTTGCGTATGTGAAATCGCGATTGACATCTATTTCCTGTTCCCTAGAGTGGGGACAGGCCGAGCTATATTGTGATGCATCGTCTACCAATGACGAATGTCCCGCACGCCCATAGAAAATGTCGCGTGTGTCACCAAGGAAAATAAAGGATTTCGGACGAGCCAGTCCTGTGGCGTGCGCCAAGGGGCAGGACGACCATTGGCTCTTTTTTTTCCTGCATACACACACACGAGCCTCCCGCATATATTCACATGTATCCACGCTCCTCCGTGTGCGTGTGTTTAGAACGTACCTGTGTATTTACGCAGGAGCAGCTAATACTCGCGCGGGGCCGTAAGGAAATATTCGTATAGGACGTGCATGCCAGGTGCTCGTCTCTGCTGCTCGCAGTGACGTCACTAATCCACCCATCGCTCGTATACTTTTTGTTGCTTCATCGTTTCGCTTTCCATCAAGCGGTCGCGATCCGGGGCGAGTGTAAAAAGCAGGGGACGACGAAAAGGAGACGGAACGATGCACTGTGTGCGCCGGGAGACAGAGCGAGATGGATCCGGACTGTGAAACACGATGGAGAATCGAGGCTGGGCCGATGCATTGTGTAACGGGCGGGGGATGCGGATGCCACGCAGCTGCTAACGAGGACGGGTTTGCCAAGCTTCGGGTTCATCATACACACACACACACACGCCAACATATTACACGGTTGTGTGTCCGTGTACGCAGCAGTTTTTTGAGTGTATGTACATATTGTGTATATGGTGAGGCAAAATACACAATACAGCCGTTCAACCACCCGGATTGATCCTTGGCTCTGCGCGAAGCTCCACCCGAAATGGCGGAACGAGATTTCGGCTGCCCATTCCCCAGGGACTCAAAAAACTGTTACATTTTACTCCGTCATGATTAAAATACACGGGAATTTGGAGGATTTCTTTGTTTTTTGAGGAGAAATCTTTGAGGCTGTGTGCAGCAGGACGCACGTCGCCGCTGCTTTGGACAATTTTTCAACCGCGATATTTATTTCGACGGATTGTAACCGCATGTTCGAACTGGGAATGAAATTTTGGTAACAATCGTCGATATTTCGTTGGATATGAAAAACTAAATATTTTCGGGTAATTTAAGAAGAACGACGAAAATTTTGCTTCCGAAGAGACTTTTCAAAATATTTCTTGCTGCGATGACACAATTTTTGGAACTTTTCTTAAAAAAAAAAACATTTATTCGAACGATATCGAAGAAAAAATCGATCTTTTACGACAAAATTTTATTTTCAGTGTTTTACAACCGAATCTAGATCGAAAATGAATTTTTTTTGAAAAACGTCGATATTTTGTTACGGTAAACTGAATATTTTTGGATAATTTCAAAATTTTCGTTATTTTGGCAGTAAATTCGATTTTTAGAGGAATTGGCATCGAAATTTTCGAGTGAAACGACAAAAATTTGTTTCCGAAGAGATTTTCCAAAATATTTCTTGCTGCGATGACCCAATTTTTGGGATTATTCAAAAAAAAAAAACGTTTAGTCGAACGTATCGAAAAAAATGTCCATCTTTTTCAATAAAATTTTCTCTTCAATAACGATCACGTGGGGCGGACCGCAAAACGTGGAGGATTGAAAGAGCAGCGAGTACGAGATTCTCCGCGAACATCATAACGCGTGCTGCTGCTGTGCTTTCGTCAGTTCCGAGGGAAGGGGGAGGGGGAGGTTTTCACCCCTTTGTCTCTATCTCTCTCATTTGGCTTCCGTACATTGTTTTCCTTTTGGATTTGACCGTCCCGAATTACACGCTCTCTCGTGCTGGATAAGCCGAGGAATATTGGATGTAACGCCATCATGACAGCAGCAGCGCGATGGGACGTTCCTTCTGCTGTTGGGGGAGTGTTTGCCATATAAAACCTGCGTTTGTATGTCCGTGAGTGTCCATGTGCGTGGCTTGATGGGATATATACATGGGGGTGGCATTGCCAAGGCAGAATTTGCCAGTGAACCAGGGTGAAGCATGTCGAGGACGAGTGGAGGGACACGATCGTTGGAAAAGGAAAGACGAGACTCGGAGAAAATGCACGCGCAGGGGTTGGTGTTTTCTCTTTCGTTCGCTCTCTCGGTTAAATTGCAGGGAGAGAGGGTTCTGAGCTCCCACTCAGCAACTTCTCATCTGTCTGGGTTCCCATGCGAAATAAAATATCGCTAATCACTTGGTATATGGGACGTGAGTGCCTATCGACAGCCGTACGAATGACGATCACCTCGATGATGTGTGTACAACGAGCAGACACGCACAGAGTCTCGGGATATATACAAATGGGCTGTCCAATGATAGCAAGGGCTTAGGCAAGCTTGTTCACCGTGAAAAATAATATTCATCGCGCCCTTTTGTTGCATTTGTGCTACTGCTGGTACACGTGCATGGCAAAAATGGTTCAACCCTCCGCGTCCAATTGACTCGTTCGTTTACCCGCCGCATGTGCCTCTATGGCGTTTCAAGGACGTTGGATGGCGACGCTCAATTCTAAATTTCTGTTTCCAATTCGAGCCTAAGTTGATTGAAAAAGTTGTTACTGATTGACTAAAGAACAACGTACTCTAAATCCAAGATTTTCCGAGGGAATCTGTATTTTTTGTATAAAAAACAAAATTTCGAAAAAATTTTACGAACGATTTTTTTGAAAAACTGAATAAAGCTTCTTCGATGTTACACAAAAGTGTATGCAAAGTTTCGAGAGGCTTCACCATTTAAAAATCGAAATATTTAATGTTGAAAATTGCAACTTTTAACACACGATTTTGTGAGAAACTACTAAAAATTGTGATTTTTATTTTGCAAGCCCAAGTTCATTAAAAAAAGTTGTTACAAATTGACTAAAGAACAACATACTCTAAATTCAAGATTTTCCGAGGTAATCTGTATTTTTTATATAAAAAACAAAATTTCGAAAAAATTTTACGACCGATTTTTTTAAAAAACTGAAAAAAGCTTCTTCGATGTTACACAAAAGTGTGTGCAAAGTTTCGAGAGGCTTCACCATTTAAAAATCGAAATATTTAATGTTGAAAATTGCAACTTTTAACACACGCTTTTGTGAGAAACTACTAAAAATTGTGATTTTTATTTTGCAAGCCCAAGTTCATTAAAAAAAGTTGTTACAAATTGACTAAAGAACAACATACTCTAAATTCAAGATTTTCCGAGGAAATCTGTATTTTTTTATATAATAAACAAAATTTCGTAATAATTTTACGATCGATTTTTTTGAAAAACTGAATAAAGCTTCTTCGATGTTACACAAAAGTGTATGCAAAGTTTCAAGAGGCTTCACCATTTAGAAATCGAAATATTAAATGTTGAAAATTGCAACTTTTAACACACGCTCTTGTGAGAATCTACTGAAAATTGTGATTTTTATAAATAAATATCTCGACGTCTACATGGTGAAAGCTCTTAAAATTGCGCGAGCCCTTAGACCTCACTATTTTCTCTGTGTGGTGCAAATTTAAGAAAATCTATCGATAGAAAATTCAGCATGCAACGTCCTTAAACTATGCCATGGTTATGGTAATTGCTGGTACAGAAAAAATCGTAGTTTCTGTTCGATTCGTGGTTCTGTTTTTTCGACTGGTTTTTTGTGACGACGAAATGCTGCCAAGTGACTAATAAATGTACTCGCGAGTGATATGGATCTTTATGGACAGAAAAAGGGTCTAAAAGGGCAAGAGTGGAGTCGCGCGGTATGTTTATATATAAAAACCTCTCAGCGATTTCTCTCGGGCTGCTATTCTTGTCTCTCTCTCTCGTTGGATTTCTGCGCCCCTCGCAAAACTCGAGCCATCACTACGGGGGCAGCCAACGGTCGCAATAACTCGACTTTATTAATTCACGCAGGCGACTCGCTGTGGGTTTCTATATCGAGGTTCTATAGACTTGTGCGTAATCATCGCGCGAGTATATTTTCTTTATTTTTTTCATGAGAACTCTCGCGCGTTTCTTCTTTCTCTTCCGCGTGCTGCCGCTTTGTTGGGGCGCGCGTGCATCATAAATGGCAAAACCTTCCTCTCGTCCCGAAGAGTCTGAGAAAAATAAAATTGGTATGCAATTTAAATTGCTACCCCCCCCCTCCCCCCCTCGCCGTATNTAAACAATTTGCTCGAATCACGTGAACGCATTTGGACGTTCTTTTCGTTTGTTTCTTATTATTGAATCGAAAAACAATTGTTAAAAGAGTTTTTCAAGAAAACTAAACAAAAATTTCGTAAAAACTTCAATTTTATCAATTTTTAAAAAATGAAAAAAGAAAATAAAAGAAAAAAAAAACAATTTTTGAATAATGATAAAGTTTTCGATGACGAATTGGGAGATTATTTTGACATGCGTGTGCACGATTCCGCACAAATATTCCGGGATAAAAATAAAGCCACGAATGCAAAAAAAAAAAAAAAAAATGGAAATCCTGATGATTTTCAATCATGCACGAAGCGATATTATAATGTGAGAAATGGAATTGGAGTATGAGTGGAAAGAGGTAAATGGGAGCGCGTATTTCCGCCAAGGACGATTGACATAAAAGTCTGTGTCTCACCCGCATGCATTCACGTAATCGCACACAACACGGAGAGGGCCCAATCACAGAGCTGCAAGGACTCTCGTCCTCGTGTGCCTCCGTCGTCGTCATCCATCGCGGCCTCGATTTTTCTAATTTATCAAATATATTCCCATGTATTTCGAGCTCAGGGTGAAAAAAAATAAAATAAAAATAAAAATAAATAAAAAAAACAAGCAATTCTTTCTCTTTCGTAGTTCTCGATCTCCCTCACCTTCTATGATGGCCGCTTTCCTGCTGGCTCTCTGAGAGACCGTTGAGTGAATGAAAAATTCAGTTTTAAAACGTCGCTCGGTAATATCGCGAGTCCAACCCTTTTGTAATGGCAGTAGGGCGCCCTTGCCTAAGGACTCGTCAGCTAGAGTCTCATAAACTTGTTCATGTACTGCTTACATACACATATACCTTCGTATATATATAAAAGGATGATTGTACAGACATACATATATAGAGAATGCGATGGACAATAGAGAGGGCGTGTGTCTCTTCGCGTGGCCTATTTACTCAAGCGACAGCCTTTCCCAACCCCCCAAGGGTCGCTCGAGGACTTCTCGAGGCCCACACCCGCCTCTAAATACGAGCGAACGGTCCCCTGCTCGCAGCCCCCCCAACGAATATTGCCACGGACACAAGACTCGTTGTGCTTTCCTCTGTCCCTCTTCAGTGCGACGATGCATTGTGGGATCTCTCCGCACGTCACCCTCGCCGACAACGACGCCCGACCAATCCTCGTGCACGCAACCCAAACGCGCCGCGACGATTTTTATTACGAGCAGGAAAAAACAGACGGAGACGAAAAACGCACGTGGAAAGAGACGCTGACAGAGAAAAAAGTGGAGCACGAATTGGGGTGCCCGCGATCAGTCGAGCTCCCGATTTCATTCTCGTGCGTAGAAAAACCGCCCCCCTCACCGATACGCCGACCTTACAAATCCCACCAACACATTTATCTTTGGAGCATGTCACAAATGTGCGTGGATACTTATCCGCGTGCGGTGTACTGGGACGCCCCGAATATTAGCTGTCCACACTAAATGATGGACGTCGACGTATAATGCACTGAATTTTGTACTTAAGGTGCGTACGGTACTGTTTTTGTACACACGGCAGTCAAGGATCGATCGTTTGTCTAAAACTCTTTGTGCAAATGTTTTTCCAAACGTTTTCTGATTCAGTGACGATTATGAACGTTGTATGCTAAATTTTCTATCGATAGAATTCCTTCGAATTTTCACCATGTAGAAGTCGAGATATTTATTTATAAAAATCACAATTTTCAGTAGTTTCTCGTAAGAGCGTGTGTCAAAAGTTGCAATTTTCAACATTTAATATTTCGATTTCTAAATGGTGAAGCCTCTTAAAACTTTGCATACACTTTTGTGTAACATCGAAGAAGCTTTATTCAGTTTTTCAAAAAAATCGGTCGTAGAATTTTTTCGAAATTTTGTTTATTGCATAAAAAATACAGATTACCTCGGAAAATCTTGAATTTAGAGTATGTTGTTCTTTAGTCAATTTTTAACAACTTTTTTTCATGAACTTTGGCTCGCAAAATTAAAATCACAATTTTCAGTAGTTTCTCGTAAGAGCGTGTGTCAAAAGTTGCAATTTTCAACATTTAATATTTCGATTTCTAAATGGTGAAGCCTCTTGAAACTTTGCACACACTTTTGTGTGACATCGAAGAAGCTTTATTCAGGTTTTCAAAAAAATCGATCGTAAAATTGTTTCAAAATTTTGTTTATTGTGTAAAAAATACAGATTCCCTCGGACAATCTTGGATTTTGAGTGTGTTGTTCTTTAGTCAATTTGTAACAAATTTTTTTAATGAACTTTGGCTCGCGAACCATTTTTTATGTAAAAAAAAGCTGAAAATAAAAATTCAGATTTGATCGTCGCCATAGAACGTGCTTAAAACCATAGAATTAACTGAATTGCTGTGACAGCGTTTTATTATGGTTCCTGGTTAAAAATTCTCATTTTATATCAACGCACACGATTCTCTGGCAAATTGTGAAGAATATTGCAAACAATCATATTCATCGGACTAAAACAAATAGCTCGTGACTTTTGGAGCGAGTAAACTTGCGGAAATTGACGTTTTCGACAAATTGCATAAACGATAATCGAATGATTGAATTTAATGGATATTTTGTTGAGTTTCGATGGGTATACGACTGCAAAATTACGAGCACCTGCTAGACGAGTGGTCGGATGGTTGTTGGGTGATAAATACGGTACTCGGCGATATAATGACAATGGGAGTTACAGGGGAGTTGAAAAAATTTAGCAGGAACTCGTGCCAGAGTGCAAAAGCTCGTTTTTTTTCGGGGTTCGTATTTGGGCATGCAACGAGACGAGGAAAAGAAAGTGAGAGCATCGCGTTCAGGTTGGTTGATCGAAAAGGGGGGCTCGCGGAAACGACACCCATAAAAATAATGACCATGACCGCGCGAGCGCGGTGGACACGTGTCATCTTTCCGCTCGGTTCATCCAGATCCTCCCCCACTCTCTTATTTTTATTTTCGCTTTTTATAATGACTCTCGGTCGCATCGAAAAATCTGCAGTTGTATCGATCCTCGCCGCGCACCAGTGTGTAATAGAGCACGAACGAAATTACCTTGCGACGTGTGTACAGGACGATTCAGAACGTCCACGTCGCACGCTTTACAGTAACGAATCTTCAGCGCGATGACAAGCGAACGGCGATGCAAAATGTGCGGAACAGTCGCTAGAAAAAAAAATGATAAAAAACGAAAAAGCAAGTGCGCAGGGCGATCGGCCATTGCGACGAGATTATGGTCTCGTCATCGTTGAGATTATCTGTAGATTGGGAGATTGATAGTTGGAGTTATTCCAAATCCACCATAAGAAACACCATGGAATATTTTATGGGGTTTTATGGGAAAAAAATTGTACGTCTCTGTATTTAGCTTGTTTCCTAATTGTGAAAATTTCTCAAAAACACCATAAAATAATTTATGGTGTTCAAAGACAAAAAAGCAATGGGCGATCGACCATTCTGAGGAGATTCTGTTTTGGCATCGTCGATTTTCTATAGATTGAGATATTGATAGTTGGAATTATTCCAAATCCACCATAACAAACACCATGGAATATTTTATGGTGTTTTATGGTGAAAATTTTAATGGAAAATATATTTTTATGGTTTTTACTCGAAATTGATTTTGGAAGACTCTGTACGTGTGTATAGGAGACCGGAAGTTTATCGAAAGAGTGTGTGCACCGTTTGAGCAAACGAGAATAGCGGGAGAAAAAGTTTCGTCCGTACGGATACGTCAAAGGCACATGTGAACGAAGCGATCACTGTGAACCTACTTACAGCAGAGAGAGAGAGCGCGAGAGAGAAAGAGAGTGGTCCAAAACGTTGCGGGTATGCAGTACAAAAAACGTAGCAGCAACAGGAAAACGATTATCGATAAACGACAGAGACCGCAAGTTGCCTGTCGTCGCTGGACATTATAGTGTAATATTTATATATATAGTATGGACGTACACGCCTCACCATATGCCGACAGACAAAACGAAGAGAGAACGAGAGAGAGAGATGAACGCGAGCGCTGTAATATTTGACCGAGACGTTGCCTCGGACTGCAGGGCTCTTTTTGTCCAATATTCTCGTCAGCTCCTCCCTTCATTTCTCTTTTTCAATAAATTCCATATTCATTTTCATCGCGGCGATTGAATTATTTTGAAAAATCAAAAAATCGTTCTCTCCAATATTTTTATCGTGGGAACGAGAACTCTTTGTCTTCGTCGAGGATCAGGATTTTAATTTGCTCCCAATAATGGAAATCGACCGTGATTATTTATCCTCGCGACTATTTTTATTTTATTCGGAATAATAATTTATTGTTTTCTCCTTTAAATAATAACGGGTCGAGCAATAATATAATCGACATTTATTTTTCGTACGCAAGCTCCAAATAGTTCGAACCGTAATATTTCATAATTCTAGACATTTCTATGATAAACTGAGGCCATGGGTTCTCCATGCGAAAAAGGGCACCTAATAAGCCCAGACTCCGGAGAACATCACATCTGCGCACTTTTTAAAATCAGCGCTCGAGCACGAGCCTCCCGGCTGTGGTGTCCTTAACCCTCCAAACCAAGCCGAACGAAAATTACAGTCGAATGATTACGACAGTCCAACAAGAATAAAGTGTGCCTGCTCTCTGCTGCTGCTGCTGCTGCTCTCTTCTTCCAAGACGATAGACTCGACGCCTAAGGCCACCTTTCTTTTGACCCTCTGTCCACCTATCTCGCCCGTCTGTACAATCTTAAACGCTCCGAACAAAATCTCTGAGCTGCTGCACACACTGGAATTATCCAGAGAGAATACGATTCTCCGAACAGTCTCTTGGTGTATATACGAGACTCACCAACGTGACACTTTCTCATTGGAATTACGCTCGCGCGAGGTCCGCAACGGACGTCTGACCTGGTGACAGCAGGTGCTGCCCTTAATGTCCTATTTTTTCGCGCACCATTTCAACTCCTTGCAGTTCGATTCTCATCCGTTACGAAAAGTTGGTTTAGAAATGAATTTTTCTGTTGATTGAGTCGCGCAAGAGAATATCATTCGATCGTTTTTGTGCCAACGTCAAAAATCAGAGAAATTTGCCAAAATTTTGTTAAAAATCGTCGATATTTTTTTGAATACGAAAAACTAAATATTTTTTGGTTAATTTTACAATTTTCGATATTTTGGCAGTCAATTTGGTTTCGAATGGAATTGTCCGCGTAATTAACGAGTGGAACGACAAAAATTTGCTTCCGAAGAGATTTTCCAAAATATTTCTTGCTGCAATGACACTTTTCAACAAAAAGGAGCAATTTATTTTGTTACAAATATTTTTAATTAAAAAAAGAATAAAAAAAAAAGAACAAGCAACTAATTTCATTTACTTGATCAATAAATATTTATTTATTTTATTTAATTTATTTTTATTCATTTTTTTACATTTATTTTGATTTTTTCTACAAAATTTCATTTTTAACGAAATTTTGTTTTCCATGGACGTTTCTCCGATCTCGCGATAAACTCGTCGACATTTCCGCAGTCCAGGTACCTCTACGGAGAGCACGCAATAAAATTGACGTCCGAATAACTTTTTTCTGTTCTGCAGATAATTACGAAACGAGGAGTTCGCCGAGGAGAATGATTTAAAGTTGAAAAAGCAGCAATTAATGATTTTAATTGTAATTAGTAAAACTGCAAAGTTAAGGGGAAGAGAGCGACAGGAGAGGAAAAAGGGTGAAAAGTCCGAGAGCGTTGCAGTGTGCTCGCGCGGCAATCGCGTCTCTCACGTGACATCCCCGCAGCACGATGCTTGCCATTCGTTCGCGCGGGGCAACGTTCGTGACGTCGTTGCTCTTCCAGATTACGGAAGGACGGGACGACGCATACGTGAGAAGTTGATCATCGGACACCAAGAATATTAACATATTACGTGTGTGCAGCAGATTCGTGTCTGTGTGTGTGCGCATCGAGCTGCAGTGAGAAATGGTCGTGGCGAACAGGTCGGCAGAGCGTTCCACGTGTTAACATATCGGAACAAACGACGGACAGACGTTTAATGAGTTTTGTTCGCCGATGTGGTTGGGCGTCGTATGGCGCGTTGTGGCGAAGCTTAGGAACGAGGGGCAGCCTTGCAGCCCTCTCTCCGTATTTCTCGCACAAGCGCCCGCTTATATATTCGTGATTGTTAATACCGAGTGTGGTGATCGCGTATATATACAGAGCTCGCCGGAAGAACCGAAACGCCGCACCGAAAACGAAACACATTGAACGGAAGTCTCTGCTGAAGCGTGCGCGTCCTCCACAGCCCGGAAGACGTACACGTTGAACGCGATCGTTCGAGGTCACGAATATATACGAAAAAGTTGTATATTCATATATATATGTGTGTATGTACATTTATCTGGGACCGTGGGCACACATGTTGAAAAGTTTACACGTTCCATTTTATTGATTCATTTTGTGCGCAAGAACTCAACTGCTGTGAAGACTGTGGCTACATTCGTGACGATTAAGCTCGTTATCAGAACTTTCGGGCGATGTGCAACTTTTGTGATAGATCGAGAACGAGACACTGAAAACGAAATTTTGTTGAAAAAGATGGAAATTTTGTTCGATACGTTCGTTTTTTTTTAATAATCCAAAAATTGTGCCATTGCAGCGAGAAATATTTTAGAAAGTCTCTTCGGAAGCAAATTTTTGTCATTCCACTCGTTATTTTCGCTGACAATTCCATTAAAAATTAAATATTCTGCCAAAATAACGAAAATTTTGAAATTATTCGAAAAATATTCAGTTTACCGTAACAAAATATCGATGTTTTTCAACAAAATTTCTTTTTCAATCTAGATTCGGTTAGCAAGCACTGAAAATAAANTGGTGATCGCGTATATATACAGAGCTCGCCGGAAGAACCGAAACGCCGCACCGAAAACGAAACACATTCAACGGAAGTCTCTGCTGAAGCGTGCGCGTCCTCCACAGCCCGGAAGACGTACACGTTGAACGCGATCGTTCGAGGTCACGAATATATACGAAAAAGTTGTATATTCATATATATATGTGTGTATGTACATTTATCTGGGACCGTGGGCACACATGTTGAAAAGTTTACACGTTCCATTTTATTGATTCATTTTGTGCGCAAGAACTCAACTGCTGTGAAGACTGTGGCTACATTCGTGACGATTAAGCTCGTTATCAGAACTTTCGGGCGATGTGCAACTTTTGTGATAGATCGAGAACGAGACACTGAAAACGAAATTTTGTTGAAAAAGATGGAAATTTTGTTCGATACGTTCGTTTTTTTTTAATAATCCAAAAATTGTGCCATTGCAGCGAGAAATATTTTAGAAAGTCTCTTCGGAAGCAAATTTTTGTCGTTCCACTCGTTATTTTCGGTGACAATTCCATCAAAAATCAAATATTCTGCCAAAATAACGAAAATTTTGAAATTATTCGAAAATATTCAGTTTAGGGTGACAAAATATCGATGTTTTTCAACAAAATTTCATTTTCAATCGAGATTCGGTTAGCAAGCATTGGAAATAAAAATTTTGTCGGAAAAGATCGATTTTTCCTTCGATATCGTTCGAATAAATGTTTTTTTTTTTTTTAATTCCAAAAATTGTGTCATCGCAGCAAGAAATATTTTAGAATGTCTGTTCGGAAGCAAAATTATCGTCGTTCCACTCGTTTATTTCGCTGACAATTCCGTTAGGAACCAAATATTCTGCCAAAATAACGAAAATTTTGAAATTACCCAAAAAATATTTAGTTTTTCGTATTCGACAAAATATCGACGATTTTGAACAAAATTTCATTCCCAGTGTTGCGGAACTGATGGATTCCAACTTTTGGACGATGCTGCATTTTTTTATTTTATAAATTTAATTTTTTAACGTCGATCGAGTAAGTTTTGTGAGAGTGTCAAGCTCTGGCGTGCGCGATCGCAAATGAATCGTACAAACGAAATCGCACGCGATATATGCTGGAAAAAAAAAAACGAGGCAGCAATCGAAAACGAATCACACGAGCAGGCAGGATTTTAAATAACGAATACCAAGAACTAATTCACAGGATTCTGGTGGATATATGGGCCTCCCATAAGTACGGGCACCGCCCATATTCCACAGGCAACTCAGGTGGCCCTGAAACGCGAAATGAGCAAAAAGACACGAAAGAGAGAGACACGAGACTTTCTTTTCTCCGCGATCGTCGTAGCTCGCAAGCAGAAGTGTCTTTCTCGCTCTCGGCACATGAAAGTCTCCAACCCCCGGCACGAGGGACTCGCGGTGGCTCTGGACAAATCGCTCAGGACCACGCGATACATCTCCGCTTCACACCTGACCTATATATCCGTCGATAAAGTATCCATAGAAAAAAAAGACACACACACATATCTGTAGGACATCTGGTCACGACGTTCCCAGAGGTTCACCGAATATTTTCTATAATAACATATAAAACGCCTGCGAGGGCCTCACTTTCCGTACACAGCGGCGTACGTGTCAGTCTGTGTAGCAAAAAAAAACATAAAACGAAAGAAAAAAAATGAACAAATTTGATGCCTGACGTCTAGGATATCGCGAGCTCGCGAACCATTACCTCCGAGAACGCGAACATACTCCGGGAGTGTGCGAGGGGTCCCTGTGTGTACAGGAAGTCCCAAAAGTTCATCTCACGCCATCCTGGCTCGTTGTCCAAGACAAAAAACACATTTTTACTGCCCTCGCGAATGAAAGACGCGCGGGAGATCGTTGGAGGATATTCAGAAAGCTTTTCCACTAGAAAACGAAATTTTGTTCCATACGTTTGATTTTTTTTTGAATAATCACGAAAATTGTGTCATTGCAGCGAGAAATGTTTTTGAAAGTCTCTTCGGAAGCAAATTTTTGTCGTTCCACTCGTTAATTTCGCTGGCAATTTCGTCGGATACCAAAAATACTGCCAAAGTAATGAAAATTTTGAAATTATCGAAAAATATTTAGTTTTCATCGTTTTTAACGAAATATCGACGATTTTTAAGAAAATTTCATTTCCAGATGATGGATATTTTGCTTCTGATCCACAGCATCACTCTTGAGGCATTTTGGTTGGATGTATCGCGATGGAGCTTTTCGGGCGTGACTTTTGGGAAGGCCTATAATAACTCGGTCGGACGTAGAGTGGATCTTTATATATTTTGCTCTTGAGAGCTGCTAATAACTGTGAGAAAGGAATTAATAAGCGCGAGGTACGGAACTCAAGAGAGCTGAGGACTCACGGACGAGATCGTCGGAGCGTAACGTACGAATGCTGTAGCCGCGCCATAACATATACGTATGGAAAACAGAGATTCGTGCATCAATCACGAAACGTCACTTGGTGTGCCTTGTATCAAGATGCGCGCACCAGTCACGTGGAATCTCGTCGGTTGACTTTCGCGACGTTGCAAACGTATTTACAGGGATCGATCATTATCAGTCGGACTTCAAACTCGCTGCTAATCTCGTGCTTATTTATTGAACGATCGAGAAGTTTATTCCAAACTTTTCACAGTTTAAAGACGAAATTTTTTTCTTCAGTTACTGAATGGTTTGCGAGCCAAAGTTCATTAAGAAAACTTGTTACAAATTGACTAAAGAACGACATACTCTAAATCCAAGATTTTTCGAGGTAATCTGTATTTTTTACACAAAAAACAAAATTTCGAAAAAATTCTACGACCGATTTTTTTGAAAAACTGAATAAAGCTTCTTCGATGTTACACAAAAGTGTATGCAAAGTTTTAAGAGGCTTCACCATTTATAAATCGAAATATTTAATTTTGAAAATTGCAACTTTTAACACACGTTCTTACGAGAAACTACTAAAAATTGTGATTTTTATTTTGCGAGCCTAAATTGATGAAAAAAAGTTGTTACAAATTGACACAAGAACGACATACTCTAAATCCAAGATTTTCCGAGGTAATCTGTATTTTTTGTATAAAAAACAAAATTTCGAAAATATTCTACGACCGATTTTTTTGAAAAACTGAATAAAGCTTCTTCGATGTTACACAAAAGTGTGTGCAAAGTTTTAAGAGGCTTCACCATTTAGAAATCGAGATATTAAATGTTGAAAATTGCGACTTTTAACACACGCTCTCATGAGAAACTACTGAAAATTGTGATTTCTATAAATAAATATCTCGACGTTTACATGGTGCAAATTTGAAGGAATTCTATCGATAGAAAATAGAGCATACGATGTCCTTAAATCCAGAAAAATCAAAGAATAACCTTCGACATTCTTCGACGAAGAATAAAGTTTGTAAACCTTCATTGCGCAAATTGAGCATTCGTTGGTATAAATAAACAAGAAAGGAACATGGTGTAGATACGTTCACATGCACACATTTTTCTGCCCACATTTATCAAAGCGTGTGGCATGTTGAAGCTGAGAGAAGACGCAAGGTTCGAGTCACCGTGCGAGTTGAGTTCTCGCGCGTAATATACGCGCTTACATTCACGCACTTACGCATCAGACTCTTGTCGTCCTGGCGAATTTTTCCCATAGAATTAATTAAAACGCGACTCAACGTCGCATCTCTCACTTTTCATTCCACCCGCGCGCACCAGAGCCAATGTGTAGCTCTCTTACGCGAGACACAAATACAATAATAACGCGTATAATGAAGCTTTGCCACAAATTAGCTGTGACTCGTCTTTCAACTATCGCTAATCGAGAGATAATTAATGAAAAAGGTCGCATGTCTGTGCATTAATATAGTCGTAAAGACAAACTGGAAATTCTAGTCCTTTTTTCTCGCTGATTTGCACACAAGCATACACCACACACACACACAGATAAAAATATAAAAACAACTTTACGTCTATATATTTATTTAATTACATCTGCGAGCAGTCTTGGAGACGAAAGTCGTTCTCACGGATGTCACTACGTGCATTGGAAAATCGTGTGTCTCTAAGAAAGCTCCATTGCACATCGTGCAGTTAATTACGAAAATTCTGTACATCATTTTTTAAATTATTTCTCAATGTTACTCAATTTGTCATTCATCGAAAATTAGCGTAATTTTTTTCGTTCGATTGGAATATCACTTTTTGTAATTCTGTTTCGCTATCCATTGCTCATTGGGATTTAAGGAAATTTTTGGTCGAGAGTTAAATCCAATGGATCGAGGCAAATTGACATCGACGTGTGATTGTCGATTTTTAGGTTTTCCTCGATCCTTAGTGGCTCGGAAAACGTCACGATTTCTGTGGGTTCTGGAGACAAGTGTGAGATGTGAATCCATTGAATGGGAAGCTGAAAAAACGCCTGGTAGCGTTTTGGGCCTCGCGTCCTGTTAATTTTTATCTGAAATTTTTAATTTGGAAAAAAATGATAATTGAAAAATGGAATTCTCGCTTAATGAGCTCACTTATTGGGTTTTCACTGAATTACTTGATAAACGAAAAGAAATTGGCAACTGTGAATACTTTTGGGGGATTGAATAATTCGACAAATCGTCAGGAGATTTTTTTTTGTTTCACGACGAGTTTTGATTGTTCTACGGGCTTGTAAATGTGTATTCGTGTCTATGTGTGTTTTGGTTGTGTCCTCGAATCCAACAACGTCGTGGCTTCTTCCTGTTTCGTTGGAATATTAAATAGTGGATACAGCTATAGAAGGAGCAGCGTCGCAGATGGGCGACAAGGATCAGTCGCGTTGGAAACGTTGCTTCAACGGTCGCGTGCGAAAAAGCCAACATTGCTAACGTAACATCCATAGTGGCTGATGGAAATGGCGCTTCACTGACGCGGTTTCCATTGTATGCTAATTTTTCGACTTTAACACGCCGTGCGAGTCGGACGACACACACGGACTCCCTTCACCATACCGCGCGACACACAGAAACGCATAAATTCAAATGCAACGAGTTTAAAGAGTCCTCAGGAGAGACACAAGTGTGGCGTCTTCACTTTTACCTCCTGAGCCTACTGGTCATTTTGTGTAAAATTATCTTTAGAAATAACGCGTCGTACGGGGTCAAAATGACCCCTGGGACGTTTAAACGCTCGCCACGTTGCCAAAATCGTTCCGAAGGACACATAAAAATTCAGGACACTAGTTCGAACCTTCCGGAATGAGAAAATCGTGCCAAAAAATTTTTATCCAATTTTCAAAATGGCGAAAAAAAATCAGCAAGGAAGCAATGTGTGAAAAAAAAATTCAAAATAAATTGGAAAAACTTCGAGTAACTCGATAAATTAATTTTGACATTGCTAACAATCGAGACGACCCGAAAAATCGAATTCTGGCCAGTCCGTTAAGAATCGCCCATAGAAATCCACCTGCTGAGCGTGTCGTTTACAAGGATCAGAGAAAAACTAGGGAGGAGACGGAATTCGTGGTGAGGGAAGATAAGAAGCAGCACGACCGACGAGAATCAACCACTGTGACCAACAGCAAGACGGTTGTCGTTGTGCGTGGCTCGTTGGTGAGTTCCGAGCCTCTCGTTTCTCGCGTTTCCGAGCTCTGCGTACCGCTCTTTATTTTTTTGCTTCTTAATATTATGAACTGCTGTACGCGCAGCTCCTCCTCGGCCTGCAGGACTCACGAGCCGTGTCTCAACTACACCGCGCGCCGCGCGAAAGACCCGGTAATGTCCCTGTCAAGAAAGCGGCAAGTCTCGCACTCGCACGAGACGCTCGTAAAATTCGACGGGTACGAATCACATGCACGTCCCGCGATATATACAAATCTTTTCTGTGTGTGATATTGCGCACTTTGCGCACTGACTCACTCTGCTGCGTTGCAATACGTGCATCACAAGTTTCGTGTATTCGCGGTACGTTTTTATCCAGTTTCGCAATTATCGCACATTTATTTGTAACGTATGGCACGGGGGTCCCTGCTAATCGTGAGAAATCGCGATTGGAACGTTTATCGACACATCGTGAGATTCGAAACGAATCCATCAATTTTGTAATTATTTAAAAAACGTTTAGTCGAACGTATCGAACAAAATATCGATTTTCTTTGACAAAATTTTCTTTTCAATTTATTTACCAAATTCTTGTTTAATTTTTACGTTTTTTGAATTTTTTTTATTTTTTTTTAACATGGTTTAGAATCGGTATCGTCATGATCCAATCTCCTTAATGCAACCGGAGTTTAGCAACGACCCGATTGCTAACTATCAGAGAGCACCAACCGCGACTCGAATAAAAAATACAAACGTCTCTGTATAATTCATAAACATAAATAAAGATAAATATATATTTATATGTTACGCTGGTGTGTGTCGCACTCTCGGCAGAGGCAAACATTGTAATGCAATGATGAGCGTTGCACGCGAAAATATAATATAATTGCGTATAAGCTAAGAAAATTTTCTCGCAACTGGAAAACCGTGAAGTTCACACGCACGCACGCACTTGACGTTCGTACGAGAGTTGTTCGGTCGATACGTACGAAGGAACATCGGTGCCTCGTGCTGCTCTCTCGCTAATCCCGCGCGTCAAAATCCATGCAAACTCATGAGCCCCATTGGTGGTTATTGTTGAGCAAGACGAAAGAAAGAAAGAGAAAAAAAATGGACGGAAGCGTAAGAGGAAAAGGAAAAAAATGGTTAGACCGTTGGTCCGTCGTAAATAATGGTTGGGCGCGATAAAACCACCGAATAAAATTTATCTGACGTTTACGGAGTCGGAGCTAGATTGGTGTCGGATGGAATCGAACGAGACACCTCGTTGCGAGTGGCGCGAGGTCAGCCAACAGCAGCAACCTGGAGACTACGAGATCTTTTTGCCTTCATATACATTCATATACGTGTACGTACGTACGTGAATGTAAAGGGTGTCTCGGAATGATTATCATCTTTTAGGAGATGGTTACATTGTATGAATTTATATAGTGATAAGGATCCTTTGGAGTTGGTGAGGCGGGGGCAGCCTCGGAGCATCTGGCGCATCGCCAGGAGGTCGGAGAGGCATGGAACCTGCGGCGGAGATGAAATTTTGTTAAAAATCGTCGATATTTCTTTGGACACTAAATATTTTTGGATAATTTCAAAATTTTCGTTATTTTGGCAGAATATTTGATTTCTAACGGAATTGTCAGCGAAATTAACGAGTGGAGCGACGAAAATTTACTTCCGAAGAGACTTTCTAAAATATTTCTTGCTGCAATGACAAATTTTTAGAATTTTTCAAAAAAAAAAAACATTTATTCGAACGATATCGAAGAAAAAATCGATCTTTTCCGATTTTTTTTTATTTTCAGTGTTTAATAATCGAATCTAGATTGAAAATGAAATTTTGTTGAAAAACGTCGATATTTTGTTACGTCGAACTGAATATTTTTGGATAATTTCGAAATTTTCGTTATTTTGGCAGTATTTTTGGTTTCTAAGGGAATTTTCATCAAAATTTACGAACGAAACGACAAAAATTTGCTTCCGAAGAGACTTTCTAAAATATTTCTCGCTGCAATGATAAAATTTTTGGAATTATTCAAAAAATCAAACAAAATATCGATCTTTTTCACCAAAATTTAGTTTCCAATGCATGAAAACCCGATTTTCCGGACACTCTGTATAAATATGAATATGGTTTTGCTGCTGGTTGAAGCCGGGACCTCCTGCGGACGCGACTGAACGTCGAGATGACTGCTCGTCGTAAAAGTCATTTTACACGCTTGGGAGGGACAGGTGACCGGGCGCGCGCTCGCGGGAGAGTTGTTGGGATGTGCGCCCGGTGTCAGAACGTTGAGATCTTTCCACCTCAGCCTCTGTCTTCCTCCCTGCTCGACGCAGAGTCTGTACATCGCAAGCATATCTTGCCTGCACGCAGTCCCGAAGGAGGCGAAACCCTTTTTGACGTTGAAAAAATAAAAAATCAAGCGCGAAAAAAGGTGCACACGTGGTTTACGAGACTCTACGATAAGACGCGAGCTCAGCTTCATATATATTTATGTACGATTATCCGTATGTCACGCCCGCGACTCTTAACAACCTCTCTCGCCCGCTGCTGCTTCCCAAACAAGTCTCTCGAGATACCAAAGACTTTTTCAAATTCACGTCATGCCACTCATCGTCCTAAGAACATCAGGATCTTCGCTCCACGGAGAGCGAGAGAGACTAGAACTGCTGCTACGTGTGACATCGAAAATGTAATATGAAGATATGTGTGTACGACGAATCTCTTTCGAATGAGGTAACGCGTGATAGCGAACATATTATCGTTGCGATAAAGATCGCGTTTGCTTGCGAGTGTCGAGGTAATTCGTAGCAGTTATCCACTGACGTGAATACGCCTCGGAATAAGCTTCATGGGTCATTGCCATTGAACAGAGCAGAGGAATTATTCTCTCGGGAGAAAAAGGATAGAAATTTCTGATACGCAGCGCGATCTTGGTAATTGCTTTTTCGTTGAGATGAAAAAAATCGATTTTTAGGTCTCTTCGATCATCGTCGCGTTTAACTTTCTCATTTTTTTATTGGACAACGTAAATATACATTCCGATCGTTGATGATTTTACTTCGAGACGGAACGAGCTGTTTAAAAATTGTGAATAACGTCCAATTACTGGGCCAGGGGTCAAGCCCCCGATGCCAGTGTGTCATTTTTTTTTTCGTTGTCGTTAATAAAATCAACCAATTTTGCAAAAAATCGTGAAACTTTTCGGGACATGATGAAAATAAAATTTTGTTGAAACAGATCGATATTTTGTTTCGACTCAACGTTTTTTTTTTATAATCCCAAAAATTTTGTCATTGCAGCGAGAAATATTTTGGAAAGTCTCTTCGGAAGCAAATTTTTGTCGTTTCACTCGTTAATTTCACTGACAATTATGTTAGAAATAAAAAATGCTGCCAAAATAACGAAAATTTCAAAATTATCCAAAAAAAAAAGGAAAATTTGTTGGAAAATATCGATTTTTTGTTCGATAACGTTCCATTAAACGTTTTTTTTTTCAATAATCCCAAAAATTGTGTCATTGCAGCAAGAAATATTTTGGAAAGTCTCTTCGGAAGCAAATTTTCGTCGTTCCACTCGTTAATTTCGCTGACGATTCCATTAGAACTCAAAAATGCTGCCAATATAACGAAAATTTTGAAATTATCCAAAAATATTTCGTTAGTCAACCAAAATATCGACGATTTTTAAAAAAATTATTTTTGCGCTGTAATAATTCATACCGCGTGTGTTTCTCGATTTACAAAACGCGTTCGCACCGTCATCAGGGCCACTTACGACAGTTCAATTATACGAAAAAAAGTTTAGGCTCGATTCGTGCATCCGCGAGTCAGAGAGACACTTGGATTCCACGGAAACACGTGCTGCTACCAACGGATATGTATCCAAAAAAAAAAGCAGCCTCAAAAAAAGTCCAAGTTGGTAAATTTTTTCGACACGTTTCCTAGAAAGCTGTTTCTCCAATATTCGTGAGAGTGCAAATTCGAAACTTTGGGAATAAGAGCGAGTGTGTGCTCGACCTGATTTTTTTATGGTCCACGAGTGCGGCTGCTGCTGCTGCTGCTGCTCCTCCGTGACACAGAAATAAATATTCTAAACTACACGATATGATCCTGTTCGTGCGAGGCTGGGGAAAAAAAAGGATAATACGAAGGTATAGATTCGACACGAAAGACACCGGAATATAACCGGTACACATGGACGTCTGTGTACATGTTTAAGTCCGTACGTGTGTATAAAGGCCACACAGGATCCTGAGCGAAGATTCAGAGAAATCTAGAGAGAGGGATAGAGATGGAAAGAGCAGAGACCCTAATTCCCGAAAATGACGAGCATTTAATTATGCAGCAAGTTTCGGAGGTACTCGCAGATGGAACAACGGTCACATTTGCTCCGGGAATTCCTCCGGATCTTCGTGACAGCCGCGTACAGACTCTAATTCTCTTTCTCGATTGACCAAAAGAAAATGAGACGTGCGTGCTAGCAAATCTCTTTCTCAACAGATTGAAACATTCGCGCTATACATGCGCCTCGCGTCTGTGATCGATGTATATATATATACGTATGAGAAAGTTTCAAACACCATTTTTTATTATTTCTAAAAAAAATTTGTTTCTAGAAAAACAAAAAAAATTTATAAATGAAGTTTAAGTTCATTGCATTGATCTGCGACAATAAAATTAATTTTTTTGAAATTATTTACTAAATTATTTATTATTTTATTGATTTATTAAAAATTCATTGAATTATTTTTTTAATTATTTGTTTAATTATTAAATTAATAAGTCATTTAATCATAAATTACAAAAATAATTGAATCATTTATTTAAATTCATTGATTTTATTAAAATTAATTAATTTTAATTTCAATTTTTAATAAAATCCTTTTTATAAATTAAATTTAAGTAAATATTAATTTTTCAATAATTTAATAATTTAATTTAAGAAAATGGCTTTGATTTTTAATACGTAAAGTCTTTTCACAGACGCGGCGTAGTTTTTCCAAAAAAATCCATAGAATTCAATCATTTGATGCGATCGTTTATGCAATTTTTCGAAAACGTCAATTTCCGGAAGTTTGTTAACGAAAGTCCATCCCTGCCATTGAGCGAGCGTATAGCATCGTGTACACTTTTGACGTTTTGAATCTTTCGCGGTTTTTCGTCAAATTCGCTGCTCCTCAAATTTCCTGCGCATCGATGCTGCCGAATAAATAGTTTTTTCTTTCTCACTGTCTTTCTCGTTTTTCTCATTTATTTTTGCTGCTTACTCTCCTTGCCGCGGTTTACGCGTATCTCTCCACTCTTTGCGTCTCCAAAAGCAGCTCGCGGAGAGCCAGAGGCAATAATCTCGATGTGGCCCGGCCAATTACCCTCGTCTCGTGACCATCTGCTCCCTCTAGGGCCCATCCTGAGAGTATATGAGAAAACAGGAGATTAAGAGAGCGACCGATAAACAGAGAGAAAGAGAGTCGAGAGAGAGGCCAAACGACCAAAAAGAACGATCTGTACGTTGACCGTTCCGCCCGCCACTCTCTCATTCCCTTTTTTCTCTCCGATCGTCCTCATCCTTTTCATCATGCACTTGTAACTCACTCACCCTTTACTTTGTTGCGAGCAGCCTAAACGGAGCTCGCAACGATACTTTTTAATAAAAAAATTAAAAATCACGATTATGCCAACAACTTTACGTTTTCGTCGATCGTTGTACACGCGACATTTTCATGAAATAAATAAAACGAGCTTCCGATTGTGTCTTGGCAAAATTTTTCCACCGGAAATTTTCTTTTCTTTTCCGTAAATTACAGAAAATAATTGGGTTGCTATGATAGGACGTGTTCAGACTTCGTTCTAGAAATATCCAGAAAATGTCGACGAAAAAAAACGGAAATCAAATTCGCAGCTTAATTATTTAAAATAAAAATTAAAATAATTCACAACTTTGAATATTTTTCCGCGTCGGTCTAACAATTTCTCACAAAACATTGCACACAATTCCTTGGAACTGAAATTTTGTTAAAAATCGTCGATATTTTGTTGAAAATACGAAAAACTAGATATTTTTGGGAAATTTCAAAATTTTCGTTATTTTTGCAGAATTTTTAATTTCTAACGAAATCGTCAGCGAAATTTACGGGTCCAACGACAAGAATTTGCTTCCAAAGAGACTTTCTAAAATATTTCTTGCTGCACTGACACAATTTTCGAGATTATAAAAAAAAAAAAACGTTTAGTCGAACGAATCCAACAAAATATCGATCTTTTCCAACAAAATTTTCTTCTCAGTGTTCATACCGAGGCTCGTGTGTATTAGTGCCTCAGCCAAACCACAAAATGGACCAAAGTACATGCACCGTGTGTTATACAGCAATCGGGCGATGTATCTTCGATAATGTATGTTATAGATAGCTCCGGAATACGAAGACGATGTGTACAGCATTGCAGACACACCTGTAAATTTTACACTCGGGAAGAAGTGTTTGAGAACGCGCAAAGATACAGCACACACACGCACATATACATATTAGAGAAAAATATACATCGTTGCATAAATGAGCATGAGGTTGTAAACATTGTGCTACATATAAATATGCAAAGGTATATATAAAATCATATAACAACGTATTTCCAACTTCTTCAAAATTGTACAAGTCGATTCAGAATCCACAAAAAATGCTCAAAAAACCAAAAAAATTCATTTTTTTCATTTTAAACTCCAAATGGGGGTAAATTTTTACTCCACGAAATCCTGGTCCGTAAAATCGTTCTAAAAGCAGTAATCGAAAATATTCGTACACGATTTTTTTCGTTTTTTCAAGCCAAAGAGAATGGCGAGAAGAAAATTAAATTTCATCCACGTTAAAAGGTCAAGAAATCGATTTAAATATCCAAAAGTTCGAAAAATGAAATTTCCAAGTTTTTCTATAATTTCTCGATGTTTTCATAAAATTTTTCCAACGATTTCGCCGTTACGTTTGTTAAAAACGATCGGGAATTTTCTACTCCGAAGGGAAGCCTCATGCATTTTTTGCAGTTCGGAAAATGCTGATGAAATTTTTTGCTGCACCGAATTTTTTTTTTTCCGCTATCGGATGGAGAAAAGTTGCATCGCGATTTTTTCCTCGGAAAATTTCTTTGAAATGCCAGAATGTGATATAAATATAATTTCTATCGTCGAAAGTGTCTGCTCTGCTGAACGAGCCTGTACACAGCGCGTCGGGTTTAATGTACGAGGGCCGAGTTATAGGTTATTCGACTGCGACTGCGGCGTGGTCGCGAGGAAAGGATTTCGCGTCGGGACACAGACCGCGACGTATATAATTATGCCGAAATCGTAGTCAGGTACCAATATACAAGGGAGGTGAGGTGTGTGTAGGGGAAGAGGAAGGGGGAGGAGGAGGAGAATACCATAAAGCGGAGACTCTGTTTTGGTCGAACGAACGAAGAAACAAACTGGTCTCTCGCGTCCAGGACCCCGAAATTGATCACGTACTCGGCGCGCGATTCTGCGTCTCGGTTACTACACAAGACGCCCTCGAATCGTTTCTTGCTCTTTCTCTGGCCTCCGCCTTGATCCTCTCTTCTGTCTGTTATTATCAGGAATAAAAGTCACCGCTACCATGCGCGAGAAGAAATTTGTGCGGCGACAATTCCACCGGCCCCGCAGTCTCGGCTAATCGAGGCGCGTACAAGGCCCGCATTTTTGCCACATACGTGTCCTCACACTCCGTCGCGTCCTTACAACCACGGAATCATTTCTTTTTCATCTTCCGGATCAGCTCATCACGAGACCACGATCTTTTTCGATACGTGAGTTTCTTAATGGCGGCAAAAAGGAATTAATCAATTTTGAATTTATTTGACAACTGTGGGAGGCACGTACCTCGGAGAATTCGATATTGAATTATTATTTTGTCTTAACACGAGCCGAAACGTGGATCAGTTCGTATTTGCGCTTTGGGTTACGTTTCTTTTTATTTTTTTCGATTTTTTTAACTGGAAATTAATTTTTTTTTTAAATCGTCGATATTTTTTTGGGTAAACTAAATATTTTTGGATAATTTAAAAATTTTCGTTATTTTGGCAGCATTTTTGGTTTTTAACGGAATTGTCTGCGAAATTTACGAATGGAACGACGAAAGTTTGCTTCTGAAGAGACTTTATAAAATATTTCGCGATTTTATTTGAAATTTAATTTAAAAATTTGTCAAATTTGGCTAATTTTTTAAAATTTTAATTTAATTTCTAAATTTTTGGGATTATTAAAAAAAAACGTTTAGTCGTATCCAACGAAATATCGATCTTTTCCAACAAAATTTTCTTTCCAGTGTGTACGTTTTCTCTCAGTAATAAAAATAAAAATCCACTAAAAATGAAATTTCGTTAAAAATCGACGATATTTTGTTGAATACGTCAAACTAAATATTTTCGTATAATTTCGAAATTTTCGTTATTTTGGCAGAATATTTGATTTCCAACGGAATTGTCAGCGAAATTAACGAGTGGAACGACAAAAATTTGCTTCCGAAGAGACTTTATAAAATATTTCTTGCTGCAATGACACAATTTTTTGAATTTGGGATTAAATTTCGTTTTCAGTATAAATATTGGGCGGACGACTGTGATTGGATTTAAAAAAAAAATCCCTTGACGATGAAATTTTCATCAACTCGTCAGCAAAGCAATATTTCGCGCTTTAAAATGCAGCCACCAGGCACGACTCTCCGGGGCTCGAGGTTCCTTCGCGTACCCTCGCAATACCTTAATCGTTGTAATCATCGCAGGGTCCCACTGCTTATTTTGGCACAATCGCCGAAGATGAGATTCGTCTTACGATTGAGTAATGCTCGAACGTGTTGTTCACGAGTGAGACTTTCGAAGATATTATCAGGTGAAACGATGCGATGCTTAATCATTGAAATGTGTGCAAATGGAAATATGCTCAGTACTGCGGAAAGGCAAACACAAAGAAAGAAGAAGACTGCGTGCTGTCGTTGGCCGTGTCCTGTCGCCCCACTGTGACTTCGTCAAGCGTATCATGAGAAAAAAAAAAAAAAANAAAAAAAAAAAAAAAGTCGAAACGATGTCTCAACTCTCGGGAGAATCTTGGCTGCGCTCGGATCGACCAAAGGGACTGTCGACGACTCAATTTTTTATTCGCATGTTACACGATCTTTCGTATATCTTTTCGCGAACATCCAGGAACTCCATCGGACTCTGAGGATGATATTTTTATTTTTTGATGCACTGACAGCCGCAAATAAAATAATTCGAAAAAAAAAAATGAACGTGAACTGGCGTAGAGTCAGCGAAGGAAACTGGGGAGTGAAAAATTCAGTGGGAACTCAAAAATTCGTCCTCCCCGGTGACCAGGTGGATTTTTTAATATTTTTTACACATTGCTTCTTTGCTGATTTTTTTTCGCCATTTTGAAAATTGGATAAAAATTTTTTGGCACGATTTTCTCATTCCGGAAGGTTCGAACTAACATCCTGAATTTTTATGTGTCGTTCGGAACGATAATGGCAACGTGGCAAGCGTTTAAACGTCCCAGGGGTCATTTTGACCCCGTGCGTGATTTCTAGAACGTGTGATCATCGAGCTCTAATCACCGTCACTCCTCAATCTCCCTTACTTTTCGTACAAACAATCGAGACACTTTGTACAACAGTAAAATCGTATCTTCACTTTATTCCCATCAATTCTCGCGTACACCGACAATTTTGCTTTGATTTGCAGGGCTCGCTGCAGCAACGATTTACACACGCAGGTGCGTCAACAAGCAGCATTATAATTTCTCACACTCTTCTATTATTCGATCCCCAACGTATTTACACTGCGAAAAAAAATATTGTTGGCTAAATCGTTAAATAATGAGCTACGGAAAAAATGAGTAATTACAGTTAAAAAAAAATTGCAGTAACGATGCATCGGAATGCATTTTTCCAAATACGATTTCCCAGTCATTTTCCAACTGAAATTAAGTGGACGAATACATTTTTTTTCCCACTCAATCGAACGGCATCAACGATAATTAATATTTTCGCGATGAATTTTTTTTTTTTTTAATTTCTATTCGCTCGATTCGCGTCAAAAATCAGTAAATAATTTTTCTAGACTCGACACTCCTTCGGATGCATGGCAAAGCTTCCTTAACACGATCTCGTACACAGAGAAATACGCAATGTGCCGAGTGACTCAACATCACCGCTGCTGGGCGCAATGTAGCAAGCTCGTTTAATCGCAAGTTTGCCACGCATCGCGTTTCTCCCTTGTCGTACGTCTTGTAGTCGCGCGATCTCTTAACACGTGAACGCTAGACGTTTTTACAAGGAAACTCTTGCTCATCAGTGTTGCATGTGTTTTCGCACACACATGTGTTTAGTGACGTGTGTGTGTGTGTAACGGCGGTGTGTACGTTTACTGCTCGGTGGGTGCATACCAGAGATCGAAAGGTGCAGCTTACGCAGGATTTTGTTGGAAAAAATTGAAATTTTGACGTTTCGATCAAATTTTTCGTTAAAACCGTAAAAATTCTGTCCCCGTGACAAGAAATATTCTAGAAAGTCTGCGAAAGCGCCCATGGAACTTATTTAGACCGTGGAACCGAATTTTTACGAGTCGATGAAAAAAAAATCGTCGTCTACGTGAATTTTGGTCGAATAATTGGCAAAAAATTTCAAGACTCGGTGCGCGATGCTTAGGATTCTTTTCCGGGGTATTCGCGGACGAGAGAGTCAAGACAGACGCGCCTTGGCGATTTCCGCTCGGTTGACGAAGCAGTTCACATAAAAATGATAAATTCGAGAATTGCGTCCAAAGCGAGAAGTAGAAAGTATACACGATGCGCGGAGATGAAACTTCGAGCGTATAACTCGGAGAATTACGGAAAATATATAGAAAAACAATAAAAAAAATAAAAAGGACGTAAAACTGATAAGGAGCAGGTGAGAAAAACGCTCGCACGTTTTTTCTGCACGTTGAGGTCTCACGTGTTCGTGAATCTGGTGAACAAGTGGTTAGATCTCGAACGAGGTGCGTATAAAATGCATAAAATGTCGGGGCATCGCGATCGCTGCAGCAGAAAAGGGCGTAATCGGTTTTGCTGCTTCAAGATCAACACGAATCTCGTTACGCCCTTGTTATTGCTCAGATATACGAACGCGCGTGCCTCGCGAAATGTAATATATAGAGCAGCAGCAAAGATCGCGGATTTGCGCAGCAGGCGCGCGGCGCGAAGAGCGCGTTGCTCTAATGGGTTTTGTTGTACTATGCACGCTCTTGTAACTTCTTGGCTGATACGATGAGCGGATAAGCGGACAATTAGAGGAACCTCCGCGGCACCGAATCCTTAATTCTTCCTTCTGCGCGCTGTTTTCTTTATTTTGCTGCATGTCGACTTCGCGGAGCTGCTCGTGTGCGCGTGCATCCTCGTACGCGTTACGCACGTGTATACAAAAGTATATTTAAGGCAATTAGTCGTTTGGAGGGACGCTCGCTCTGTAATATTCTGCACTTGGAAAAGATTAAAAGGAAAAGAGATATTTCCACGCTAGAGCGAACGGTTACGCGGGCAGGTATCTAGCGTGTACGTATGCGAATTATAAACAGGCCGCGCGTCGATTTCATCGCGCACTCGATCGCATTTGCTTTACAGACTCAAAGTCGCGTTTATCGCGTTCGATGTTTTCTCGTAATTGGAATTATTTGCGATCCCGTCAACGGGTCTCGATATATTTCGATTAAATATTTTCAGCATTTATCGGATTCTCTGTAAAAATTCACATTTTGCAGGGTCCGATTTCCAAAATTTCAATTTTGCAAGATTTTTTTTCAATAGCAAGTTGCGAATAATTAACAGAATGGTGAGCTCGGGTCTGTAGGACCCCGGACGACTTTAAATCCCTTTTTCCCTTCGTTCTCCCGTTTTTTATCGTTTTACCGAATTTTCGACTGGTTTTTCGACTTTTAGGAAAAGTACTCCAAGCTCGCGTGATTCTGCATCAAAAAACGAAAAGAATGAGCCCAAGTTGAACTCTTTTCGTTAATTTTTACCAGAGATATGAATTTTTCAAAATTGGGGTCTCTGTGACCCCAGGTTACCACAGAATCTCTGTGAAAAAAAAGAAACAAAATGGAAAAGCCTCTGGATCAGCTGAGAAGACTGAACAGTGCATCGTCGCAATTATTTATCGAGAGTAGCAACTCGAACGCCGAAGAAACTCTAGTCTACGCTCTTTTTTGCTCATTCGATGTGAGAAAATAAGCGATAATAAATGTAAGAATATAATGGAGAGACGAGAAGCTGCTGGTCGTCGATTGGGGCCTCGCGGAGTCTAACTTGAGTAGCAGGGATCGTGCACATTAATCGAGATTGAAATCGCGGAATTAACTCGTCGCTGTACACGGCTTTACTTCGAGATGCACACACACATTGATGCAAAGCGGTGAAACGGCGTGAAATTAAGATTCTAACATATTTTATTCGCCCTGTCGATTCGGCACGATTTATACGTACACTCGAGTTTCCAGCAAACAAATTGGCGAGCATTCGAGAATCTTTGCCAATCTGTTTGCAAAATGAAACGAATGAAACACACAAAACCACGTTTTATCTATTCCGGTCACCTGGGACCATGGATGAGCTCGCAATTTTGAAAAATTCAAATCTCCCGTAAAAATGCGAGCCTGTGAAAAAAAAAATTATTGAAAAACGTCGATATTTTGTTCGGTACGTTGGACGAAACGTTTTTTTTTTAATAATTCCAAAAATTGTGTCGTTGCTGCAAGAAATATTTTAGAAAATCTCTTCGGGAGCAAATTTTTTTCGTTCCACTCGTGAATTTCGTTGACAATTCTGTTAGAAATCAAATTTACTACCAAAATGAGGAAAATTTTGAAATTGTCCAAAAATATTTAGTTTTCCGTATTTTCACCAAAATATCGACGATTTTTAACAAAATTCCATTTCCAGTGTAAAACGTAGAATCAGAATTTTATTGAAAAAGATCGAAACGTTTGTTTGGGTTTGTTTGGATAAACTTTTTTTCTGAATAATCCCAAAAATTGTGTCGTTGCAGCAAGAAATATTTTAGAACTGTCAAAATAACGAAAATTTTGAAATTATTCAAAAATATTTAGTTTTCCGTATTTTCACCAAAATATCGACGATTTTTCAATAAATTTTATTTCCAGTCTGTAGCAATTTTGGGTGAATCCAAAAAATACTCCAAAAATGCGAGAAAACGATAAAAAACTGGAAAATGATCCCAAAAATTGAGTCTTCGCAGCCAGAAATATTTTAGAACTACCAAAATAACGAAAATTTTGAAATTATTCAAAAATATTTAGTTTACCGTATTTTCACCAAAATATCGACGATTTTTAACAAAATTTCATTTCCAGTGTGTAGCAATTTTGAGTGAATCCAAAAAATACTCTAAAAATTCGAGAAAACGATAAAAAACGAGAGAACTCAGCAGTGTCAAGTAACAAGGAACAAAAGTTGAAATATGAAAAGGTGGAGAGAATATCGTAAGAGAGGGAATGAAAAAATTGATTGGTTTTCATCTTCTTTTAATCTTTATAGACTATGTGAATGGTTTCTTGATAAAAGGCGAATATAATGGTTCGCGTGTGGTCACCCAAAGCTTATTAAGCAAGGAGCACACATATATAAAGATATACATACTAAACTTGTATATACAGAATGGCCATTACCGAGTTTTAACATTATAAATTTATCAGCGTGTTTGAGTGGACCAAAGAAACCGTTGATCGAAAAAAGAGCGAGGAGAGTTGACCTCCGACCCCGCAGCGTGCGCCGCGCCCCAGCGCAAGCCTTTCCCGTATATATATTTCGATACGTCGACTCCACACACTCGCAAAGTGCAATATATAGACGGGACTTTGAGCGGAAGAAGAAAAGGAGAAAAATGAGCGAGAGAGAAGGTCGTTCTCGTGCCGCGGAGATATTTTATTGAAGATAATTACAAGAGCGCTCATAAAATCTCCCCCTACCAGTTTCTTTCTCTCTTTTCTTGGATGCGGGACACGCGGCTCAGCGGCTGATATCTTACACGGCGTTACTCACCCTTGTGCACTTGCGCGCACGCCCTCATCGAGCTGCAACATACAGACTCTTGCGTTTCTTCGCTGCATATGCTCACGAATAAGAAAATCATTATAAAAACAATAACAATGATAAAAATGTCGATGGTGTATCTAGAAAATTGCAATAACAATCATCGACAGCTCGCGATCAACAATAAGTAACAATAATAATTTATCCGCGCGCGCGAACAGCACATGTCCTGCTGACCAAAGATCATCGAAGATGGAAGCTGCATGATGCACTTCCCACGCCGCGCGCACCATGCACTTCCTCTTTCTCTCGAGAATTTGCAGCCCCGACGAGAGAGCGAGATCGAAAACGATCCGCTCGATGCGCGGCATTGTATTTTCCTGCGTTACACGTTCATATTCTCTCGTGTATCGCCGCCGATGAAACCTCGGACTACAAAGCTCCCACCTTCGCGATCCTTCCGTCGAGATCGTTCCACAAGATACTGCGTGCGGTCGTAATAATTTTTTTTTTCTTTTTTTTGCAATCCGGAAACGAGAGACGATGAAAGCTTCGGAAAGAATATGAAGCATGATGCTGTTTGATGGTTTTATTGGAACTCACGATTACTCGGGGCCCTGGATTTTCGGGAAAAAGTGAGAATCGTCGTTATCGTAATGATTAGAACGATTAGGACGAAAATTTGCTTTCCGAAGAGACTTTTCAGAATGTTTCTTCCCGCCAGGACAGAATTTTTGAAATTATTAAAAAAAAATTGAGTCGAAAGCGTTCAACTAAATATTTTCGGATAATTTCAAAATTTTCGTTATTTTGTTAACATATTTGGTTTCTAACGGAACTGTCAGCAAAATTTACGATTGGAATGACTAAAATTTGCTTTCCATAGAGACTTTCTAGAACATTTCTTCCTGCAAGGACAGAATTTATGAAATTATTTTAAAAAAAATAAAGTCGAACGTGTCCAACGAAATATCGATTAATTTTTCCAAATTTTATTTTCAATGCGCTGCCCCGATAAATGGCTTTCAATTTCTCGGATTTTTTTTCGTCCATTTGGCTTTAGTTTACATTAATAAAATGCTATTGTAACGTGACTATGACATCAATACAATAATATTGATGATAAATGATATGGAAATGAAATAAAATGATTTTTCTCTCGCTGCGCTGCACGTTCGACGCGGAGTGAATCTCAAGAAACGCTCAACTATATGTATAGTCTGTAGATATACAGTCGCACGTGTATCTATATCTGTTGGTAGTCATCGAGGCTCGCAGTCGCGTGAACCGCGGAGACGCGGAGAAAAGTACTTGGTCGGAGATACAGAGATAGGGAGGCGCGAGCGTTACAACCCGCGGAATGAAAATCGATCGCGGTGGAGAAGTCCGTGAGGCGCGAGAGAGCATCGAGATGATGATGCATCGATATCAAAAAGTTGCGGAGTGGCTTTTGCCGCGAGCTCGATCGCATTCTCACTCTCGTGGGGTTATGAGTGAGATAGATCGAGACAGTCCCATTCCAAGCTTTTCTCTATATACAATAACGTCTCGAGATCTGATCAACGCTCTCGACACTCAGAAATCCTCATGGAATTCTTTTCTATATCGAATCCTCGCATTCTTGATTACTTGGAAATCTAAAGGTTATTTCGATGACGTCATATCATTTCAAATTTATTTGAAAAATTAAATTTTGTTGGAAAAGATCGATTTTTTGTTGGAAACGTTCGACTAAACGTTTTTTTTTTTTTTAATAATCACAAAAAATTTTCATCGCATAGAATAAAAGGTGATGACAAGTTTTTTAATTTGCCAAAATTTAGAAATTAAATTAAATTAAAATTTTAAAAAATTAGCCAAATTTTCAAATTTTTAAATTTAATTTCGAATAAAATAGCGAAATATTTTATAAAGTCTCTTCAGAAGCAAATTCTAGTCGTTCCACTCGTTAATTTTGCAGAAAATTCCGTTAGAAACCAAAAATACTGTCAAAATATCGAAAATTTTGAAATTCAAAAAATATTTCGTTTACCATGTGCAAATTTTTCGTAAAATTTGTATTTTTAGAGAAATTATTTTGTGATGTTATGGGTTTTTGATAAAAAAACGTAAAGTCTGAATTTCCGATGAAACTTCGCAACAAAGTAGTTCGTCGTGCCAGAAAGACATGTGCAACATTTGCGTGGAAATTTCGGATTGAATTATTTCCCCCAATTCGTTCTATCCCACTCGCGAGGTTCATCCTCTACCTTCTCACTTTGTTATCACTCTTTCTTCGAGTGTTTCAACCCTGTCTGCCTCTCTCACACTATTTCTCTTTCTCATCCCCCATTACACTTCGGATGTAGAATGTTTCGCGTGCCAAAGTTGTACGAGAGTTATTGAATATTTGCCTAGCAATTCAAATGAATAATTATTAAAATGAATCGTCAATTTCCTTTTTTTTCCACTCTCTTTTTTGTTGGTTAACGACCAAAATAAATTTTCCCTCCCATCGATATTTCGAAAGATTCAATAAAAAATAATCTCGTGATCCAATCCACAGAAAGATTTTCGTCTTTTTCGTCCTTTTGCATTAAAGGGTCGAAAGTTCATTAATCAATCGATCGTGTTTCCAGAGTAACGTGGATTTGCATCTCCAATTTTTTTTTTATTGGTTAATGACCAAAATATTTTTTTCTTCCCATCGATATTTCGAAAGATTCAATAAAAAATAATCTCGTGATCCAATCCACAGAAAGATTTTCGTCTTTTTCGTCCTTTTGCACCAAAGGGTCGAAAGTTCATTAATCAATTGATCGTGTTTCCAGAATAACGTGGATTCGCATCTACAATTTTTTTTTTTGTGTGACTCTCACCCTCAACAAGTTTGCGGCTCTTTCGACTCGACGAAAATGAATTTATAGTGGACGCATAAAAGCAAGGGGAGGTGGTGGGCAGAAAAAATGAGACGTACATCTATAGATTGGCGAGGACGAGGCTTTTATGAGACTAAACGTTGGAAATAAGGTGCGAGACGACGTGTCACCAGGGCGACGAGAAAACGGCAAAGTACGAGACGTGGGCGATTTTCGAGGCGATATCTCGAATGCAATTTCGGGCTGGGGGGTGGAGAAGGAGGAGGAAGGAGGAGCCGTGAGAGACGCGTCGGTAATTAAAGCGAACATGCATAGCACGGAACGACGGGCGCGCAATTAGCGTGTGCGCGCGGCAGGCCCGAGTTTCGGAAAGATTTTCGTCGGGGTTCCACGTCTCTTCGTGACACGCAAAGGCCTTATTTCTCCTTGTTCACCACCCATGCACCTCCCACTCTCGCGCATCAATCCCTTTTCGTCTGCTGTTCACCTTCGACCCCGCGCGCGGTAACTTTTCCTCGAGCAGTCTCGTCGTTCGAGCTTTTTGCGTTTCTCTTTTTATTTCACAAACATTCACACACGGTGTCACAGGAAATACACGAACCGAGAGATAGCCGATCAAAAAGAATTAACTCGACTGAAACAATCAAATTATCTGAATTGATTTTTCTGCCTGGAACGGAAACCTTTTTTTTTCTAATTTTGAAAAATTCATATCTCTGGTAAATATTAACGAAAAGAGTTAAACCTTGGCTCGTTCTTTTCGTTTTTTGATGCAGGATCACGCGAGCCTGCACTGGGAATAAAATTTTGTTGAAAATCGTCGATATTTCGTTCGATACGTTCGACAAAACGTTTTTTTTCGAATAATCCCAAAAATTGTGTCATCGCAGCAAGAAATATTTTAGAAAGTCTCTTCGGGAGCAAATTTTTGTCGTTCCACTCGTAAATTTCGCTGGCAATTCCGTGAGAAACCAAAAATACTGCCAAAATAACGAAAATTTTGAAATTGTACAAAAATATTTAGTTTACCGTGTTCAACAGAATTTCGACGATTTTTAACAAAATTTTATTTCCAGTGTGGAGCAATTTTTGTCGAATCCAAAAAAATTAATCAAAAACGCGGTAGAACGATAAAAAACGGGAGAACGAAGGGAAAAAGGGATTCCGCGGGATACCGTTCTAGGGCGTCAATGAGGAAAGAATTAAAAAGACTGCGCGATCGTTCGTAGTTTCGTAATTCCATGACGAAATTCTGAATCGCACGATTAATTGCTAAAAAATGCAGAAACGCAATCAATCAATTGTAATACTTGGGAAAAAAAGCCAGAGCAGCTATAATTCGATGCCTTTTTAATTCCAGAAGCTTGAAATTGGTATGACGAGTCTCTGGATAAATGATCGAAAAAGTGCAAAAATAATTGCCGGAAATTTGGGGCTTTGAAGTAAATTTTCGAGTCAAATGATAGAATTAAAAAATCGTTACGCAGTCTGTAAATAATAATGATACACACGCGCTGTCGCCGATTGAGCGTGTTGAATTGAAATTCAGTGAATATTTCGAAGAAACGAAATAATTAATGAAAAAAAAAAAAAATAAAGGAAAACGCACGTTTTTGGTAAAACGCTTTGCGGTGGTGCTGCTAGGTCCAGCGGTTTCGGGTAATTGACGGTGATTCGATGTCAAGAAGCTCAGCGATGCACCAACACGTTAGGCTCGCATGAAAATATCTCGTTACCGTGAAATTAATCGTTAAATTATAGGAGCGAAGCAGGTGCATCGAGAGGAGCAGCAGTGGGCCCTTCAGCGACGTATAAAGACGCGACTAATTGGGAATATTAGGAGGAATTTCTCAATCCACTATTTTCCAGGCTCATAAAGCCTGCACATGGCATTATATACATTTATCGAATTAATTGACTTTTAAAAGAGCATCGAGTGCTAAATAATCATGCACGTTTATATCACGAGATAATTCCGCGAGTTTGTCCCTTTTTTCGAACGCGTAACACACTTCACCTGCTGCTGCCACGCACCTTCACTTTTGCACTCGAAGATTTTTGGAGGCACGTGTAAATTCCGGAGAATAATCGAGTGAATCCAATTTGTTGGCAGGCTCGTGCAAAAAAAATAAAAAAAAAATTTTAATAAATAAAAAAACGTTTTAAAAACGTGCTTTTGTAATGACGTGAGTTTTATGGACTGACGAGTGTCTGAGACTCGACTGAAAGACCCGAAGCAGCCGAAGGACGATGTGTGAGAACTTTCGAGGACCTCTTGGGGGTTTTTTTTTCTTACGTGCATTCATCTGCCTATTTGTTCGGTGAATATTATTCGAGAGCTGCGATGAACGATGGGGTTCCTTCGTGTTTTTCTAACCCTTTGATTTCAACTCTCTGTGGATTTTTGCCTCTGCTACGTTTGGGCTCGTACATACCTGTGCGTATGGGCTAAGGACTACGCGGACGAGAGGTGGATTTAAAATCGTGCACGCCTTCGAAAACCGCACCCCTCGCGACCCACAAGGCTCATGCTCCGATTTACACAACCCTTGAACTCTGGCATACTCGTTGCACGAACGGAAGGCGCGGAGAAGGACGCCAAAGAGAAATGAGGAGAGGAGGGCGAGCTAAAGTCGTTCGAACTCTCGCGGACGACTCGACACACGTCGCCATTTCTCCAGGGGTCGGACAAAATAAGCGCTTCGCAGGCTGTAATTTTCGGGGAACTCTGTCACGTCGTAATTTCGACTTGTCGTCGATTCGAAAAAAAAAAAATAATAATAATTCGGAGAATCGTACGAGGCTCGAATGGAATTCCGGATTTTGCGATTTAACGATCCAGGCGACGCGACAGATTTTCATAAATATTCACAGTACACTCGCGGGGATGGAAATAAACATCCGGAAAACGGTAAAGGTGAAGTGAATATTGTTGGGACAGCATTTTTCACGAGCAGTATGTTCGCTTCATCCGGAATCCGGTGCTCGCGCACAGAGTCCTGCGAAATTTTAATTAAATAATTGGGGATATATTTTTATTGCTTTGTGGACAATGTCCCATTTTGTTCCGTTGACGATTTTCATTTTTCAGAGAACGAAGAAGACTCACACAAATTCATATGGAAAACTTGCATTTTTTTTCGCCATAATAGCAATTTTTTCAATTTTGAGGACTTTGAAGGACTTTCTTACATACAAAATGGTTTGCGAGCCAAAGTTGATAAAAAACAGTTGTTACAAATTGACTAAAGAACAACGTACTCCAAATCCAAGATTTTCCGAGGGAATCAGTATTTTTTATACAATAAACAAAATTTCGAAAAAATTTCACGAACGATTTTTTTGAAAAACTGAATAAAGCTTCTTCGATGTTACACAAAAGTGTGTGCAAAGTTTTAAGAGGCTTCAGCATTTAGAAATCGAAATATTTAATGTTGAAAATTGCAACTTTTAACACACGCTCTCATGAAAAACTACTGAAAATTGTGATTTTTATTTTGCAAGTCTGAGTTGATAAAAAAAAGTCGTTACAAATAGACTAAAGAACAACGTACTCTAAATCCATGATTTTCCGAGGGAATCCGTATTTTTTATATAATAAACAAAATTTCGAAAAAATTTTACGACCGATTTTTTTGAAAAACTGAATAAAGCTTCTTCGATGTTACACAAAAGTGTGTGCAAAGTTTTGAGAGGCTTCAGCATTTAGAAATCGAAATATTTAATGTTGAAAATTGCAACTTTTAACACACGATCTTATGAGAAACTGCTGAAAATTGTGATTTTTATTTTGCGAGTCTGAGTTGATAAAAAAAAGTTGTTACAAATAGACCAAAGAACAACGTACTCTAAATCCATGATTTTCCGAGGGAATCCGTATTTTTTATATAATAAACAAAATTTCGAAAAAATTTTACGACCGATTTTTTTGAAAAACTGAATAAAGCTTCTTCGATGTTACACAAAAGTGTGTGCAAAGTTTTGAGAGGCTTCAGCATTTAGAAATCGAAATATTTAATGTTGAAAATTGCAACTTTTAACACACGATCTTATGAGAAACTGCTGAAAATTGTGATTTTTATTTTGCGAGTCTGAGTTGATAAAAAAAAGTTGTTACAAATAGACCAAAGAACAACGTACTCTAAATCCATGATTTTCCGAGGGAATCCGTATTTTTTATATAATAAACAAAATTTCGAAAAAATTTTACGACCGATTTTTTTGAAAAACTGAATAAAGCTTCTTCGATGTTACACAAAAGTGTGTGCAAAGTTTTAAGAGGCTTCAGCATTTAGAAATCGAAATATTTAATGTTGAAAATTGCAACTTTTAACACACGCTCATCTTTTCATTTTGGGATCATCACTCCGCGTCTATTTCTTTTTTTTCGTGATTCCCTGATTCACCAATTTCCAATGATTCCGTTTTGGAATATAAACGAACACAATGATTTGGCTAGAATTTATGAATTGTGGCTTCGTAATGGTGAACGCGATTGGAGAGCTATATGGCTACTTGCCATAAAATACATACCTCATACAGCGAGTGAATATACAGAAACGATGCAGAGATATTTTTTGCCAATATTGCGAAACGTTTACGCATTCAAATTCCGCAATAAACCCTTGGCGATATTTGGTTCCTCGACATCGATGGAAGGGGGCGAGTTTGAAGCATTGTTACGTTGCTCTGTATACTGCAGATTGCCGGGTGACTCATTATTTTCGCTCCCGTTCCCGACGTCCCGATGCCACCCCAAAAATCGAAATACCTCGAACGATTACAACGTATATATATGGAAAGCAAGCAATCGTCAATTTTCATTGGTTGCCCAAGCCCCTGGACAGAGAAAACCGAATTTTGTTGAAAAAGTTGGAAATTCTCTTGGCTATTGCGACCGGAATTATTTTTCATGGTGAAAATGTAATTTTAACTAAAATTTTCGTAATTTCTTTTTTATTTGTAGAATTTTTGTAAAAACTGCAAAATCCGTATAAAAATTTTGTGTTCGATTTATAATTTGTCGTAATTTTTTAAAAAATTATTTTTGTGAAGCGTTTTCGAGAGTTTGGGGAGCTCTTGTTCGCAGGATCAAAAAAAGTCGAAGAATGAGAACGAATCACTCCCTCGACGATGGATGTTTCTAGCTCTCCAAGGGAAGCACCCCCGCCCTTAATTTCGACGAGACACGAACATCGGTTTCTCTCTTTACCTCTTCTTCTTCTTCTTTATTAGAGCGAGTAGGACGCGAGGCTTGATAATTGATTGGCAAAAATGTGGATGAGTGAATAACTGAGAGATTGAAATTCAAGGGGGTGGATTCCAATAATAAATCACTACGAATATAAAAGCATGAGAGCAATATAAACCAACATAATATTCCGAGCTGCTTAAGTATCCATTCCGCCGACACATTTCCCAAGGAATTTAAGCAGCTGAGTGAAATTTCATCCCCAAATGTCAGCAAAAATGAGCCCAATTTTGAAAAATTCATATCTCCGTTAAAATTCATCGAAAAGGGTTCATCCTGGGCTCATTCTTTTCGTCTTTTAATGCAGAATCACCTGAGCTTTGGGCAATTTAGCTTGGAGTCCATAAAATAGGAAAAAAATCGGTAAAACGATAAAAAAACAGGAAAACGAAGGGACGAAGGACGTAAAATTAAAGGGCGATAACGAATCCTGAATTTTTACTCTTCTCCAGCAATATCATACGTGGCCGGAAGTTGATTATCATCGATTTAAAATCATGAAATAGAATTTGCGGTTTCGGATGAGGTAAATGATGAGGATCGTATAATTTCATCGTTCGAGTCATCGACACGAGGCTCAAATATAGAAATATGTGGAGCAATCAGTTTATAGCGAATCTATTGGGCAGCAAGTGTAATGAGGTCGAAAAATGAAATTATTGGGATCCCTTTATGTTGGTGATGTGTGTGGGCTCGAGTGGGACTTCAAAAGGTTTCGTTCCACGGGCAACCACAGCCGGAATTGACAATTGACAGAATTGATATCACGCAGATATGTATGTTAATGTATAGACATATAGTAGCGAATTGAACTTTGGGGTTGGAGGGTTTGGATGCTTCGGTGTGAGTGTAAAGTTGTCTGTGATATGCTAGTGATACGTGTACGCATTTGCAAGCGTGTATGATATTTATCGCCTCCGGGCACGCCAGAGAACGATGAATCGCGCGCGAGTTGCTACCCTCGTGCATTTCCTACTGTATAAATAAAAAGAAAAAATGAAATAATCCACGCGCGAAGGGTGTACGTGGCTACGATCAGCAAAGCGATTCGTTAAGCCCTTCTGCTTTTTTTTCTTCACTCTCGTTTAGCCAGAGAGAGAACGATTTCTTTGCCCTCTCGATCCTCCATTTCGACTCTCGCCTTTTTACATGGATAAAGAGATTTTAAATTTCTCGCGAGCCCAAGTTCACTATGAAAAGTTGTTAAAAATTGACTAAAGAACGACGTACTCCAAATCCAAGATTTTCCGAGGAAATCTGTATTTTTTGTATAATAAACAAAATTTCGAAAAAATTTTACGATCGATTTTTTTGAAAAAATTAATAAAGCTTCTTCGATGTTACACAAAAGTGTATGCAAAGTTTTAAGAGGCTTCACCATTTAGAAATCGAAATATTTAATGTTGAAAATTGCAACTTTTAATACACGCTCTTATGAGAAACTACTGAAAATTGTGATTTTTATTTTGCGAGTCTGAGTTGATAAAAAAAAGTTGTTACAAATTGACTAAAGAACGACATACTCCAAATCCAAGATTTTCCGAGGAAATCTGTATTTTTTATATAATAACCAAAATTTCGAAAAATTTTACGATCGATTTTTTTGAAAAATTAAATAAAGCTTCTTCGATGTTACATAAAAGTGTATGCAAAGTTTCANGATGTTACACGAAAGTGTATGCAAAGTTTCAAGAGGCTTCACCATTTAGAAATCGAAATATTAAATGTTGAAAATTGCAACTTTTAGCACAGGCTCTTATGAGAAACTACTGAAAATTGTAATTTTTGTAAATAAATATCAATTTAGCATGCAACGTCCTTAAAACCTCGACACACGTTGAATTTTAATTTATGAGATAATAACGGAATTTCGATGTGTAAATCACTCGCCCTTCGTATAATTTAATAACTTAATTGTTCACTGCGTAAGTCTCGTGAATTTTTTCCTCCCAATTGTTTAAACCCACGCCGACCTTAAAGCCTCGTGGACGCGCATTCGAAATAAGCAGGATCCATGTCCGTGCGATAAAAATCTGCCACATGGACAGAAGACACATGCGATTATAATTATCCAAAGTAATTACGAAGCCTGTGTCATCCGGATAGCCCGCCAGTAACACGACATCCGGACTTGATTTTGTGTTTCGATCAAAATTTTGATTCGCGTCCTCAATTATTTATGTGGGAATGAGACGTGAAGATTCTTATTATTTTCGTCCAGGAAAAAATTCACGACGAACAACATTTTTTTCCTGCAGGACACGAAAAAAAAAATTCCCAAGAAAAAATTGATTTGTCGCTCAAAATAAGTGAAATTTGGAATAAAACGTTTTTGAATTTTTATCAATTTTCTTACGAATTTCAACACGATGCCAGGGAGTCTGAGAAAATTGCTTTTAGGAAAAAAAAATTCTGCGGCGTATTTTTGGAGCAGCGTGAAAGGAAAAGTCGTCGAAGGCTGCGCGCGATGTTTCTATGGCGAGGCAAAGACGAAATCCGATTACCGAGGCAATTTGTCGAGCGACAAAATTTAAATGGCAAAGCGTGAGGCTCGTGCACATTACACGCACATATCTGTGTCATACGCAAACGTGATGTGACGGTTTATACAAAATGGAGGAAGATCGCAGGGAATGGAATGTCCTTGTCGCGCGAGGACGATGGAGCAAAGTGGATGAAGGATAATACGTGCGGTAAAACGAGTTGGAGGGTGAATGCGGAATTAAGGGCAGTGGAAAGTTGGGCGAGCGCGAAGTGTCCAGAAAGGGAGGAGGAGGAGGGCAAAAGCCGAGGGAGCAGAGAACTCTCGCTTGTAGGAATAATTTCATTTTTCACTTATGCGGTGACGTCGATTGCTCGTGGTTAGCTCGTCCATCTCCGTGTCTTTTCTCCATCGTGTATAATAATCGGGAGTGACAATGTACAACGTCGAGTTTGTCGGACGTTACAGACTAATTTCTGGGCAAAAAAAATTATGAGGAGGGTTAAAAAAAGGAGATCCTTTCACGATTTGATTGGCACAGGAAAAACTGATCGCAGTTAAAAAAAAAAAAAGTAAAAAAATTTAAAAAAAATCAGAATCCACGAAACGTTCGATTTCGAGGGAAAAAAACGATGAATTATGAATTATCCATGGCTCCCATTTTTGAAGCTACAAATATAAACGCCCGCACGTCCAGGACGAACGCCGTCGATCCGTGGAAACGAATTTTTAGTGAAGAAAAAAAACATTAAAAATTGGGGACTCGTGAGAAGCCCCTTAAAGTACAAACTCGTGTCCCCCATCGTGCCATTGTCCGGCAGAATCGTAGCGATTCAAGGAGCAAAAAAAAACAACCCTCCTACTGGCAATCTCCCGGAGCATCCCGCGGCCTGAGTTAAAAACGAGCGTGACACTTGTCGCCCGATTTTATCGCCTCGTTAAATTCCCCTTGAGCTTTATCAACATTCGTAAAAAGGCTTTAATTGTGGGATTCACGTTTGCAATGCCACGTTATACTTCGAAGCGTCACAGACAACCATTTTTACTTGTTCGGAATCGCGTTATTATTTTTATTACTAATCTCATTAGAGGCAGAACGAAAATTCCGACGAAGGAGATTAAATCTCGTGTGAACATCGAAAATTAAGAAGGCGACGTGTGGACGATATTTTACCTTTCGCTTTGGTACGTGACTGCCTTGTTGTTGTTGATATTTTCAACTTTTTGTTGCAAATCATTTGGAACGTTGACATTTATTTACCGATAACCGAATATTGTTGTCGAATTTTTCGTATTATTTCCGCTTCGTGTATTTTTATAGAAAATTATTAAAAAAATTAATTTTGCATAGAATTTGCCAAATTTTCTGTTTAAAATTTTTCATATTATTTTCGGTTCGTGTATTTTTAGAGAAAATTATAAAAAAATTCAATTTTGCATACAATTTGGCAATTTGTTTGAAATTTTGTAAATTTTATAAAATATTCTGTTTAAAATTTTTCATATTATTTTCGCTTCGTGTATTTTTAGAAATAATTATAAAAAAATTCAATTTTGTATACAATTTGGCGAATTGTTTAAAATTTTCTAAATTTTATAAAATATTCTGTTTAAAATTTATCATATTATTTTCGCTTCGTGTATTTTTAGCTAAAATTATAAAAAAATTCAATTTTGCATACAATTTGGCGAATTGTTTAAAATTTCCTAAATTTTATAAAATATTCTGTTTAAAATTTTTCATATTATTTTCGCTTCGTCTATTTTTATAAAGAATGATAAAAAAATTAAATTTTGCATCCAATTTGCCAAATTTTCTAAAATTCTCTGTTTAAAATTTTTGATATTATTTTCGCTTCGTGTATTTTTATAAAAAATGATAAAAAAATTAAATTTTGCATAAAATTAGGCAAATTGTTTAAAATTTTCTGAGGATTCTCAGTATTAACGAGTACCTGGAGACACGAGATTGTTTAAGTTCGCAGAAGGGTTGTTGCCGTTGTCACGAATGTTGGAGGTAACACCCCCGCCCATCACACATATTGCTTCCTGTTTTTTTTAACGCTTCGGTAGCTCGTCAACGGGGATTAAAAAATGGTATGCAGCACGCGACGACGTTTTCAAAGTCCCATAACGCAGTTGTTTCTCCAGTTTTGCTGTTCATTATATATTTTAGCCGGGCGGGAGGTTATTCCTGTTGCGTTGCGAGGGCTTTAGCACATTGCGCACTTGCCGGACGATAAACCGATCGTAAAATCGCGACCCGAATCTGTCCCGCGTCTCGTACACTCCCGAGTTTCGTATTCAAGCCGAGAAACTAAGAAAAAAAGCCTCCTTCTCTTTCCCTTATNAAAAAAAAAAAAAAAACAACGTCGTCGTTCACACTGAACCGGAAACGAGTCTTTGAATCAGTGAAGTTGCTGTAAAAAAAAAAAAACGTGGAACGAGGTTTCTATTTAGTAAAGAAATAGAAAATCGTTTGCACTAAAAAAATTGCGTATTTATTGGCAAAGAAGAAAGTCCCTATCGCAGTGACTAAAATCCAGTTTGCAACGCGCACGTGTGACGCAGCAATGAATAAATAAATATTCAAACGCACATCTTGACATCCAGTAAAACGAGAAACGCGCTTTTCCGCCTCTTTTTACAATCCATTTAATTTTATTAATTTCTTTTATGTACTCGCGAGTCCCTTTTACTTAACGAGCGATCTGTATCTGAGAAACACCAGCGAGAGAGAGAGAGAGAGAGAGAGAGAGCAAGAACGTCACCGGAACGTCGAGTTTATTTGCGGGACCGAGCAATGAATTGAAACGCCACATTGGCGTTGGTTAATTAATTGGAGCTAAGTGGAGATCCGAAGGAGGAATCGAATTAGACGAGAATATTCTCTGAAGCTATACGATAAACCCGGATAAATTAATTAACGCTGGCGGATTGGTGGCTTTAGGCCCGTACTCTCCTTAACTATACAACACACAAAGTTACTTCGATTTATACATTACGCTCTATTGCCCTCAACGTTTAGAACAAATGAATTTGTTTGTTTCGAATAAATAAACTATTTAATTGCAGTAAATAAATAATTTATTTACTCCAAGNAATCGAATTAGACGAGAATATTCTCTGAAGCTATACGATAAACCCGGATAAATTAATTAACGCTGGCGGATTGGTGGCTTTAGGCCCGTACTCTCCTTAACTATACAACACACAAAGTTACTTCGATTTATACATTACGCTCCATTGCCCTCAACCTTTAGAACAAATAAATTTATTTGTTTCGAATAAATAAACTATTTACTTGCAGTAAATAAATAATTTATTTACTCCGAGTAAACAAATCATTTATTTAAATAATTAACATAATTTATTAATACAAATTATTCATATAAATAATTAATAAATAAAATAATAATAAAAATATTTATAAAAAAATGAAATAAAATAGTATAAAATANTTATAAAATATTTACAATATTAAAAAAAATAAATGATTATTTATATAAATAATTTATTTATATTTATATATATAAATTTTATATTAATTAATTATAATTTTTAAATTAATTGGATATTATAATTGTATATATTATTCAAAAGAAATTGAAATTTTATTTAAACGCAATAAATAATTTATTTACTTGCAGTTAATAAATTATTATTTATTTATTTATTTATTTACTTGCAGTAAATAAATTATTTATTGGGCTCAAATAAAATTTCAATTTTTTCTGAATAATTCAAAAGATTTCTATATTAAATAAATAAAATAATTCAAAAGAAATAAATGTCTTTGGTATTTAAATGAATAAATTCATTTCAGTTGAATAAATTTTATTGATTTTTAATAAATCTTTTTGCACACATCCATCCACAGACATAAATTCATAAACACGTGTAAAATGTATAACTACGTGTGTGTGTATATAAAAATTGGATCCATGCGATGAGAGCAACGTCGCGAGTGGCTACCTTGGAATTCCGATCTCTGCGAAGCTGTGCACATGCAGCAAAGCTCGTGAATTATATACTTATCGATAGAAAAACGTGTATGGGAGCGAAATATGTGCTCGAGAAAAGTCTCGCGAGGGAATAAGAAAAACGTCGTGGTACGATTGTTGATAATTGTACGTTGACCTGTGACAACCGCCGAGCAGACTCGATGTTGCGTCGATTCTCAATTGGAAACGTGGGTTAGTGTGGTTGCGAAATCGTGGAAAGATCGCGCTCTTTACGTGTTAATCGAGAAGTCTCGTTCGATCTCCGTATGTGTGTCGATGGGATTTATTTATATAGTGGAATGAGTCAGCGTGCTGCAGGTTAAATTGCCTGGACGTAAAGTATCGCGGATAATAATCCTTCGATATAAACATTTCAAATGGAAGTTCATCGAACATTTGTATCAGGGAATTCCAATTTTTTTTTTCTCAAGACTCGTTTCGCACACCATTTACCTGGTAATCGCAATTCTCAAATTTTATTTCGTCCAACTCGATCAGATTACGAACGATTTAAAAATGTTTTTTTTTACTTTTTTAGTTTTTTTCCGACAAATTTTTTGTTTTCAATTTTGAATTTTGTATAAATGTGAAAAAAGAAGATCAAAGAGTATGCGCCGGTCGGTTTATCGTCATTGGGTCAGGATTCTTTTAAAAGGAGCCAAAAAAAAGGGTTCGGGAAAAAGTGCAATTTACGTGTTTCATTTTTTTCCAGACATGGAGCGAGGCGGCGGCAATATCTAATGCCATGAGACACTGCGGACGCCTCGATGAAAATCCTCTCGAGTCTCGTTTTTTTTTTTTCGATGCCATAAAAACGCGCATCTTCGGTAAAGCACACGGTCTTTCATTTTTCTCCGGCCGTTCCATCTCTCGCGTGGACCCTGGCCGAAAGGTTTTCTCGCATCGGTGAAAAGAAACAGAGAAAAGCTACACGCGCGAGAGAGAGATGACAAATCTCTCGTGCGAAGAAACGTCTATATACAGAAAAAAAAGAAAAAGAAACAGAGAGCAGAAGATCGCGCTAAACTCTCGCATAGACATGCTGCTCGTTCGCTCATTCTGGCACGTAAGTTTTATCGCTTTTCCACTATTTTAACGACTCCACTAAACACCGTTCCTCCTGCGAAAGAGTGCGCCCATCGTTATGGGGTGTTTAGGGGACAGCCGAAGCTTTTCTCGCTCTAAAACATACAATGACATTATACCCTTCGATGTGATATTCTCAACGACGCAAGAATAATTTCGCACAGAGGATCAAATTATTGAGAATGTTGAAGCGAAAAAAATGAGTCGAAAATATTTCGAGAAAAAGCGAGGGAATGAAATTTTGTTAAAAATCGTCGATATTTTGTTGAATACTGTAAACTAAATATTTTTTGATAATTTAAAAATTTTCGTTATTTTGACAGTTGTTTGCTTTCTAACGGAATTGTCAGCGAAATTAACGAGTGGAACAACTAAAATTTGCTTCCGAAGAGACTTTCTAAAATTTCTTTTGCTGCATTGACATAATTTTGAAGCGAAAAAAATGAGTCGAAAATATTAACAGAAAAAGCGAGGGAATGAAATTTTGTTAAAAATCGTCCATGTTTTGTTGAATACGGTAAACTAAATATTTTTTGATAATTTCAAAATTTTCGTTATTTTGACAGTTGTTTGCTTTCTAACGGAATTGTCAGCGAAATTAACGAGTGGAACGACTAAAATTTGCTTCCGGAGAGACTTTCTAAAATTTCTTTTGCTGCATTGACATAATTTTCGAGATTATTAAAAAAAAACGTTTAGTCGAACGTATCGAACAAAATATCGATCTTTATCAACAAAATTTTGTTTTTAGTAAAAGAATCCGTGGATCGTCATTTTCCTTCATTTTTATTTCTTCGTAATCGAAAAGATGGGGAAAAAAATGGTTTTGGAAGATGACAATCGATGGAGATGGGTTTTACAACATCAAAGGTTCTCGATCGCGGAGAAATGATCTGACGAATTTGAGGGAAAGAAAAGGCAGAGGGGTGAGTTTAGTTTTAGAGCTCTCTGCAATTGTGCACGGTCATGGGGCTCTTTTGTCGGTTTCTCCTCCTACCCTCGTGCGTTACGTTTCTCTATTTTCCGCGCGTCCCGTTACCTTTCTCACTCTCTCTCTCTCTCTCTCTTTCGGTTTCTCTCTCGTGTTTCCTTCCGAGTTGATATTTTCGGTTAGTCAGTGTATTCAAGCCCCCGGGCCATAGGAAACGGTGGTGGGTTGACAGTTGACACAACTTTGACATTGCAGAAGCGCGTTGCTCCATTGTGCGAAATCGCGCGAGCGTGTTGCGTTGCTTTTGGCATTGTTGGGGTGTCGGGACGCCACCGCGCGAGTTTGTTATGCGTCTACAGATATATGTGCGAGGGCGAGTCTTTCGAGCTCCATTTCTCGATTCAACCCCCGCGCGGTTCAACAATCGCTTGTTTTTCCAAGAGAGCGAAAGAGCGAGCGAGGGAGGGAGAGAGACGGACGGAAAAGAGGACAAAGAGCAAGAGAGACACTTGCGACACGCAGGAATGAATAATTTAGTGTGACATGCCGCGAGCGTATGCACCGTTCTGAAAAAGACAAACGGACGGACGTGCCGAGGCCAGTGAGACTTTTAGACCCCGCACATTTATTTCTACGTCCACGACGACGTACAGGGTGTGTAGAAAAATTATTGCATCAAATCCAAGTGCAGGGAAGTCATTTGTACTCGAGGGGATGCTCCGCGAGGATGTTTCGCGGCTTGAAGTTGAATTTTTCCAATTACGCAGCTCTCTGTAGCGCGAATTACAAAAAATTGATTATTTGCTTCGATTTTCACTGGCGAACGATAAAATTTCGTAATTTCGAGAAAAAAAATATCACTCGACACGTTTTTTACACCCTGTGAGGTATAGTTGCCAGTGGAAATGATAAATATTTCGGTTTACAGTTGTTGTGATTCGTAGGTCGAACGCACGATGCGTGGGAATTTGCACAAGCATTGCAAAATATAGATCAGGCTCGAACAAGTATTACAAAAAGTAATCTATAAAAATAAAGAGCCAAGTTTGTTGCTACTCGCGATCGTAAGCCACGTATATTGTTCATTTTTTATTCCGCGCTCAAACAGAGAAAGAAACTCTCGGGAAAATGTGCAGGCGTCTGAGCAAATATGGAGCAAAGTGCTGAGAAGCCGGAAAAACTAATGATTCTCAAATTTGTCATAATGGGAAGGAATGCGTATTAAAAGTTGCAATTTTCAACATTAAATATTTCGATTTCTAAATGGTGAAGCCTCTTGAAACTTTACACACACTTTTGTGTAACATCGAAGAAGCTTTATTCAGTTTTTCAAAAAAATCGGTCGTAAAAATTTTTCGAAATTTTGTTTATTATCCAAAAAATACAGATTACCTCGGAAAATCTTGGATTTAGAGTACGTTGTTCCTTAGGCGATTTGTAACAACTTTTTTTCATCAACTCAGGCTCGCAAAATAAAAATCACAATTTTCAGTAGTTTCTCATAAGAGCGTGTGTTAAAAGTTTCAATTTTCAACATTAAATATTTCGATTTCTAAATGCTGAAGCCTCTCAAAACTTTGCACACACTTTTGTGTAACATCGAAGAAGCTTTATTGAGTTTTTCAAAAAAATCGATCGTGAAATTTTTCCGAAATTCTGTTTATTGTTTAAAAAATACTGATTCCCTCGGAAAATCTTGGATTTAGAGTACGTTGTTCTTTAGTCTATTTGTAACAACTTTTTTCTATCAACTCAGACTCGCAAAATAAAAATCACAATTTTCAGTAGTTTCTCGTAAGAGCGTGTGTTAAAAGTTTCAATTTTCAACATTAAATATTTCGATTTCTAAATGGTGAAGCCTCTTGAAACTTTACACACACTTTTGTGTAACATCGAAGAAGCTTTATTCAGTTTTTCAAAAAAATCGGTCGTAAAATTTTTTCGAAATTTTGTTTATTATACAAAAAATACAGATTACCTCGAAAAATCTTGGATTTAGAGTACGTTGTTCCTTAGGCAATTTGTAACAACCTTTTTCATCAACTTAGGCTCGCAAAATCAAAATCACAATTTTCAGTAGTTTCTCATAAGAGCGTGAGTTAAAAGTTGCAATTTTCAACATTAAATATTTCGATTTCTAAATGGTGAAGCCTCTTGAAACTTTACACACACTTTTGTGTAACATCGAAGAAGCTTTATCCAGTTTTTCAAAAAAATCGGTCGTAAAATTTCTTCGAAATTCTGTTTATTATCCAAAAAATACAAAATAAAAATCACAATTTTCAGTAGTTTCTCATAAGAGCGTGTGTGGAAAGTTGCAACACCCAAAAATCCACGAAGATCAAGAAAAACCTTTTTCTCATCAGTCTCGTCGCTCAAAAAAAAATCGTGGAACGTTCGTCGCGGTTTCATCGTCCAGGAAGTAGTTCACATTTCATAATGGCTCCTAATTCACAAGACAGTATAATGTAATCCATTTATATGTGCTGTTTATTCAAAGAGGTACCAACGACATAGACCGCACGCAGTCTAAGAGCCAACGAGACCGAGAGACAGCGAGACCCTCTCTCCCTCAGCAGCAGAGGAGAAAAGAGATAAAGAGGAAAATGTAAGCGCGCGGCTGATCGCGCATATATCTTTAGTCCCGTTTGATAATGCATTAACGCCGGTGGATAGGTAATATTAGCATAGCATACGCCCATCGCATTTGAATTGAGAGGCAGTGGTAGTGGCGGCGCGGCGACGACGGCGACGACGTTGGGGAATCGCGGCAGAAGCAAAACCGCACCAGCAGCCCCTGACATTGGTGGTTACATGCGATACATATATATATATATATCTCGAGATATTCATATAAGCATCAGGAGCGACGAGAAGGCGTCCCAGCGTCTCTTTGTCATGCTAATATCCAGCATCCATCTCCGCAGCACACAGCAGTGTCTCACGAACGAGAGATGACTCTGCACGGTTTGAGCTCTTCTCTCATCGAGAGACGCGAGAGTGTGTAAGTGGCGCTCCCTTTGCTTCCTCTCTGTACGCGATCAAATGCTTTGGTGTCTGTGTATTCCTTCTGGACGAAAATCATACGAGACGTTGCTTCTCATACTTTCTACAGAGCCGAGAAAAAATCTTTGGACCAAATTGAGAAAAAAAAATACGTTTTTTCTTCGATTTTGATGAATCGATGGAATTTGAATTTTTTTAAAATCATTCGGTCTCAAAAATAATCGGTCTGGATAGGATTTTTATTTTTTTCGATTTTATTTTCGTTTTACGAAATTTTATCATCTGTTACAGAGTCGAGAAAAAATTTTCGGCGTAATTGAGAAAAAAAAAACGTTTTTCCTTCGATTTTGATGGATCGATGGAATTTGAATTTTTTAAAAATCATTCGGTCTCAAAAAAAATCGGTCTGGATAGGATTTTTATGTTTTTTACATTTTTTTTCATTTAACGAAATTTTATCGTCTGTTACAGAGTCAAGAAAAAATCTTTGGTCCAAATTAAGAAAAACAAAAACATTTTTCCTTCGATTTTGATGAATCGATGAAATTTCATGAACTTTTAATTTTTTAAAAATCATTTGGTCTCAAAAAAAATCGGTCAAAGAATTTTTATTTTTTTTTTTCGATGTTTTTTCCATTTAACGAAATTTTATCGTCGATTTAATTGATTTTGAGCTCAATTATCGTTGATCGTTGTTTTAGAGAATATCGTAAAGTGCACTCCACGATAATCGTAAATTTACACGTTATATTTAGCAAGCCGCACGATGAGCAGGGAAACGGTTAATTAAAAGCCATTCTCCGTGCGATCTTGGGGATCGAACAGAGTCGGAGGATTAAATATAATTTATCGCAGCGATGATCGCACTCTCGTGTACCATAAACGTGATGGAAGGAGAAAAAAGAATTGAGAATCCTGTGTGACTTTGCGGAGAGACACGAGATCCATGAAACGTCGTATCCACGTCCCTCGCCATCACTTGTAAGTGAGAATTTGTATAGTTCTTGGAACTTTATTCCGGAGCTTGAGAATCACGTGGTAAATCCGTTGCAATGCGAGATTTCTATGTCTCGTCGTTTCCCATCGACTCTCGCAGTCTTTCAGGCGAAAAAACGCAATTGGTGACAATTTGGACCACCTGTCCAGATTTTCTGCCATGAGATCGAACGAAACTCAAACAATCTCGTTTCCCACACAATTATTTTATTTTTGAGAACTTCTAAAAAAAATAAACGCATTTCGGAATAATTATGGAAAATTTCTCAATTAATTTTGAATAAAAAACGAACATTTATCCACCAAATACAAAGTTATAATTTTTTTGTCGTTTGTTTTATTTTTTGTTTATTTTTAATTCATTTTTTTGTTTTAAATGTATTCATTTATTTATTTAATATTTATTTATTTATTTATTTATTTATTTATTTATTTATTTATTTATTTATTATTTATTATTTATTTATTTATTTATTTATTTATTTATTTATTTATTTATTTATTTATTGATTTATTGATTTATTCATTGATTGATTGATTTATTTATTTATTTATTTATTTATTGATTTATTTATTTATTTATTTATTCATTTATTCATTTATTCATTTATTTATTTATTTATTTATTTATTTATTTATTTTTTTCATTTATTTTTTTTTTGGGAATTTTCTTATAATTTACAATTTGGGACTCAACATATTTAATAATTCCATTAACGACTAATTAATGCTGGCCAATGATTCTTTGCCTCCCTGACTGACAGCCAAACGACTTTGAAAGAAATTGGGTCAATGTTCTAAGAGGAAAGGAGCAAAAAGTAAAGATCGCGATGGGAATCTGGTTCAAATTGACACCAACTGGTTGATGAACGTTGTATAACACGAGCGGCCGGAACGAGCTGATGGAATTATCGACAAAGATTCAATCGTTGGATAGAATGGGAAAAAAGGTGAAAAAAAACGTAAAGGTACGACAAACCGTACGAGTGATTTGCATAATGCTGGGACGTCGAGAGGCATTAACGATATGTGTGCAGCAGCGACAGAGCTTCGACGACGATAATTCCTCCTGTTTCGTATACTCTCAGGGTGCCGCTGTTATTTGCTGCACTGTGTACAAACTTGCGGCATACAATAATTATCCTCAACCATTTAACGATCCGACCGAGTGTGACGCGACACACTAATGTTCCCTCGCGAGTCTCTCGGATACACGAAAGGCTCTCGTGATCTATAAAAAAATAGTTGTTTCTACGTGTGTATTCAAATATGTGAGCATTTCCATTCGAGCCATTCTTTTAATCGTTAAATTATTATTCTGACGTCATTTTTTCAGCAATTAAAAAATTTTATTAACAAAAATAAAAATTGTCATCAGAAGCTCATTAAATTTGAGTACAACCAATAAATTTGTTCCTGCTCACGTTTTTACAAAAAAAATAAATCCAAACGCTGCATAAACGAAAGAATTCATTATTCTGATGTTTTTTTTTAGCAATTAAGAAAATTAATTAACAATCATTGAAAAAATGTCATCAAATGTTTAAATTTGAGTAAAAATTAATAAATTTATTTCTGCTCACGTTTTCACAAAAAAAAATCGAACCGCTGCATAAACGCTGCATAAACGAGAGAATTCATTATTCTGATGGTTTTTTTTTAAGCAATTAAGAAAATTAATTAACAAACATTTAGAAAATGTCATCAAACGTTCAAATTTGAGTAAAAATGAATAAATTTATTTCTGCTCACGTTTTTACAAAAAAAAAAAATTCGAAACGCTTCATAAANTTTATTAACAAAAATAAAAATTGTCATCAGAAGCTCATTAAATTTGAGTACAACCAATAAATTTGTTCCTGCTCACGTTTTTACAAAAAAAAAAAATCCAAACGCTGCATAAACGAAAGAATTCATTATTCTGATGTTTTTTTTTAAGCAATTAAGAAAATTAATTAACAATCATTTAAAAAATGTCATCAAACGTTTAAATGTGAGTAAAAATTAATAAATTTATTTCTGCTCACGTTTTTACAAAAAAAAAAAATTCGAAACGCTTCATAAACAAAAGAATTTATTATTCTGATGTCATTTTTTAAGCAATTAAGAAAATTAATGAACAAAAATCGTAAAAAATGTCATTCAAAGTTTAAATTTGAGTAAAAACAATTAAATTCATTCAGGCCCACGTTTTCCCCAAAAAAATTCAAATTTCTTCATAAACATCACGAGCATTCGAGCCACGAATCCTAATTTTTTAAGGAATTAAAAAGATTGATTAATAAAAATGAAAAATGTCATCAGAAGTTTACGAAATTAAATTTAAAAAAAACAAATAAATTCATTCGTGCTGCAGATTTTTCAAAAAAAATTCGAAACTCTTCATAATTGTCAGCAGGAGATATTAATCCATTAACGTAAATGACGATTAAGTTCTCTGCCCTTTAAATATCGCTCCGCCCAGCAATGATTTAAACAACGAAGGCGTTTTGTCTTAACATTTTGAAAATAATAAACGCGAAATGTATGCATCGGGGATCAGCGTTGACGAGTCTCGCGCGCGACAGGAGATGCAGCGACCTTCGTTTCTCTCGCCTATTCTTTGAGGCTCCACACAGGATCGTCGCGCAAATGCGCGACGATGAACTAATACACGATGACTCGTTAATGGCTTTTAGAGAGCAAGGGAGAGAGAGCCACGTACAGAAACAGAGAAATGAGCGTTTTGTTTACGAGTGAGAACGAAAAAGAAGGATGAGATATGGCGAAAGGCGGTTCTGTTGAATTTATTAGTTTCTAGAATTATACGATCGAGACGAGAGCTCATCTTTTGCCTCTCTCTCTGTATAGTCTCTCGACCTGAGTATTAGTAACTTTATAGATCTGCGGAGACGAGAGTTGATTGTGACTAATTGATTGGAAATATTTTATTCGTACGTATTTATAGGAGAATTTATTTTCCCAAGGAAATATAACTCCCCGACGGGATTTGTAGTAGCGTCTCATAAACATATTATTTTACGCAATCCTGTGAATATGTGGCCGAGACTCTCTTTGTGTCGGAGAGTTGACAAATGTAATTGACTGTGCGCTTGTAATATTGAATAATTATGGAACGATCGTTATCGATGTCAATCATGTTTACCTTCGTCACGCAGAGCCTATGCTAATCTCTCCTCTTCCAATGAGACAAATTGCACCCTGTTTCTATACGTCCGTATCTATTTATTTAATTTGCAGTCGCATTTAAAGTCTCGGATTAATTATTACATTTATCTCTTGGCACGCAGTCCTCGAGGGACAGGAAAAATTATTATTACGGTGTGAATGAAATTTTTTTAAGAAACGTCGATATTTTTTCGAACGTCGTAAACCAAATATTTTTGAATAATTTCCAAATTTTTGTTATTTTTGCAACATTTTTCGTTTTTTACGAAACTGTCAGCAAAATTGACGATTGGAATTAAAAATTTGATTTCCGGAGAAATATTCTAGCTTTTTGGGAATATTCAAAAAAAAGTTTCGTCTTCACCAACAAAAAGTTTGAAACTTTGAAATTTACGGGATTGCGTTTTATAGAATTGACGGAAAATTGAAAAATATCGTTGTGAATGAAGAAAATCGTTTCGTTATTTGCGTCTTGGATCGCACGACTTGCGGAGGTTCCTTGTCCCCGCGCACCGACACGTCCGAAAAGGATTAATGATACCGCGCGCGATGAAAAACTCAGTGGTATCCATTACCGTCAGATCTTCAGGTAAAATTGTCCGCATGATGATAGGCGCGTAAGAATATAAAATAAGACTCAGAAAGGAATCATTAAAGTGCGATCAGTGAGGCTGCCATAATTTCATTAGGTTCATCGTCTTCCGCGTATTCTTTCTTCTAAAAAGTATGAGAAAAAGGAGCTGTCACATTGACAAGAAAGTATTATCAAGAATTCACTGAAAACAAAATTTCGTTGAAAAAAATCGATATTTTGTTCGATACGAATCGACGAAACCGCAAAAATAGCGAAAATTTTGAAATTATCGAAGAAAAATATTTCGTCTACCAAATTCAACAAAATATCGACGTTTTCCAAAAAAATTATCGATCTGAAGCGACGACACAGTCGACAGTTAAAAGTTTTATGAAAATTTATTGACGCATATTATTTTCCGTTATTTTTACAAACGTCCAGCACGAACACGTCAATCAGCTGATCGCATTCGTACGAATAAATTACTGCGTTCATTTTTGTTGTGGTAGTGCGTCGTTGATACGTTATCGCAATAACCTCTCATTACCTTTTCGATGTATAGAGTACATAGCAACGTCTACCATTTAATAGGAGAACAATCAAGTGTAATTAGTCGATTGTGGTTGATCGCAGTGATACCGCGATCGATCGAGTATAAGGTCGCGATGCAAATTGTGCACAGAGTAGAGACATCGAAAAAATGGGTCGCGCAGATGCGCGACGCAATAACTTTCATTGTAATTCAATCATTTTATATTTATAATGCGACGCGCCGACAATCCTTTTGATTTTTCTCTCGCGCGACTGTAACATTAGAGATCGTGACTTTGTGCAATATAAAAAATTCTACAATATCGTGTGACACAATTCTAATTAACTGATCGCGTCGCAGATTTCATAAACCTTGAGATCGCAGTTTTTTTTTCCATACAGCCGAAGAAATTCACACTTTTCGATTAAATTCTCCACTGGAAATGAAATTTCGTTAAAAATCGTCGAAATTTTGTTGAATACGATTAATATTTTTGGATTATTTCAAAATTTTCGTTATTTTGGCAGCATTTTTCGTTTCCAACGGAATTGTCAGCGAAATTAACGAGTGGAACGACTAAAATTTGGAGAATTGGAACGACAAGAATTCTGATTAACTGATCGCGACGCAGATTTGATAAACCTTGAGTTTTTTTTCCATCCAGCCGAAGAAATTCACGGTTTTCGATCAAATCCTACACTGGAAATGAAATTTCGTTAAAAATCGTCGAAATTTTGTTGAATACGATAAATATTTTTGGATTGTTTCAAAATTTTCGTTTTTTTGGCAGCATTTTTCGTTTCCAACGGAATTGTCAGCGAAATTAACGAGTGGAACGACTAAAATTTGGAGAATTGGAACGACAAGAATTCTAATTAACTGATCGCGACGCAGATTTGATAAACCTTGAGTTTTTTTTCCATCCAGCCCAAGAAATTCACACTTTTCGATCGAATTCTCCACTGGAAATGAAATTTCGTTAAAAATCGTCGAAAATTTGTTGAATACGATTAATATTTTTGGATTATTTCAAAATTTTCGTTATTTTGACAGCATTTTTCGTTTCCAACGGAATCGTCAGCGACATTAACGAGTGGAACGACAAAAATTTGCTTCCGAAGAGATTTTCTAGAATATTTATCGCTGCAATGACACAATTTTTGGGATTATTAAAAAAAAAACGTTTAGTCGAACGTATCGAACAAAATTTCGATCTTTTTCAACAAAATCTGGTTTTCAGTGTCCATACTGCATAATTCAACGAGTTTCCGATAATTATGAACAACAAGACAATGAGAAAGTCAGCTGATTCTTAAAAACAGTGATTTTGCTGCAAAAGATTTTTCTTTGGCAATCTATCGGCTGTCGAGATTTTCTTTCGAGAGGTTTCTCGAACAGGACGCGTAACCGGGCTCTCGGTAATTTGTACATACACGTGTATATCTGCATGAGGTTAAAAGACGTAGATTCGATGGATGCGATCTGATAGGAAAGAAGAATAGTTAAGTGGTGGTCGGTCATAGGAGCGCGCGGTTTCTTTCGCAAAAAAGAGAGAAGAGCAGAAAGATGAAAAGAAGAAGAAGAAGAAAAAGAAGGAGAAGAAAAATTGTTGAGAGTCACCGCGTGGTGCGGCGTTGCGGAGATTTCCGTCGCCCGAAGCGAAGCGACCATCGTGTCCCATACATCGAGGAGCAGGATCTCTTTTCTATGGATTGCGCCACTCTGCGCGCGGTGATGGACGTGCCTCCCGCAAAAGCCTTTTCGAAATGTCGGTAGTGGCCCCTCCCGCGGGGGCTCCGGAGGTTTGATACCTTAAGGACCGTGGCTTTGTACCGGGAGGGGCCGCGAGGGGTGTCGGATGGTCTTATCTCGATTTTACCGACTGGTCAGTGGCGCGAAGCGAGCAAAGCTTGTACACGCATCAGCAGAAAAGAGAAAGAGGTACGAGACTGAGAGCGAGAAAGAAAATAAGACCGAAGAAGGCGGGAGAAAGAAAAAAAAGGATGCGGCAAGACAAGAGAGTGAAAATCAAGATAACCCCCTCGGCGAGCAACAGATAAAAGAATGCATTAGCCAACGCCGCTAATTACCCAAGGTTGATGCTGCTGCTGCCGTTGCTCTTACGTTTTCAAGCTGGATACAATATGGAAGAGGCGTGACTTTAGTCATCTCCCGTCGTGAAATAAGACGGACTATAGGAACCAAAAGAAAGAGAGCCACAGAGAGAGAGAGAGAGAGAGAGAGAGAGAGAGAGAGAGAGAGAGAGAGAGAGAGAAATATTTATTTGTGCCTGGAAAAAATTCATAAACAAAAGAAAATAAACTATTCGACATAATCAAAAACACAATTTTAAAGAGACAGAAATAAGATTCCGATAAAATGAAAACCGAATTAAAATAAAATAAAATTTAATTATTTAAAAAATTTAAAAAAAAAACAAGAATAATAATAAAAATAAAAATAAAAATTCACACGCACGCAACAAAAAATAAGAGAGAAAGAGATGAATAGATTGTTGTATTTATTTGTGCGGGGAAAAAATCCATAAACAATGAAAATAAATTATTCGACATAATCGAAAACACAATTTTAAAGAGACAAAAATAAGATTCCGATAAAATGAAAACCGAATTAAAATTAAATGGCAAAATGCAGGCAATCAAATAAAATCCACAGGAAAAATATTTTAATAAAATAAAAACAAAAACAAAAATAAAAATAAAAATTCACATGCACGAAAAAAAATAAGAGAGAGACAGAGAAATAAAAAGATTAACAATCAAATAAATTAATTCAATCAAACAAAATAGAAAATCAAACAAATTCATAAGAGAAATGAATAAAAATAAAAAGAAGAATAAGAATAAAAATAAAAATGAAATTGACACACGCACGTAAAAAAAGAGAGAAAGACGATTTTTTGATAGACAAATGACGTGCGTATGGTGGATCCTGGAGATTAAACTATTGCGTCAAGGTCATAGCCGAATGTCGCAATGGTTGATTATTAATAGCCGAGGAACGAAATACTCACGTAATACCGATTGCTCGATTATTTTCGTTGCCGAGTAACCAAAACGAAATGACGACGAGAGTTTGTATGTGGCCGCGGAGTGCTCGAAGGAATGAGGAAAGGAGCAGATTGAAAAAGGGACAAAAAAGCAATCGTGTCGAAAAGTCCTTGAAGGGAAGAGCCTTGATGCTTACCTGCAACATAGAAGAAAAAAGGAACAACCTATAATTAAAATAATCGTTCCATTGAGAAATATATGAGATTGAATATTTCTAGCGAAAATCGAAGCTTCGAATCGACCCCGCTCGGCTCGTCTCCGTCTCTCTGGCTCGGTCTGTGTCCGCGTGTATCCCAAAATCGCTTTAATGACACCAGGACACAATCCCATTGGAATTTCTTCGTCATAACTACACGTATTCAGGACGGTGTCACGCAAGATCGAGAGTCAATGGGCCGAAGAATAATGGCTCGACAATAATGGAAAAAAAATCAAAATCTAACAAAAATTGCGAGTTTGAAAACGTTCTCTTTTCATGCGGTCACCGAGAATTACACAATAGTCGCGCACAGTGGTTTTGCGGTCTTCTGTGTCCTCCTGCGGCCAAAGAAACCAAATGTCATCACAATGGATGACGTCCCTATTTTGTCCCTTGTCTCGTTTACGTCCCTACAGGGTGGTTTCAATTCAGGCATCGAGAATCCGAGTACAATGAAAAAATAAACTCGATTCGTTATTAATTATTAATTTATACTGCATTTTTGTTGAAAACAAAATTATGGGAATCACGTAAATAATATTAATATGCCGAATCTATAATTTTTAATATTCATTTGAAATTTAATTTAATTCAATTTAATATTTTCAATTTAATTCAATTCAATTCAATTTAATTTAATTCAATTCAATTTAATAATAGACAAATTTAAATTACATTGAAAATAATTTACAAATTTAAATAAAATTTCCAAATTTAAATAAAATTTCCAAATTTAAATAAAATTGAAATTGAATTTACAAATTTAAATGAAATTCAAATTGAATTTACAAATTTAAATTCAATTTAAATTAAATTTACAAATTTAAATAAAAATTCCAAATTTAAATGAAATTTCCAAATTCAAATTACATTCAAATTGAATTTAAAAATTTCAATTCAATTTAAATAAAATTTCCAAATTTAAATAAAATTTCCAAATTCAAATGAAATTTCCAAATTGAAATAAAATTTCCAAATTTAAATAAAATTTCCAAATTTAAATAAAATTTCCAAATTTAAATGAAGTTTCCAAATTCAAATTAAATTCAAATTCAATTTTAAAATTCTAATTCAATTTACATTAAATTTACAAATTTAAATAAAATTTACAAATTTAAATTCAATTTATAAATTTGAATTAAATTTACAATATTTGAATTAAATTTACAAATTTGAGTTAAATTCACAAATTTGAATGAAATTGGAATTAAATTTAGTTAAAAAAATTCCAATTGGAATTAGTCGGAGTTAAAAAAAATACAAGTGAATAACTCAGCGACATAGGATGGTCGCATCGAAGTTAAGGACACCCTGTGCATGGGGTATAATACAAGGGATGTGTTCGTGTTATTAGGTGGGTCTTACTCCATAATAATATCTACAGTTGTATCGTCGAGTGTCGGTCGTAAGAATACATGACCGTTCTAAAAGGTCGTCTTGAACGATGTCAATCGGGGGGGCGTATTTCTTTACCTGCGACAGGTGACAAGCCGTGACACTTTTCTGCAGGCACGCACTTGCTACTTTTCTCTCGATCGTTCCATCTCCCTCGCACTACCGAAAAACTCCACGAATAAAGGATCTTTTCAGGTCCTACTGTACCATCATAAAAGCTATTTATACTTCGGCCTGTAAAAGTCGCCAAGTCGCTCCAGTTGAACGACCAAAGCTGCTACCGTTCATCCTTAAAAATCCTTGCTCTAACAAATCTCGTCCACCGATGTGTCCCCCAATAAGGTAACCGGATTACTTGACATTTCCACTATTCAGAGTGTCAGCAATGTCAGCGTTTAAGGTATTAAGATCAGAAGAGCCAAGAGGGCTGAATTTAGTGCTCCCAAAATGGTCCATTTTCCCAAATACTTTCCACAAGCGAGCAGTGACCCAAAATGTCAACCTTTTGACGAAAAAACCAATTTTTTTAAATTTTTTATTTCATTTTAAATCTGGCGCCTAATTTTTTCCATTTTTGGAATTGACATAATCAACAAATTTGATGAGGAATCATCGTGGCATTACGCGTTACGTATTTCGAGATAACGATCAAACGGACTTGGTCAATTTTTCAAAATCTTGACGAAAAAACAATTTAAAAAATTTTTTATTTCATTTAAAATTTGGTGCCAAATTTTTTCGTTTTTTGGAATTGAAAAAATCAACAAATTTGATGAGGAATCATCATGGCATTACGCGTTACGTTTTTCGAGATAACGATCAAACGGACTTGGTCAATTTTTCAACTTTTCCACGAAAAAACAATTTTTTAAATTTTTTATTTCATTTTAAATCTGGCGCCTAATTTTTTACATTTTTGGAATTGAGAAAATCAACAAATTTGATGAGGAATCATCGTGGCATTACGCGTTACGTTTTTCGAGATAACGATCAAACGGAATTGGTCAATTTTTCAAAATCTTGACGAAAAACCAATTTTTTATATTTTTTATTTCATTCAAAATCTGGCGTCTAATTTTTTCCATTTTTCGTATTAAAAAAATCAACAAATTTGATGAGGAATCATCGTGGCATTTTCCGAGATAACGATCAAACGGACTTGGTCAATTTTCCAAAAAGTTCCGTGGCTAATTGTTATTTAGAACGAGTGACAGAAATTTTCGAGATTGTAAAGAAAAAAAAAACGAATTCGTGTTCAAAGACACGAAGGGGATGTAAAGCGAGAATTTCGATGTCAACTTGCAACCGCATGGTCGTCGTGCACGCAATTTAAAAGTCAAGATTGGCGACGGCGGGAAAAAAAAGGGAGGGCGACAACAAAATTGAGCGAAAAATAGTGGACGAGTGGTTCGTCATCCCGTACGTTGAGGGGAGAAGCGACGAGACCGCGCCAGGCCAATTAATTCAAACGAAGTGAGAGCCTCGTGACAAGAGCACTTTGTCCCCCGCGCGTATACAAAAGTCTGACGCCAGGTTGTTGGGCTCCCCGAAGACGAGTAGCGTGTCTTTCTCGCGTACACTAAAATTTCTCATAAAAATAAATGAGAGACGAGTCCGGAAGAGTCGAGCAACTTCATAGAGCGAAAACGAACGCGAGAGAATGTTTTTTAAAATCATTATTATCTGTCGCTTTCGGCAAAAGGTAATTAGTCTTGAGGGAGCGAGATGGACAGCGTGACAAGGAAACACAAGCAAACGCACCCGCTCTTTAAAAAAAAAAAAACAAAAAAACAAAAAAAAAAATTATATTTTCTTCCGTTACTCGGCTCCTGGATGCTGCTGAGGTGGCTACTGGCCTATTTTAATTGCCGTGAAACATCGTTTAATTAGCCACCAAATCTCCTACCCATAAACTTATTTTTTTCGCGCGAAAGACGAAGAAACGCTTGATGACTTTTGCCGTTGTAGAGTAATTACTAAATTAACTGCTTCAATGTTATCCTGGCAACTTCTGGTTTTTGGCAATCTCAATTCGACACAGCAATTTCGAAGTATTTCAAGACTTGACGAAAAAAAAAATTCACAGTTTTAGGCGAAATGAGTTTAATCAAATTTTGAGTATGCCTTTTTGATTGTATAAAAAATAATACGATTTCTTTCATCATTTTTATCTGCTGAAAAAATGGAAACGAGAGTTCATTTTCGAAAAATTGTTAAAAACTTAGAAACTCATTCTTGAGGATGTCCCAAATGGAAAATGATGAGAAAATTCTGATATTTTGTTTTTTGAGATCGCGTCAAAATTCCACGACCATTGGGAAGCTCGTTATTGAACAATTGACATTAATAAATTAAATGTGGTCAAACGCGTAGTTTCATGGAAACTGGTACAACTTTGCCAAAAGTTTTTTTTTCGACCTCCCAATTTTTCAATATCTACGATCTACTGAGAGCAACGGAAACGAAACGAAGTTTATTGATAAATATTTTTTGTGTTTGTTTAAAAAATTGTTCTCAACAAAATGTTAATTTTTTTAATAACGAGCTTCCTGATCGTCGTGAAATTTTGACACGACCTCTTAAATACTTCGTACAAAAACATACTAAATTTTCAGAGTTTTCTCATCATTTTTTATTTCAACCCTCAAGGGGGTTAATGATGATGGAATTTTTAAAATTTGGTACGTTTTTACGTGAAGTTTTCAGGAGGTCGTGCACAAATTTCACGACGATTGAGAAGCTCTTTATCGAACAATTAATATCAACAAATTTCGTAGGTACTCAACATCCTTAAAGATCGAAAATCTTTAGTAATTAGTGCTTATCAATCATGGCAACGAATTGAGTATCTTTACCATGGAAATAGATTATTAACAAGTTATTAAAAATTTGGATGCGGTGACGAAGCAATCGAATGGAAACGGACGGCGATGGGAAACGGCGTACGTTAACGCGCGCTGCGCGGGGTTGCACGGGCCAGCAGCACATGCAGGCGATAGCCATCGAAATCAATAGGGTATAGAGTGGGCGCAAAAGCCTCTTTGGCGGGCGTCATCGGGCGCGATACCCCGCGAAGATAGTCAGCATCAGACTCTATCTTTCTTGGGTTCAGTTCGAATTTCGTAGCGTGGTTGTTGGCGAGCGGGAGGAGTCGAGACGAGCTTCATCTCGAGTAAAAATCTTACGTCTTGGCGCGGCGCTGGTGAAGACGCGGGCGGCTCCCATACAAAAATCTCATGGCTCTCGTCGTCTTTTCCAACCCCCTCGCGCACTACACTCCATACACGAGACTCGCAACTTGATGTTGTAACTGCTGCTCTTACTTTGCGAACAAGAATTCGTTGCGATTCGATCTCGCGCGCGCGGTGAATCGCTCGGACGCGAACACCTCGCCAGGATCATCGCGGACTGGCCAATAAAAAAATTCTTCTTTTATACGTTTTCTCGTGATATACAACGTGCTCGGAACTCGATATCATCAGATAATTATCGGATTAAATTCTCATGAGGTTAAACGCTCGTTTTCGTTTAGATGAAGACGTTCAAAAATATAAACGTTCAGAGATTCACATTCGGAAAGAAATCCACCATTTTTTCATTTTTTTTCTCATTTTCTTCAATTTTCCTCGAAAATTTCGATATTGAAGTGGAATTCACAATTTTTAGAGTGAATATTTGGAGGTATAATTATTTTTTGTGACAATAACCCTCAATGGGGCACATGCAGGATGCTATTTCAGACTCATGAAACTATTTTTTTTCTTTCTAATTAAAAATTACAATTTCTGCATCATTTTTTGTAAAAAAAAAGTAATTTTTGGAGAATTTTTTTTTTTCGACGTTGTTTTTTTGTATTAAAAATTGCACGAATTAAATGCAATCATCGTGGTCGTTACTCAAGGGTTCGAAATACATTACATTTTAATAGTTTGTTTATTTTATTATATTTTATTTTTAAATTGTAATAATTTAATGAAATTTTATTTTGATTAAATAAAAATAGAATTTTTATTTTATTTTTTTTTACGATTTTTCAATTATTTATTGAAAAATAAATATCAATTTTTTTTTTTCACGATTTTTCGCCTTTCAGAGGAGAATGGCGTTGATAACACCCCCGATGACTGTTACGTCACAATTTGGAGATGCGACTATTAAGGGTTGAGGAATTATTGGCTCGTTAAGAAAATGAGGAAAAAGGGGTTTCACGTTTTGAGCTGCGCGAGGGGAATGGTCGCATTACCAGAACGATAAATCCATTGAAAGCAATTAATCTGTGAATGGTTGAAATTCCAATGTCATTGGAGAGGAAGGAGCAGGCTATTCAGGTCGATATGCGATGAGGCGAAGAGCGTAAGGTCTTGGGAGATTCAAGACGCGGCAATGACGAAGGCCGAAGGAACGCGACAATCACGCAAGGAATGTCACGCCGTTCACGAACCGCGCGCGCGGCGAACCTGATGCGTTCTAAATTGCGGCATCGCTCCAGGCGCGACTTTAATTGATTGACAAAAAAGTAACCAGTCGGAAAAAAGCCGCGCGCTGGTGAGAGGATCAACGTTTCGTAGGAATACAATCCCTGCCGCTGCCGCGCGGTCGTCATGACTCTTCTTCACGCGTGGAGAATGACACGGTGAGCCTCGTACGAGATCACCGTGTCACATGACCAAAGGACCTTACACTTGGGACCGCATACACTTCAGAGACGTCGAGACTCTTCGTAATGTAGCTGAACCCAAGCGACTCGCGACTCCATTGCTCTGGAATTTTTAGTCAAACAAATTTCGTAGTAAAATCAATTTTTTCGATTTTTTTTAAATTTCCAACTTGCGAATTTTGAAAAATTCATATCTTCGTTAAAATTAAACGAAAAGGGTTCCAATTGGGCTCATTCTTTTCGTTTTTTAATGCAGAATCACGTGAGCCTGGAAATTTTTGTTGAAAGTTAAAAAATTGGTCAAAAAATCGGTAAAATGATAAAAACGTCGTTTTTGACCCCAGGTCACCGTTCGATGGTTCGCCCCCGTAAAGAAAATTCAAAATATTTACACAATGACCAGGTTTGGATTCATGTAATGAGCGCCATGACCAAGAATGCGACAAGGCAGAAAGACGCGATTCCTTTCTGCTGCTGGTGGATGTTGATGTTCCGGGGGCTGCCACAAAGTCCAGAGGTGAGTGGGAGCAACGAAATGGTGGATAATAGAATACAAACGATTATCATCATTCCGGAGAGTCCAGCAGCAGGTTGGGCGAGAGCAGGCTGACTTATTCAGCCACCGGCGTTGCTCCATCATCGAGAACGCGACCGCATTTGCATCACATTCGTGTATATTATCCGTGGACGCTCTGCTGGTACACAGCAGGTCAGAAGGATGGAACCATTTGGATTGGGGGATTGGAATCGGGCACGAATTCACGGCGCTTCTCGAATTTGCGGCAGTCGAAAGAGAAATGATGAGAGGCCGATGAGAATGAGTGGAGAGATTGGCGAAGGATGCAAGAGAATGAGATTCGGCATGGACGTGACTACCGTTCGCATATTTCGCGAGCTTCTCTCGTTGCCATTTCTACGAATCTCCACACACACACACACACACACAGACAGTGAGTTCTGTCGATTCTGGCTTGCCTGCCATTTGCTTCCTCCTTCCCTCTTGGCTGTTGCATAATTCTCTCCTTTTCCTAACTCTTCATACACGCGGTATTCATCTCATGAACCAAAGAGCCCTATGGGCTCGATGTTTTTGTTTGGAAATTAATGAAAAATTGTCTCGAGTCATCAAGGACGTTGTTGGCAACATTTCCTATGGATAGAATTCCTTTAAATTTGCACCACACAATGAGAACAGTGCCATCTAATAGCTCGTGCAATTTCAAGAGGTTTCACCATGTAGAAGTCGAGATATTTATTTACAAAAATCGCAATTAAAAGTTTCAATTTTCAACATCAAATATTTCGATTTCTAAATGGTGAAGCCTCTTGAAACTTTACACACACTTTTGAGTAACGTCGAAGAAGCTTTATTTAATTTTTCAAAAAAATCGATCGTAAAATTATTTCGAAATTTTGTTTATTATATAAAAAATGCAGATTACCTCGGAAAATCTTGAATTTAGAGTACGTTGTTCTTTAGTCAATTTTTAACAACTTTTTTTCATCAACTTGGGCTCACAAAATAAAAATCACAATTTTCAGTAGTTTCTCGTGAGAGTGTGTGTTAAAAGTTGCAATTTTCAACATTAAATATTACGATTTCTAAATGGTGAAGCCTCTTGAAACTTTACACACACTTTTGTGTAACATCGAAGAAGCTTTATTTAATTTTTCAAAAAAATCGATCGTAAAATTTTTCCGAAATTTTGTTTATTACACAAAAAATAAAAATTACCTCGGACGATCTTGCAATTGGAGTACGTTGTTCTTTAGTCAATTTGTAACAACTTTTTCGAATGAACTTGGGCTCGCAAACAATTTTGTATGTAAGAAAAGCTGGAAACAAAAATTTAGATCTGCGTCCTTAATTATCTCAAGCCTTATGTTCTCTGTCACTCACGCACGTCCACGTGATAGATTACATCAACAAGACGCATGATTTACGACGATCCACTGTTCTACAGACCTTCCTACATGCGTTACGTGAATCCATGAATACGAAGAGGTGTAAAAAAAATTGTTCGAGTCCATTAGTATTCATATTCCGTTAGGTAAGTGAATGTCAAGCAAATTGTACAATACATCCTGGTGTCAAATAAATTTTGACGAAATTGGCTGTTTTTATAGCGACTGCGGAGCCATCGGCAGGGTGCAGGGAGAAAAGAAAACACAGGGGTTGCTTTTTCGTTGATACGATAAAAAAAAAGTGTGGCGGAATCCGGCAAGTCACAGCGCAGCAGCAACAAGTGGACCACACGAAGATGAGAGGGTTCGAAAGGTGCGGGAGCTGCGCGAGGAGAGAGAGAGAGAGAGAAATAAAAAGGATCACGCGGATGTCAAGTCGAGGTAATACAAAAGTCACCCTCGTGTATTTCCACCCCAGGCCAGCGGGTGGATGGGAAGAAGAAGGAAAAGAAGTCACAGCGGGTTTGGGGATGGCACAATCCTAATAAAGGCTCGTGACAACAAGCGGCTCTGCGGGGCTTTGTCATGCTCTGGGGAACGAAGAAAAACAAGGACGAGCGTTCTGCGGCGGTGAAAGGAACGAGTGAACGAGCAGCGAGTTCTCGGGCTGCGAAAATAAAAAGAAACGAGACTTTTATAGGGCGGAGTATAGCGGGGCGAAGAAAAAACAAAGTGAGGGATACAATTACCGGAAAAAAGTTTGGGGAGATCTAAATGTTTTCGCTCTCGGCGACAGGGAGCGTTTTATCGGCTCAGCCTTATCATTCTCATGTTCTCCCTTATTCCGACCTTGCACAAATGCCACGACGACCTTGTCTCTTGTCAACGTCAAAAAATATGCAAAAATCATCATTTCCCAATTTTTTTTTCAAAACTTTTATACGAGTTCGAAAAAAAAGGAGAAAAGCAGAAAGTTGGGAGTTTCTGAGTTTGGAATTAACTGAAAGTTCGTGCATGGCTCCAATTAATTTTGTGTTCTCTCTCCAGAAGCTTTGAGACTCTCAAAGCCCAGCCTCCAGAAATTCTCGTCGAGTGTACAGACGCAGCACACATGGACACAGAGAGATACACACAGAGACTGGCACGAAATGGAAAAGCAAATACGTCCGGTATAAACCGAACGATTCACTGTTTAGCATTACATAAAAAGCAATTACTGGGGAATGCTTGTGTTGCTTGTAATCACAAATCGGAAAGGATATGTGGCCAAGTCGGGAAAAAGAGATGGAAAACGCGTTTGGATATATACGAATTACGCAACTTTTCCGATTGAACTTGATTGCTTGAGTTTGTCCGGGTTTAAATGCCGCTAGCTCAATGGGCGAGCATCAGAGGGGGTTTGTTATTCTATCGAAATGTATCCGATGTCAAATGGGGCGACCAGGGCCACGTGTCATTCTTTGAAGCTTCCCCGAGTCCTCGGGGAAAGCGTGTGTGTGGAGACGACAAGATGAGAAAAAAAAACGTAGGGGGGTGGAAGATGAGAAGAGACAGCAGCACCAAACACGCATGGCATTCGCATTCGTCAAACGAAAATACTCTACAAATCTCGTTAAGTTTTCATTCCGTAAATGGAACGACGAGCCTCCGCGCGCTATCGATTCACACGCCTCGATAAACTCGTTATTACTTCGAATCGAGGTTATGCCAAAAGTAGACACAACGTGTATGAATTCTTTCGTGAAATTTGACGACGAGGACACGAGGAATTGGGATGACTCGAAGATTTTGCAAATGATAAGAAAATTCATTAATAAATTAAATGTGGCTCTTTTTTGACCTCCCAATTTTTTAATATCTACGATATACTGAGAGCAACGGAAACAAAACGAAATTTATTGATAAATATTTTTTGTGTTTGTTTAAAAAATTGTTCTCAACAAAATGTTAATTTTTTTAAAAACGAGCTTCCTGGTCGGCGTGAAATTTTTACACGACCTTTTCAATACTTTGTACAAAAACATACAAAATTTTCAGAATTTTCTCATCATTTTTTATTTCAACCCTCAAGGGGGTTAATGATGATGGAATTTTTAAAATTTGGTACGTTTTTACGTGAAGTTTTCAGGAGGTCGTGTACAAAGCAATTTATTGAACAATTAATATCAACAAATTTCGTAGGTACTCCAACATCCTTAACGTTCAGGCTTGTTTCAATGGGTCGCAGGACTTCCGGAGGCAGGATACGCGAGCTAGGGAAGGAGTCGGAGCATAAAATCTATTCCAAATGTCCAAAGGACGATTAGGACACTTTGCTATTCGTGGCAAAGATTACCAAGGGATACAGTTGTAAAATGGGGGTGTAGTATGCGTTTCGTGGGGGGGTGCGCTTGTACAGCAAAGTTGGGACGGTTCAATGCCGCAGGGTCGTGTATCGTCAGAGAGATAGAGACTCCGAGAGAGAGAGAGAGAGGAGGAGGAAGGAGGAGCTCTGTGATCGGCGGTCCGTGTAATCGGCAAGTATGCAGATGATTAAATTTGCAACATCATCGCGGCAGCCGCCCCCGAAGCACAGAGGACGTAATGGTATGAGAAGTTTGTGAGAGAAGGGGGTGCGGAGGAGCGGTGCCCAAAGCGTCAAGGGGTCCTGGTGGTTCGAGCATCTAGACGCGCTTATCCCACTCTGTTGGTCTCTCTACTCCGTTCTTCTCGAGTGGAGAGACCGCCGTATCCGGATTCTGGCTAGTTCGTGCGGGGTCGTTACATACTTGGAAGCAGTTTGACTGGTGGTCGACCGGAGCTGCTGGAAACCCTTGACTCTTTGAGCCATTGTAAGGGTTGAAGGAGCTTATATAGACGGATCTTGCCCTTTCGAAGCCTTACGTCTGTTAATCTGAATCTGACGGTGTTGTGTAACGCACAGTCATACCTTTCACATGCGAAATCGTTGGAACATGCTTTGCCAACAGTTGTTGCGGTGCATCAGAGTCCGCAAGCACTGTGTGCAATGTGTGCGCTTCATTCTGCACAGACAAGACTGGGCTAACGGAGGTTGTTGGCCTTTCGATATATTTCGTTGCTATCGGAACGGATTTCAAGGTAAACGCGAGCGAGCTCATCAGAGAATGCGTTTGCACGTTGATGGCTTTCAAAAAGTCAACAAAAGGAGCTCATTCCACAGCGAGGAGGGATTTGCGGAAGAAAAACGGTGATTGGGCCTCGAAAATTGATGAGAGAACAAAAAGGACAATGATGAAGGGCTCGTCGAAATATTTTATCCGCAAAGGAAGAGAGAGAAGGAATGTTTGGCGGACAAGTTTGCTCGTTCCAGCACAACGCACTGCTGGAGGGATACGTGGGAGAGATGCAATTTAAAATTCGGGATTTAATGACTCGTCGAGCACAAAGTTTGATAATTCGTTAATGTTTGTTATTCTTTTTGGTCTTGGGGTCTCTTTCGCGTTGGAGGCTTGTTCCCACATGGACGAGCCAGGGAAAACAACGAGTGACCAGTCCTTGGATTATACACCGCGAGCACACCTCCGCACTCGTCGTGTATGCTGCGGACCTCGTACGCCAAAATAACTCGTACCAATCGAGACGATTGGCCAATTACGCGTAAAGAGCGCGAGCCCAGCGGCCCCGCCGCGGGTAGCAAGATGGAAGGCAATTAAGCCCCGAGACCTTCGACCCCAATGCCTGTATACGCTCCGCATATATACTCGCAGGAGACAACGACGTAATTCATGAGTTTGCCGACCTGCCACTTTTTTCCGTAAGCGTCTCAGTCAATCCCAACGTTATCCCATTTTTCAACTCGTATATCACTTCCCATTCCCTTGTCACACGTAATTCCTTGCAACTTTGCGCAGTAGCAACATTATCCGACAAATGCATCATCAACGGTGTGGTAGTTAATTTCTAGCTCAACGAGTTTGACCTGAAACTAGAATTGAAGCCACTCCGGGGTAACGAAGAGTTGAGACTGCCACGACTCGATGTTCTGAAGGTAATAACGTTGGTTTTAGAATTTCTGTTTAGAATTTACTCAAATTTGGTCCAGTCGTGGATTACGATAAGAAAAAGATCCAGTCAAATTTTCAAGAGGCTACAGAGAACCAGAAAAAAGAAATTGGCACTTTTAATATCATCAGTGACCCCGGGTCACTGTTCTAGGGTCAACAAAATATTGAATTGAAACCTGGACGATTCGCTGACGAGGGAAATCCACGAGGAAGTTGCTCGAGTTACATTTTCCCAGAAAATGGACGGCATCCTCTGTGAACTGTCATCAGGATGGTATATCGAGTTGCCAGTGGAGGAGTTTGAATGCGGAATGTTTGGGAAAAGATGAAAAGTCCTCAAGGCGTAAGTGGTTTTCTTGGGTAATAATAAAAAAAAACATAATGCACAGTTGGTTTAGCAAACGTATCGTTTCCTCTAGAGTTTTTGGCAATGGTGGCTCATAGAGATCGTATTATTCCGTCAATAGAACTCCTGCCGAGATTTACCGGATCCTTTCCATTCTCCGTGGACGCGATCCCAAGGCTTTCGGCTGCTGGTCCGCATTCTTTTTGATCCTCCATATCGCGGGCTGTTAAGCAGCCAGAAAAGTAAAAGTGAGAGAATGAAGGAAAGAAAGAAGGGAATAAGGTTTGTTCAGGTAACGTCATATTCAATGTCTTCCAATCACAATATTTTTGACGAGTTATGTCAGCATAATGGGGACGTGGAGAAAGCATGCGCGGAGACGAATATTCGTAGGGTCAGATCCGCCATAAATGTGCATTCAGCTGCATCTAAACACATGCCCTGTGTATCCCTTGTAATTCGACAGGACACAATGCTTTCCCGCGCTGTGGCGTGTTCTTTCCATCCAGGGCTACACATTTATCTTTCCTCTTCTCATACTAAACTTTAGCTCGAATAACGCTTCGTGATGCTTCACTGCCGAGCTGCTCCCGAAACACACAAAGACACTCGTATCCTGCTTATCCTTTTGCCTCTCTCTCTCTCTCCCTCTCTCTCGTGTCTTCCTCTGTGCTCGTTCACCCCGCGACTAAGCTTTTCCCTCGGGATGTAGAGTAGCAAGGCCGTGGAGCGTGCGTAACGCGACCAGCCGTCCGTGAGTTATGAGGGACGCGAGATATTAATATTTTGTATCATCCTTACTACTGGTAGACATTCAAGCCAACAACAGCACCAGCTTCCTATGCCTCCTCTTCTTCTTCTGCAGCTACTTTTTCTTCTTCTTCTTCTCTTTTGCTCTGCCACTACCTACCCCTCTTGTCTATACTCGTCCTCTGTCTTTTGTCGTTTGAAGTCGCAGCCCGTTTGCCGCCTGTGGCTCGACGTACAAACTCCCATAATCTTCAACCCGCTGTACCCGAGGGAAAGACTAAAATTCTGATTTCTTTTGAAGGATCTACTTTCCCAATAGCGATACTTGAGCATGCTAAAGAATGAACTGTTCGTCTCGATTGTTACGCGAGGAAACTGTAGCAGTTCCTGAAAAAAAAAAAGAAAAAAAATGTTTGAGCACGAGCTTCTCCAGTGATCCAGACAAAACCGTTTCCGGAACTCTATGAATACTCAACGGATGATCGTTTTGATTTTATCAGATTGACACTCCGTAACGAATCATCTTGACGATTTATCGAAATTTATGAAAATGTTTTGCTCGATAGAGCTCCTCTCATTGCTGTCCCTGCACGAGGAATTTTTCGTTCCTCTTCACGTGCATGCTCGTGAAAAAGGCGAAAAAAAAGGTGAAGCATCATCTGAACTAATTGTTGACAGGGGGACAATGGTGGCCCACTAATAATAACTTGCCCCCTTGTCGAGCATAACCAGCGAGCGTGACGAACCATGGGACCCAACGAACAGCATCTGTACCTGATGATCAGCCGCTGCGGCAACCTTTACAACTGACAGGGAATATCTAAGCAAAACTGCGCTCTTCTCTACCAATTTAATCTCAGCACGCACTCATGACGTGTCTTTCTCGATTTTTCGAAAATTCTTGTTTCTTCGAGAGTACTCGATGCAGCATCTCGCCACTTCTTCTAAATATATTGACGTGCTATGGTCATCACTGTATCAACTTCTAATCCATTTGAAGGAGGTTGTATGCAACATTTTGAATCGATAGAATTTTTTTCAACTTCAAGAGGCTTCACCACGTGGAAGTCGAGATATATATTTATAAAAATCACAATTTTCAGTAGTTTCTCACAATGGAGTGTGTTAAAAGTTGCAATTTTCAACATTAAATATTTCGATTTCTAAATGGCAAAGCCTCTTAAAACTTTGCACACACTTTTGTGTAACATCGAAGAAGCTTTATTCGATTTTTCAAAAAAATCGATCGTAAAATTGTTTAAAAATTTTGTTTATTATCCAAAAAATACAGATTTCCTCAGAAAATCTTATATTTAGAGAATGTTGTTCTTTAGTCAATTAGTAACAACTTTTTTCTATCAACTTGGGCTCGCAAAATAAAAATCACAATTCTCAGTACTTTCTCGTAAGAGCGTGTGTTAAAAGTTGCAATTTTCAACATTAAATATTCCGATTTCTAAATGGTGAAGTCTCTTAAAACTTTGCACACACTTTTGTGTAACATCGAAGAAGCTTTATTCAGTTTTTCAAAAAAATCGCTCGTAAAATTATTTCGAAATTTTGTTTATTATATAAAAAATACATATTTCCTCGGAAAATCTTGGATTTAGAGTATGTTGTTCTTTAGTCGATTTGCAACAACTATTTTTTATCAACTTTGGCTCGCAAAATAAAAATCACAACTTTCAGTAGTTTCTCATGAGATCGTGTGATAAAAGTTGCAATTTTCAACATTAAATATTTCGATTTCTAAATGGTGAAGCCTCTTGAAACTTTGCACACACTTTTTCGTAACATCGAAGAAGCTTTATTCAGATTTTCAAAAAAATCGTTCGTAAAATATTTTCGAAATTTTGTTTATTATATAAAAAATACAGATTCCCTCGGAAGATCTTGGATTTAGAGTATGTTGTTCTTTGGTGAATTGGTAACAACTTTTTTCAATAAACTTGGGTTCGCAAATCATTTCGTATGTAAAAAAAAACTGAAAATAAAAATTGAACAAGTTGAAAGTTTTCTCGTAAAAATGTCAGTGAGAGCCGCGTAATGAAATGATGAAAATTCGATCAAATAGAATTCGTAATTCGCAAAAGTTTGTTGTGCACCTGCAGGCTACAAAAACCGAGAAAACAATATTTATTCTTCACAAGCGTCATTAGGCGAGGATCGATTTTCATTTTTCTCGAATTCCTCGAGAATTCTCAGGTCGCTCGGGACGGGACGGTAGAATGACGAGAAGATTTTCTCGCAAAAACAATACTTGAAGAAAAGGCCGACTAGTTCCTTTGTTGCATTATAGACATCGGTCATCACAAGTTGCAGCAGGTAATGCTCTAGCCATGGGGGAAGAGATGAAGAAAATCGCGCCTGTTGAACGCTCAAAGTGTGACTACGCCACGCCCCGTTTGTGTTCGCGCTTCGGTTGTGGCCCTTGCAACGAAATTACGTGGGTAAACGAGGCGCGCAGCTTTCATGAGCTCATTTATGTATGGTCGCTCGTATACCAGCATCACTTGGTGCCATCGACACCCCCGCGCAGTGGTGTCAATTGTTTCCCGCGACCGCAGCAGGTTTCCCTAACGATACTTTGTCGCTTTCCCTCGACTCTGCTCGAGAGGGAAACCCACAGGGTGTCCCAAAAGTTGTGCTCTTAACTTGCTGCAAAAACACGAAAGATTTGTTGTTTCGTCAGTCGGTTTTTATGGCCAAATCGCTGCGTCGCTTTTGGCTGAAAAAAAAAATATAATTTTTTTTTTTTTTTTTTNTTCACTTGCCCATTCGATCGTCAATGGCGAAAAATTTTGAAGACACTCTGTATGCGAAGGCTTAGTGCTGAGCGAGAAGCTGAACCGATAATCATGCGAAACGAAGTCTCGCGGTCTGGAGCAGCAAAGGAGGGCTATCGTCATTTGATGGGATGCGAGAGAACAGAGGCTTCCTCACTGGTACTTGTCATTAGTCTCTGGACGACCTATCCGCTGGAGCGAAGCCGACGGAGGGACCAAAGACCCGCAACGTCATCGACTACCCAATTTGTATCGATTCGATTTATTTTTCTTTCGTTCCACTCCTCGAGTATTAAAATACCATGCTCCGTCGTTACTGTCTCAACCGGAATCCTAATTGCTTTCGTCTCCTCTTACGATACATCGAAAAGACGAAAAAAAAAAATTTATTTTAAAAACTCAATTTTTTTTCGTGTTTGTTAATACGATAGTCGAACCATATGGAGCTCTGTCAACAAAGGCATCCAGCACACGCAGGGCCAGCGTTTTGAATCGTTGCGAAATTCACTTGAGCCCGAAAAAAAAAAAAAAAAAAAATATTGAACGTGCTAAGGCGAATAAAATATCCAGCCAGTCCAGACAATTCTTTTCTTCCTTTTTCCCTGTACCGCAGTATCATCATTACAAAGTTTTCAACAAGGAATAAAATGATAGGTTGAAATAAAAACGAAGAGCAAACAGTTTACGTAAAATGACGTTGGGGAGGAAGTTCAGCCCGGATGAGGTTAAGCCAGAGCGAATCGATGTCTTTGTTGGTTGGACATACGGGAAAGAGCGGATGTTAGAAGAAGCCATCAATTCCTTCTGGACATAAAAGTCGAATTGCGTAAAAGTTTGCAATAAAGTGAAATAATGTGGAGCTGCAAAGAGCTGCGAAAATGGCAGTTGAAAAAAAAGGGAGACAAATGGCACAAAGAATGGTTGGTTGTGGGGGCTGACAATGTCACGCAGCATGACAAAGTGTGTACAATCAACAAGTGTATGAATAAAGGTGTTGATAATGGGGACACACAACAAATACAGATGGCGCGTAAAGTTTCGTAAGGTAATGGAAACTCTTTTGAGGGAGTTACGCCCTTGGATGGAGGAGAACTTTTGGAGGAGATGACAAAGCGAGTTGCCCGTCGTTTCACACCATCGCGACCACAAAATATAGAGAAGAGCAGCATAAAACAAAATTACCAGTCGATTTGTGGCTCTGTAAAATCAACAATAAGAGGCAAGTCGTGTAAAATCAATTTTCTTCCAACCACTGGCTTTGTTATTACCGTTTTTTCCCATACTCTTATGGGGATATGTGAAGAAATAATCATTGTCCATGTTGTCGTTGTTTTCGTCGTCCTCCGGACCAACTTTCAACGAAATTACCCTCCCCGGGTGACACAGACCAAAAGTAATATCACGTTGCACCATCGTTTCTCTTCTTCTTCTTCCCCTTGTCCTCATCATGCGTTGTCGCGCATTCTTGCACGCAAGCCCGCCAGGCGACACTTTACCTAACGATCGGTTACACACGCTCCACCATTCCACGGAACACCCAATGTTCCTCGTAAAGTACACCAACTAGTACGTACTCCAACTTGCAATTCTGTGTCTTTTCAGCGCCAGTTTAAATCGCTCCATCATTCAGGTTCTTGTACTTTCTACGGAGCTACAGAAGGAATAGTCTCGATCCCATGGAAACAACTGAGAAACATTCAACATCCACAAATACAGAAACCATCAACGTTTGATCGTTTTTCCATCTCATCGTGCAGTCAGCCATGCGGAGATGACGGTGCAAAATTATTCCAATTCGTATCTCATGGAAATTTTCAAATAATAATTTAATTTAATTTTCAAATAATAATAATTTTTAAATAAAATCCCGAAAATGTTGTCATTGGAGTTAGAATTGTTGATAATTATTGATAATTTTGCTGACAGTTCCGGTAGAAACGAAATATACTGCCAAAATAACGAAAATTTTGCAATTATTCAACAATATTTGGTTTGCCACGTTCAACGAAATATCTACGTTTTTCAACAAAATTTATTTTCAGTCTAGATCCGGTGATCGAACACTGAAAAGAAAATTTTCGTGAAAAAGATCGATATTTTGTTGGTTACATTCGAATAATCATTTTTTTTTTTTAAATAATTCCCAAAAATGCCATTGCAAGAAGAAATATTTTAGAAAGTCTCTCCGGAAAGCAAATTTCAGTCGTTCTCACGTCAATTTTGCTGACAGTTTCGTTAGGAATAAAAAAATTCTGTCAAAATAACGAAAATTTTGAAAATATCCAAAAATATTTGGTTTATCGTGTTCGAGAAAATATCGACGTTTTCCAACAAAATTTCATTTTCACTAATACGAATAAAAACTATTTCAATAGATGTGAAATGGATCTGCCAAGATTTTCGTCATTCGGACAGCCTAAAAAATGACGTTTCCAACTGGCAACGCACATTGCAGTCCGAAGTTTGCAGTGACTTCGAAAATAGAGACTCCGGATCGTTTACATGGTCGGACCAGCAGCACGTGTTGGTTTTTTTTTCAGGCGCGGTGCTCGTGCCATCCCTTTCGTGGTGCAGTACTCCGACATTTGTTTGAGAAGGTATAAACAAATGCAAGTGACGAGCCACATCTCGAGAAACGAATTTTTTTTCCCGGTATGCACAGGCAAAGCTCTTTGTCACGTGGCAAAGAGAAACCACATGGAAATGTATCTGCCAGCTGCGGCCTTGGAGGCTGTCGAAAAAATGAGCAAGATCGAGGATTGTCGGTTGCGAAGGGAGATAAAAGCTCGGGAGAGAGTGTGGTCACGATGCTGATGAATTGAACGTTGGTCTAGAGGTTACGCGGGGTCAGATATCAACAAGGACCGCTTTGTGATGTTTTGTCGCGCGCGCGCTGCTGACTTGGTCGCTGTGGATCGCATAAGCAATGACATGCGATGCTGAGCGAGAGAGCGAGAACTACGATTCCAGAATGATCTTGGCGGAGGGTGGGAGCCTGCAGACTATAGAACCTTCTTTGTACTACGAGCTGACTCCGTAGACACGAGCAAACTGCAGTTGGAAACTTCATCCACGAATGACGAGATCTCGCAGCAGAGAGAGGAGAGACAAACATAAACACGTTGTCTCTTGTGTCAGAGCGTCCAGCCTCAGAGCCACGTCTTGAGAAGGTTCCTCAAGGATCTTGTGGGATCTTGGGCGAGTCTACGATACTGCAGCAGCAGCAGCAGCCGTATCCCGAAGGGATTAAGCGTCTCGTGACGGCAACGAAAAGACGATTCTTCGTGACTCGTTGGCCACTTGTGTCCATGAAATAATCATAAGATCGTTGCTACCCACGAGATATGACCACTTCACGCTTGCTCTGTAAATCGGGATGAGTGTGAGTCTCTGTCTCTCTGTGCTTGGCTTCCACAGCCTGGAATTTTTTCTTTATGCTAAACGCGCGCGATGTATGTGAAGAACAATGGACAACATGGAACACACAGTCAATAAAATTCGTCAGCAATATAAATACCGTCCGGATAGCCTGTTTGAATTTCTACGATCTTTACCATGGTCAGTGGGGTCAAAATGACCCTGGGCGCAACTTCGAGTTGGAATTACTACAAGTTATTGGCGCTGGAGGTGAATTTTTAATTTTTTTTACACATTTCTTCTTTGCTGATTTTTTTTCGCCATTTTGAAAATTGGGTAAAAATTTTTTGGCAGGATATTCTCATTCCGAAAGGTTCGAACTATCACCCTGAATTTTTATGCGTCCTTCGGAACGATTTTGGCAACCCCACGAGCGTTTAAACGTCCCCGGGGTCATTTTGACCCCGTGTGACCGTAGAGGCTCAAAGAAAATAGACGCGAAGGGAGGCTGAGGACATTCTGTGAGTCTGTGAATCCTCCTCATCCTCCGAGACCTTGGCAACGATCAAGAGAGTAATAGCATCTCCCGCAGCGTGTCTGACACGGATTTGAAAAAGTGATCCCTACGCATTGAATCGGACCTTGGGATTCGGTGCATTATCGACATATACGAAGCAAAACGAAAAGCAAATGAATAAGGGATTCTGTACGAAGTGCTACCAAAGCTACGATTAGGCTCGAGGCGTTTATTGGTCAAGAGAAAGCAGCATGGACATTCCTCCCATACAGTGTGTAGCTTTTCCCTTCACAGAGGGATAAACACGCCGGCAGTGCTTTGCCTCGCAGAGAGACAATACACCTCCTGCAGAGGCGCCGAATAAATTGTTTTACAGAGGTAGATTGTGCTTAGCATGGATGTTGGGTGTTTCATAAAAGAATTGGCGAATGGCACAAGGATCGCGTGATATTATGCTCTATCAGTATGTCCGTATAAGTATATATTCCCTTCAATTTTCATGCCCTAGGGGGAAGAGTCTTGAGAGTCCATGGCCTCGTCACGCGCGTTCAACGTTGAACGCAGCACTATTAATCAATTCTCATACATATTTCCGTCCTCTTGGCAGAGTGAGAAAGAGGAAGAGTGATGTTGACGATCGCTGCACGTCTCTGATGGCTCTTTGATGTTTTTCTTTGACTGGGATCACTTTAAAAACGACCCGCGTCGAGTTTCACGTTCACGGTGCCTCCGAACCGGTCTTTCGAGAGCTCAGCGTGTCTTTGATTGATTTTCATATGATGTACAACGCGTGTAATAACTCTCTGAGAACTCTTATCGAGTTGTTTCGGCCATTTTAACTCGGCACTGGCGCTTGACTTGATTTTCAAGTTTCTGCTGTTACGGGAACGTCAAAAAACCTTCGTATCAATAAGTCACCTAATTGGATCGCATTTATAAATCATAAAAAATCTCACGAGCGTTTGTTCCATCAGATTCGTTGCTCATTTGGTGGGTTTGATTTCCTGGGACAAAGAGCTAATAATCCTCGTTCACCCCAGCTCGTTATTCACCTGCTGCTCGACGCATTCGATGGCGACTTATTCCCCTCGCGTTTGTTCATTGGTTGCTGCGACTCGAGCCAGGCCTTTGGAACGAGGAGCAGCCTATTGAGCAGGTCATTTGCCAGAACGCGCTTGCTCTTTTCCTCATCGAATGAGACAAAAGGACTCCGTTCTTTCAACAGCCCGAGTTCCCCTTCGGGAGGCTGTAAACAAATGATAAACTCGACACGAACGAGTGCAATGTCATTCTCCGTTATTCTTGGGCTGTTTCATTACACAGGAAGGAATCAAAAGGAAGAGAACACGTTTTCTTCTCTAAATTGACAACTGTGCCTACAGGTCGATGCTCGTGCCTCAAGGCACCATGTTTATTCATTTTTTTGTTATATATCACTACAAACATCCGGCTACAGATGATCTGCCGGACGTTGACTCAATGGACCAGTCGAGAAGCGTCGCCGGATGAGCTTTGTATCATGCACCCGGAGCTCTAACCACAGCCCAACAAGTGGACACACGTGGGGTCAACCTTAGCGCTCTGTTTGCCGATTCTAACCCGTGGATGATACAATGATGCCTTATTCAGCGAAACAGCTTCACTTTTCCACCAACCGTTTTCGTCTTATCGTGAAAACGTCGCGTTCGTTCAAAATTTTGTTGAAAAAGGTGAATATTTTGTTCGATACGTTCGACTAAACGTTTTTTTTTAATAATCACAAAAAAGGTGTCATTGCAACAAGAAATATTTTAGAAAATTTTAGTCGCTCCACTCGTAAATTTCGCTGACAATTCTGTTAAAAACTAAATATTCTGCCAAAATAACGTAAACTTTGAAATTATTAAAAAAATACTTAGTAATCAACAAAATATCGACGATTTTCAACGAAATTTCATTTCCAGTACACTGAAAACAAAATTTTGTTGAAAAAGATTGAAATTTTGTTCGATACGTTCGACCAAACGTTTTTTTCGAATAATCCCAAAAAAAAATGTCATTGCAGCAAGAAATATTTCAGAAAATCTCTTCAGAAGCAAGTTTTAGTCGCTCCACTGGTAAATTTCGCTGAAAATTCCGTTAGAAACTAAATATTCTGCCAAAATAACGTAAATTTTGAAATTATTAAAAAAATACTTGGTGTTCAAAAAAATATTGACGATTTTTAACAAAATTTCATTTCCGGTGTACTCGCGTTACACGAAAACGCGAGGAGTACCTCTAAGGGTGTGAATTACATTGGCGTTTGGTGCCTGATGTTGTCATTGAACTTGGACTGCATTTGAAGCTCCACGTGATAAAAGTCTCAATAATTATTATCTTTTATCAATGATTCCGTGTTTCTGCTCGTCCCAAAGTTCACTGGAGCATAATAAATGAAAAAAATAATGAAATCCTCCGTCCCCCAGGTCCTCTCTCTCTCGTCTTCTTTGTAGCCCCCGAAGATTACGAGAAGTTGCTCGTCTTGGACAGAGGGAGAGGAGCATATAGTATCGACCACCAGACAGAGTTGGTGCTTGCGGGCTCACTATGGTAATGCGTGTTGTAGAGGATGAAGGACATGGCGAACCGGTGCATATGGTAATATACATACACTTGAGTATTAATATTTATATGTGGATGTATATCGATGGGTATGCGTGCGTTCGCGTGTGTGTCCACATGTTGTATGTATTTCTTGATTATCTCGGTGCCCAAGAAGAAAAGAGATATACTTGGATGCAAGAGTTGGAAGAGATGGCGCCTGCGGCTCCGAAAGAGTACGTGCATGCGGCACGGCTTGCCTTCTTCTACCTCCGCAAAGAGACGTGTTCACAATACCGGACTTTTCTCGGGTCGTCGATGCGAATTGCGATCATCAACTTATTTCTCAACAGTCGTACATATACGTGAAGGAGAGATGCGTGCTTGTCGATCGGTCAAATGGTTACCATGGAAACAAGAAAAAAGAAGAGAAGGAGAGAGAAAGAAAAAAGCGGAAGTCATACGATGATCTAAAAATTAAGAAAATCGACTTTAGTTGAATTTTTACGAATAATCTTTCGATGAAATGTCGCGGTGGAAAGGGAACCAACGTCGGAGGAATTGGACAAATATGGGGACCAAACAATCCAGGTGAGATGCCAGGAGAAAAAAATTCTTCGGGACTTTCGAGCACTGGGAATGAAATTTTGTTAAAAATCGTCGATATTTTGTTGAATACGGTGAACTAAATATTTTTATACAATTTCAAAATTTTCGTTATTTTGGCAGTATTTTTGGTTTCTAAATGAAATTTCGTTAAAAATCGTCGAAATTTTGTTGAATACGGTTAATATTTTTGGATTATTTCAAAATTTTCGTTTTTTTGGCAATATATTTGGTTTCTAATGGAATTGTTGGCGAAATTTATGAGTGGAACGATAAAAATTTGTTTCCGGAAAGAATTTTTGGGATCAATCGAAAAAACGTTTACGTACCGAACAAAATTTCCATCTTTTTCAACAAAATATTGTTTTCAGTCTAGCGTCCTGATGTTTGTATGGCCATGATGAGGTCCGTACCGGATGTTCTTCAATGTATCGAGATTGAATGGCAGTATCGGGGGGTAATAAAGCAAATAGTCTCATCAGAAGAGAATTGTTATCGTGATGAATTGTTGAGAAGGAAAAAAAGGGATTGGAGGATTTCTATGCGTGTTATGTGGCCTATCGGATGCTGAGGATCTTGTGAAAAGCTTCCAAGTCATGATACTCTGAAGAAGAGGGGAAAAAGAGCGAGCTAGAGCATCGAGATAGAAAGGGAGTTCTAAGCGAACGATGCGAATCCAGCAAAATGCATCAGGGTGGTCGTTACTCTTGCCTCTGGCTGTACATCGCAAAGAAGGTGGACAAGTTGAGTCCTGAGAGTCTCTGAAAGCGTGGGCGGGGCGGAGCACGCATGGCTCCCGGCTGTCTCTTCTTCTCTTTCTTCTTCTTCATTTTCTCTTGACTCAGTTGGCCCTCTCGCTTGTCTGATTCCTGCTCTTTGCTCTGCTCTTCTTCTCTTGATTTCCCTCAGCATCGCGTCTCTTCGCTTCTTCCCTTCTGACCTTGATGTATATGAACACCCTGCGCTTTCTTTCCCTTGTGTATACGTCCAGAGCTATTTTTCCCTCTTTCCATTTTATTCACTACCGTTTTTCTCTCTTTATTGTCTTCCAGCGAGTCTAACGCTTTCTCTACTCGTGTGCTTGTGTCTCGGAGCTCAGATCGCATTCACTCGCGTAAGGATGACGTCGAGACTTTAATGCTTCTAGGGCATACGTGCAGCAGTCTCGAAGCAAGCAGATTGCACGGTGAGCCCACCCGTGGCTCCTATACGCTGGACTATGTATCCTCCCGAGACTGGACCGAAGTGAGGGACCGAGAAAAGTGAGCGGCTCTTTAAGGAGATTGGTATGATGATCAGAATTAGATAAAATTTGGCGATCACGTTCTTTGGCATCAGGTACAGAAACACAAATTTTTCCCTCATTTTTTTTCCACAGGGTTATCGAATAATTGAGAGATAAATCGAACTTGTTATGTGCCTATGATATGGACCTATTCACAGAGGCTGCAATGTTTCTTTTTGCAGAGATCCTCGCGATCGCAATTCCAGGGACTTCTCGTCATTGCAAATAGAGCACGAAGCAACATTGTGAAAATGGCAAGGGAACGAAGCAGTCGAGTCGATGATTTCGACGTGATCGGGTTGCTAGAGCAGCAGCTGATCGGAGGAATAGACTTGGGCAGTTGGCGTGGAGCTGGAGGATATACCACACCGGGCCAGCCCTCCAAGGACTGACGTAATCGTTCAACACTCTGCTGGGGCCGAACAGGGGCACCGGGAGCTAGATAAACCACGAGGGGCCTTCTTTTTGATAGCCGTTCAGTAGAGAGTGGAAAGGAATAAGCGAATATCGTCGACGAGTGGCGCGGCAACAGATCAGCAGATTAAACAAGAGTCTGGCGGGGTTTGAACGGTGCGGCGCGGTATTGGGTTCGTTTCGAATGCTCGACGTTCTCGATAATTACCCGGCGCAATGCTGGCGACCACGTTCTGCCCGAAGTAATTGCCGCAATCCGGGCAACGGCTGCACGCAGCTTATATACGAGTTGGGCGAATGTTGGTGCGCGCGCGGACGATAATTCAACGAACGGTAATTCCGAGTTGGATTGGTGTGGCATCAGAAGTTACGTCGGAGCGACCCTGACTGAAATCCTATTCCGTACACTCTATCATCAGCAGTTCGCATTTGGTTCGCGCTTACAATCTGCTTTTCGTTTACAAGACAAAGTTGGAATTGCTTTGAGGAGCAGCAGGAGGAATAGATGGAGAAAGCTTCTGAAACCGGACCTCAATGGTCGCGCATGTTAGGCTGCACACCAGCAGCCAAGTTTGCCCTGCTTTGTCGAGGCTGCGATGATATCCTAAACGCTCTTTAGGACCTGTACACATACATATCGGATACGTGAGCATAGAGCGCATCGTCGTTGCAATAGACGCGCGCGCGCTTAGGCGAACGCGGTGAGAGTCTGTACAAGCCGCGAGTTCACCTGGTACCTTAATCATCGAGGCATGCCAGGGAGCCCCGCCACGTGTGTGCTCTTCCTCAATGGCTCCGGGTTGCAAGGATTATCCAACCAGCTATCAGCACCAACAACGACTTACCAACGATTTAATCAACGGTTGCAACTCGACCTATCGAAAGCCGAGCTAATCGCCCCCGATGCTGCTTGCCAAGGTCCTGATCCTTCGGCAGACAGCGTTTAGGACGCTATTTAGATCCGATCCCCTCTCCTCCGACTCTAGTTCCTTGTAAATTAGATCAATCGTTGTTTCATCATGCAGCAGGTGCATTCTCGCGATGGATCCACGATCCATCACATTCTAGGCAAACTTTATATAGCACGCTCTTTATACGAAGAGTCGAAACTGCTGCAGAGTTGATGGTGCGTATCCGTCAGACGTTTAAACAGAAATAAGAAGCGATAGAAAAGAAAATACCGAAAAGCGAGGGCCAGCACGATCATCATCCGCGAAATCGATCCCTCCGCTCCTTCCTCTTTTGGTGCACTCCACTCTCGGCAACACACTCATCCCGCACGCTCTTTTCCTTTTTATTTTTCAACGTCAGTATGGTCCCGCGGAAGACAATATTTTCGGCTTTGGCTCGGTCATCAGTTTGTAATTAAAAGTTCCCCACGATGAGGATGAGACGGAACGAGTACGACTGTGCTCTC
>JBAJMU010000007.1:1771118-1809673 GCA_037952995.1 Hyposoter didymator
TTTTTTTTTTTTTTTTGAAAAATTCTAAAAATTTGTCACCGCAGCAAGAAATATTTTAGAAAGTCTGTTCGGAAGCAAATTTTTGTCGTTCCATTCGTAAATTTCGTTGAACATTCCGAAAATTTTGAAATTATCCAAAAATATTTATTTTACCGTCTGCAATAAAATATCGACGATTTTTAACGAAATTTTATTTTCAGTGTCGTCACGTCCGTCGTGAGAAAGCTCTGGAATAAAATTTAAAAAATTCTACACGCGGAAGGATGTGCGCCAGAAAATCTTTGCTCAAAAATTGTCGATCTTCCCACCGAGAGCTCGATTCAACCGAAAATTTTATCATTACCCAGAATTTGGATCTGTCAAAGTGTCCTGTGTTGGCTATGAAACGCCATGGCTGCGTTAATTACGGTCCCGCTCTGCCGTCCACTGCCGCTCATCCAGCATAATTATAATAATTAGAGGTTACGCCTCTTTGCCGAGCGAGATGGATGAACGCCGTGCGAGGATTTCTTCCCTTTATTCCGCTTTCTCGTTCTCTATCTTTTCAGCTCGTACGTTATAAACGGAGTTGGAAAGAGAACGTTGATTCCGAGGAGACGAACGAAACGGCTGTGAAAATACTATCAAGCGAATCGTCGTATAGAAATACGAGCTGAGGAAGATTAATGAGTGGGGCGAAGAGAAGGAAGACACAGAGAATAAAAAATCGTACTAATTCCTGAATATTTGTGACTGAGCGATTCGGGGACGACAGGTCGTCGAATGTTAATGACGCTGACCGAACTTAATCACCGGTTACTCTTAATTATCGACTCCGTTACGTGACGTAAGTCCGTCGTTTGTATAAACACTCCGGTAAATGTGGGTCCTTGAGGAATTTGTCGAAGGATCACGTTCAAATGATAATAAAAAATAAAAAAAATATTGTCGGCTCGACGGAAAATGAAATTTTGTCGAAATTTTTGGATAATTTCAAATTTTTCGTTATTTTGACAGTTTTTTTGGTTTCTGACGGAACTGTCAGCAAAATTAACGATTGGACGGACAAAAATTTGCGTTCCGGAAAGATTTTCCAGAATATTTGTTGCTGCAATGAAAAAATTTTTGGGATTATTAAAAAAAAAGTTTCGTCGAACGAATTGTCGCGATCTTTTTCAACAAAATTTCGTTTTTCAGTGTCTCGCCTGCACACGACTCTCTGGATTTCGTGTTATTACGCCAGATTTGTGGGGCAACGAGTCGACGAAGAAGATTCGTTGTTTTTCGAGATCGATGTTGTTCCGGTTGATTCGAGAAACTCATTCGAGGCGATCCCCTCCCGAGGACATAACCCGTCACAAACGGATATCGTGTGTGTATATATGCGTGCAGCTGCAAATGTACGTGGATATGCGTTGTGATGTTGCGAGCGCGGAGTTCTGAAAGAGAGAACGACCTGCGGGGGTCCGAAACCGTCTGTCATCTCTGAACGACTAATGGTCGCTTCACGCTGCTTCATTATATTTTCTAAATGTAAATTCGTACACGATGCCCCTCTCCTGCGCTTGTTTCTTCGTTCTCTCAAGTCCTGTGGGGAATATGGTCGCGCTCTTTCTCGCGAGGAGTAACCTGCCTCGAGCTATACTTCGCGCGGCCCTTATAAAACGGAGAAGATGGCGCGTTGCGCTTAAAGGGCAGCGGCGCGCAGCATCAGCAAGCAATGCGTTGAGCTCGCGTGGTCCTCGCATCGTTTCTTTCTCTCATTTCCCTTTCCACGTCGTGGATATCTTTTTGGCTCCGCTCTTAGCGTCAACGAGAGAGAATATTCTCTTCTCTCGCGCGCCTCCTCGTTCGCGTGTGTTCTTTCTCGGCGTTGAATATGCCGCGGGCGCGGTACGTCGTCTCGGGGTCGCGCGGCTTTCCCGATCCGCCCGGGCGACAGTTTATGGTTCCGCGTGTCTTCTCTTCTGTCTCTCACCCAACTGGCACCTTTTTTTTTCCTCATCGCATGTATATCCTCCTTCGTGGGACCAATTAGCCCTGGGGCTTCCAACGAGACACTCGCGAATGCATTCGACTCTGGCAATGATCGCGCAGGGACCGTTCTTCCTGCTCCGGCAAGAGCCGGCTTTTCAAAATGTCGCCCAACTTTTATCGCTTTACCATATAATCGCTTCTCGAGAAACGTGCGTATCCTGCTTTCGCGTCTTTTGCAATTTTGAGAATTCCTTGAGGAACGTCGTATGCAAAATTTCGATAGAATTTTAAGAGGTTTCATCATGGAGAAGTCGAGATATTTATTTTTATAAAAATCACAATTTTCAGTAGTTTCTCCGCAAGAGCGTGTGTTAAAAGTTGCAATTTTCAACATTTAATATTTCGATTTCTAAATGGCGAAGCCTCTTAAAACTTTGCACACACTTTTATGAAACATCGAAGAAGGTTTATTCAATTTTTCAAAAAAATCGGTCGTAAATTTTTTTCGAAATTTTGTTTATTATATAAAAAATACAGATTCGCTCAGAAAATCTTGGATTTGGAGTATGTCGTTCTTTAGTCAAATTGTAACAACTTTTCTTTATCAACTCAGACTCGCAAAATAAAAATCACAATTTTCAGTAGTTTCTCATAAGAGCGCGTGTTAAAAGTCGCAATTTTCAACATTAAATATTTCGATTTCTAAATGGCGAAGCCTCTTAAAACTTTGCACACACTTTTGTGTAACATCGAAGAAGCTTTATTTAATTTTTCAAAAAAATCGGTCGTAAAATATTTTCGAAATTTTGTTTATTATATAAAAAATACAGATTCGCTCAGAAAATCTTGGATTTGGAGTATGTCGTTCTTTAGTCAATTTGTAACAACTTTTCTTTATCAACTCAGACTCGCAAAATAAAAATCACGATTTTCAGTAGTTTCTCATAAGAGCGCGTGTTAAAAGTCGCAATTTTCAACATTAAATATTTCGATTTCTCAATGGTGAAGCCTCTTAAAACTTTGGACAAACTTTTATGAAACATCGAAGAAGCTTTATTGAATTTTTTCAAAAAAATCGGTCGTAAAATTTTTTCGAAATTTTGTTTATTACATAAAAAATACAGATTCGCTCAGAAAATCTTGGATTTGGAGTACGTTGTTCTTGAGTCTATTTGTAACAAATTTTTTGAACGAACTTGGGTTCGCAAACCATTTTCGCCATAGAACGTCCTTAAAAACTTAAAAATCCGTTGAAAACTAATAAGAATTCAGATTTAATTATAAATAGGCCTAATCAACGTACAGGGACGAAACGAAAAGCGTAGAAATAGTCGATGGCGTACATATGCATACGTAAGGTTAAGGGATCATTGGAGAAAACGAGAGAAAATGAAAGAAACGAAAGGTAATGAAGTCTCTGGCAAGAATCGACGCCGATGTTGCGGCCATTATCGGGCTTTTGATTCTGCTGCTTCCTTGCCTTTTTTTTCTCAGTGAAGTCGTGATCACTCGCGCTGCTTTGTTGTTGTTGTTGTTGTTTTTTTATTGTACTTGTTACTTCTGCTTCTATATCTGTTGGCTGCTACCGGGATGAAGTCCGTGTGAGGGTTCTCGCTTACGTTTCAGCACAGTCGGTGGGGGAGCATTGTCTCGAGAAGATTACAGCACGTTCGGATCGCTGCTTATAATATAAGCTGTACCAGCAACAGCAGCAGCAGCAGGAGCAGCAGCATCAGAAGCAGGATCAGAATGCCGCCTATATTCTTCGTTCTTTGCTTCCTCATCCTTTTCCTCGACCCACACCGCGTTCTCTTGCCTGCTGCCAGCCTCTCGACTCATTCGCTCTCGCGCAAACTTATCTCTATCTTCCATTCGGAATCACTCGTTCATTTTGCTTCTTGCGCGCATCTTTCGTGCGAGCTGTATATACCGATCGTGGTAATCGAGCCACAGCAATCTCGCTAAGATTCGAAAAGTCCAACGAGCTCTTCGCTCGAATACAATCTTCAATGTTCGACCGGCATCAATGGGGGAGACCATAGCTTGTGAAATACTTTTCGTGCCAGCAGGTGACGTAATGGCATCAACGAATGGTGAGTCGTACAGAAACTGCGATCGAGCATTCGTTTGGAGATGAAACTGAGAACCGATGACTCGAGGCTGTTGATTTGGCTCTAACCAAAGATTTCGGATGCTGCGAATGTTGGCTGATTACATTTTCGAGATTTATCTTTTTTATTGGAAACGTAAGAGTTGGAAAGACAAAGGTCGATCTAGCCGAAATGTGTGGAGACAGAAGGATAAGTCTTTGGATAGTTCGAAAGCTGTGGAAGGAGGAGCGAGGCGTTGCAGCAGAGGCGCCTCAGGGGGCCCTCCAGCAAGAGGAACGGGGTCCAGTTAATGGGATCGTGGGGCAGATCAGAGCGCAGCAGCCTCTATCTTCATCTTTCTCCGCGTCGCGTCTTCGTCCTCGGCTTTCCTTCTTCTTTTTCCTCTTCTGTCTTTTGCAACCCTTTTTCGTCTTTCACTCTCTGCGAAGAGTTGTTACCACGCGGCGGGCGAGGGGGGAAAGGGCGATACGGGCGTGTGTGTATGCGAGGATCGAGGACGTGCCTGGAGAGTATGCGAGGAGCAGAGGAAGGACGAGAAGAGAATTCTCGAGGCGAAACAAGCCTCGAAGAAAAAACAACAACATTTGGAAAGAGAGTCGGCGCTGAAGCGACGCACTCTCTCTCTCTTTCTCTCTCCTCGACGACAACACCCAATGAACGACCGCAGAAAAACTCAAGCAATTTGAGTCTCCGTTGCTTATTACCAATCGCCTCGTCGGTCACAAATTGGTTTTGGGAGAGCCACCTTGTGGAGACGAGGACCCACAGACCCATCGCGAGAGACTGACTCTCGGTAGAACGTCCAGACGTGGAATAACACACCGAGCCTCTCATTCTGTCTACTCTCTCGGAACTCTCGCTTCAGCCCTTGTGATCCTTTGAAAAACCACTCATCCCTCGAACCCTCATGTACCTTGATGAGATTCCACTCTCGTGAAACCTTTTCCAACCAATTTTGCATATCACTTTCGTCGATTACAAGAAATTGGTAAAAAAATCGTCCCTGCATGCAGAATCAACCGAAATGGCAACGATATGAACAAATTTCATGCAGAAAATATGTTGCCAAACGATTGAAAAGTCTTGTCTCCAAATCTTGAGCATCGATCTCCTTTTTCCACGAGACAAAACGAAAAATATATTTTTATTCATTATTTTAATAATTAATATTTAATTTTTCTGGGAAATTCAGTTTTCCAATGGCAAAGAAGACTGTCTCATCGTAGTTAATAAATACAGTATAAAAATTTGGCACTCTGTTATAAAAAATTTCGAATTTTCGTGAATTTTAACATCGTAAACTTTTTGCTTCGATTAACTTTTGATTAAGCACTGTTTTCACACGCTCCTGTGAAGATTATTTCCAGGGATTTGATCCAGACGTGCAGTTTGTCGGTCCCGACGAGTGCATCTGGTTGCTGCACCGCCACACATCACGTACACGCGTACTGATGCATACACATGAATTTTAACGTACCCCTTAATGTGTGTATGTATGTGGAGGTGTGTAATATCGACAGGGGCAGTTTATCAACCGGGTGGTTTGCTAAGATGACAAACCAGCGATTGGCCAACTTATTATTGGTTATTGATCGGTTATTTATTCAAATGAATGCAGATTACCGTGGCGGGCTTTTCAATGCTGTGGCCAGTTAGCGCGCGCAATGAATAAATTGCTACCGGGCAGCATGTGCTCTCGCCTTTATATACTAAATGTATATACTGCTGTATAGACATGTATATATCTTCTCGCACGCGTATGCCGGTACTTAGCGTTCTCTCATCTTTTGCTGCCGCATCTTCGCAGCGAGCAAGATCGGCTTTCTCATCCCCATGCGGAGTATCGCGGGCGATAGGTGCGAAAGAGAGGAGCAGCGAGAGCGAGAGTCTGTGGAGAGCAAAAATGAGGGAAGTACGATTTTTTTTTTNTTTTTCGTTTTTTTGCGCGGGCGGCGTCGAATTTCAATATCGACGTTTGTATCAATTCTTTCCATAGCTCGCTACCGTTTTCTTTGAATCTTGCCTGCTCCGCGCGGTGTTCCTATAATTAGGGCGCAGGGTACGGAATTAAAAAATGAATAAAAATCAAGCGGACGCGGTACGTGCGGGTCTTGAAATCGCTCAAGACTCTCCGTGCCCACCAATGCACATCATCCCATCGATCAAACCAACTCCGGATAATATATAACCGGAGAGATATTTAATCGGTTGTTTTCTCTCGCGCTCTCTGTCACGTAACTTCTCGTTACTGCTAATTACTCCGGTTAATGTAATTACATACGTTAAAGCCGGCCGCGCGCGGTTTACGATTAAACTCGATCGTGAGCTCGCTGCCTCCGCAGGCCCCGAGCTATAAGTTCACACTCGCAATAATCTCTTTCTCGATACTCATCTTCTTGTTCCTCATTCGACAATTATGTCGATTCGTAAGCGCGCCCGGGACGAACAGAACTTGTGTTTTCATTAGCGTCGATGAAAAATCGAGAAATGGTCACATACGGGTCAAAATGACCCCTGGGACGTTCAAACGCTTGCTGCGTTGCCAAAATCGTTCCGAAGGACGCAAAAAAATTCAGGACACAAGTTCGAACCTTTCGGAACGAGAATATCGTGCCAAAAAATTTTTATCCGATTTTCAAAATGGCGAAAAAAAATCCGCAAAGAGGCAATGTGTCAAAAAAAAATTTCTCCGGGCACCGTTGGAGAGCCAACCGTCTCGGGCGCCAATACCTTGTAGTTTTCTAGCTCAAAGTTGCCCTCGGGGTCATTTTGACCCCTGGTAACCACGGAGGCTCAAAAAAATGGTTTCCTCAATTTCGTGGATCAAAAATTCATTCTTTCGTGTTGGGATCCCATGAATTGCTCACGTACAACAGACCAACGCTGCTGTCCTCATCGATGAATAGTTCGCCCGACATAAATCATCGTTACCGCGCAGCTCGTTGATTGGACGCAGAAAAAATAAGGAATCTATCAAAAATTACAGTCAGACCGAATTATCCGTAATCGTATACCGTATGGATGCTCAACATGAGCCTTGAAACTGGTTGGAAGCTCAAGGGCCTGCGAGAGGCGCGAAGACGTATCCGAAGAATATGAGCCTGGCGTGTGGATGATCTCGATCCCTCATTATCAAAGACTCGTCGTTCGCTGCCCATAGAGCCTCGTTGTTAGCCCCGAAGGAAAGGCCACTCGATGTCCTGGTGTAGCACAGCACCCTCTATACAAACGCATACATATTCATGTGTATATATCATTTGAGAATGGTCAGCTGAGGCATCAAGTCCGAGCTGGTACGATCAGTCCCACGCGTCCGAATTAAAGGCTTGGTGGCTGGTTAGTCTTGATTTATCCTTCTCGCATCGCTCTTCGCGTTCATCTCCTCCTTTTGTTTTTCTCTCTGCGCGTCTTCTGCCTCCATATATACCAACCACGTTCCTTTTTCCTACGCGTTTCATATTGCCTCTGCGCGCACCAATCCCTATCAGAGAGTCCTTTCCCCGTCCATCCCCAACAGCCCCAGCTCTCGCCTCTTTTCGAATATTCCATCATTCGTCTTTCCATAGGAATCCAACCGGCCGACGGAGATTGAAGGAGAAAACTAGATGGCTCCGGGATTGATGTGCGTATACAAATAATATGAACACCGGTGAGTAACAAATGCGCATCTTTCAGCCTCGCTAAGGCCCAGCATTGTGTTTGATGAGCCGAAACATTAGTTTATGAAACATTGACAAAATTCTGTCCTTTGCCAAGGGAGAGAGACCGAGGACTGTTCAAGATGGCAGAATGGAAGTCTTGAGGTCTAAAGATCCATTGACTAAAGAACAACGTACTCCAAATCCAAGATTTTCCGAGGTAATCTGTATTTTTTATGCAATAAACAAAATTTCGAAAAAATTTTACGACCGATTTTTTTGAAAAACTGAATAAAACTTCTTCGATGTTACACAAAAGTGTGTGCAAAGTTTTAAGAGGCTTCACCATTTAGAAATCGGAATATTTAATGTTGAAAATTGCAACTTTTAACACACGCTCTCGTGAGAAACTACTGAAAATTGTGATTTTTATGTTGCGAGCCAAAGTTGATAAAAAAAAGTTGTTACAAATAGTCTAAAGAACAACATACTCTAAATTCAAAATTTTCTGAGGTAATTAGTATTTTTTGTATAATAAACAAAATTTCGAAATAATTTTACAACAAAAATTTAAGTCCTTCAATTATTTAAGGACCTATCACCGGTTCACCGAAGCAGACCGCGATTCATATTCATCAACACGTGAATGAGCCAAGAATTCAAAGACATTACATCAAAAACATGTATCCCTCGGACCAAGGCCCGAGTATCAAGTGAAATTTCAATAGAAGACGTACGAGGCAGACAAGAATAGAAGCATTCCTGTTGTGATGTTTGGCTGCTGCCAGAGATCATCTAACAAACGTACTGTTGTGACTTTCACGTGGTGAATAAGTCGGGTATTCGTCATCGCTGCAGCGTCCTGAAGACATTGGACGTCCAGCCACAATCACCGGTGCATTGTCCACCTTTAAGATATGCGGCCTTGTTGCATGAGACGAAAGTGTCATTACGTACGTGCATGGGCATGTAATATGAAGAGGATATAATAAAATAATGGGGCCGTGCATTTGTATCGCTACCGACGAACATTTACAACACTGATTGCCATGCCATGGCAAGAAAACTGTCATGCTCGTGAGTATCAATGACAGAACGTCCAATTGACGTTTATCACTTCGTGGAATAGCGTTTGTCTCCGTGGGAAGCAAATGTCTATTCAGCGGATGGAATGATGAATTTGGACCATACCAATCAGTCGAGAGGCTTTGCAGCCTCATTGCGCAGTGCTGCGGGTCCTAATTACTCAAAGCAGTTGCAATGCCCTGTTCGCGGACTGGTAACGATCCGTAATAAAGTTCGTGCACGCTAATTATCCTGCCGTAAACGTGAAAACGATGACACGATGGCATATATAAGCGGTTGACGCGATTCTTGATGCTGTCGTTTTTGCCTGGGACCAGCACTCTGTCCGACAATCATTTTCTACGTTTCTCTCTCTTGCATTTCACTCTGTCCTCGTATATTCGCGAGCCTGACGTTTGAGCAAATAAGTCTGAGAGAGAAAAAGAAGGAGAGCGAGAGCTCGGTGAGTTTTGTCTCGTTGGATAACCTCGCGGTGATAAACTTGGGCTCGCAAACGGGCTATGCACCGGGACCTCGATATATTGAGTAAAATGGACACTTTGCGAAGAATGCAGCATAAGAATCTTATGCGTTAGAATATCTATGTTTATGTCTCGTGTCATTGTACTAAACCGGGTGTGCGCCAAAGGAAATGCGTCAAGATTATACACAGAGTTACAAAATGTTTAGTTGTACCGTTTTACGAGGATGATGCAGGAGCAACGGGACTCAATGTGTAAAAAGAGGCAATACATTATTGTTATCCTTGTACATCCATCGGTTGGTGGCAATTTGGACCATCGTTCCACTCCCGACCATTTCATGAAAATTCTCAACAAATAGTGTGCTTTAAGGAGGTTCGATCACGTTATCAAAATAATCAGAATTCGATTAAATTTCGTGATAACGTTCGTTGGCATCAAGTCGAGATCTAAAAAAATCTAAAAAAATTTGTATTGTCATAAATATTATTAAAAAATATTTTCACAAATTTTATTCTATTTTATTATTATTATTATTATTATTATTATTATTTTATTATATTATTATTATTCTACTATTTTTGCAAATTTTATCAAATTTTTATCTTTTCATAAATATTATTAAAAAATATTTTCACAAATTTTATTCTATTTTATTGTTATTATTATTATTTATTATTATTATTTTATTATATCATTATTATTTTATTATTTTTTCAAATTTTATCAAATTTTCATCTTTTTGGAATTTTTAAATGTTTTTAACATGTTTTAGCATGGCAGCAGCATAATATCTTCGTGATCGAATCTCCTTGACAAGGAAAACTGGGCCAATTTCGCCAGCTGGTTCAAATTGACACCAGCTCCATCGTGGACGTCCGCGTATGGACGTTAGCGCCCCGCGGGTACAGAGATTTATTCTGGCACATGAAAATGGTCCCTTGCCTGCTGTAATCGTTGTGTACGAACGTCACCATCGCATGCACACGAGGGAAGGACAATGACGACCAGTGACGAACCGTATTCGCTGCTTGTGCTTATCGTCGATTTATTACCGCGGAGATTTGCTCTCGAAATTGCGCGCGACAACGACGACGCTGATCGCAATGAGCAGGACGCCGCGAGACTTTATCGCATGTCGTACACGCGTTTTCTGTTTGTATGACTTCCGTCACTCTGCATATACACGGCGCCCGTCATTTTTCTTCTCTATCTCCGCGCCTCTGTCTCCTCCGTCCAGTCTTTGTCGCAGCTCGACACGAAGCCCCAGGAAACATCGACAAGTATAGCGAACTTGTAAAACATTTGAGCACCGAGATATGCCGCAACAAAGAAAACAAATAAATTCATGTCCAACATGCTGCGTGCAGTATTTTCTCATTCGGGGCATAATCAGTGATTGACGCACTTAGCGGTCGCGCATCGTCAAAGAAAGAACTCGCGACGAAGAAACTGCAGATTTTATGACACTCCCCACGGCTCACGATCTGTCGTTAAATATTAAAAACCGTATCGCCCTCTTTTACTCCGTAGGCATTCCAACCAAGTTATCATCTTTTCATGTTCCCTCAAAGACTCGTTAAAAATTGACATACTGCAAATAAATAATTACGCAAACTTTTAATCCTACTCGAAATTTTTATTAACTCAATCTTTTAAAATTTTATAAAAATTGTTTTAAAATATTGCGTACAAATTTTTATAAACTCAATTTTAAAAATTGTATAAAAATTGTATAAAAATATTGCATACAAATTTTTATAAACTCAATTTTAAAAATTGCATGAAAATTTTATAAAATTGTATAAAAATCGTATAAAAATATTGCATACAAATTTTTATAAACTCAATTTTAAAAATTGTATAAAAATTGTATAAAAATATTGCATACAAATTTTTATGAACTCAATTTTAAAAATTGCATGAAAATTGTATAAAATTGTATAAAAATCGTATAAAAATATTGCATACAAATTTTTATAAACTCAATTTAAAAATTGTATAAAAATTGCATTAAAATTGTATAAAAATTGTATAAAAATATTGCATACGAATTTTCATAAACTCAATTTTAAAAATTGTATAAAAATTTCATAAAAATTGTCTAAAAATTGTCTAAAAATTGTCTAAAAATTGTCTAAGAATATTGCATACGAATTTTTATAAACTCAATTTTTAAAATTGTATAAAAATTGCATAAAAAATGTATAAAAATTGTATAAAAATATTGCATAGGAATTTTTATAAACTCAATTTTAAAAATTGTATAAAAATTCTATAAAAATATTGCATACGAATTTTTATAACCTCAATTTTAAAAATTGTATAAAAATTGTACAAGAATATTGCATACAAATTTTTATAAACTCAATTTTGAAAATTGTATAAAAATTGTATAAAAATATTGCATACAAATTTTTATAAACTCAATTTTAAAAATTGTATAAAATTATTTATAAACTAAATCTTAAAAATTTCTAAAATCTTCAAAAATATAAAACTGGAAAAAAATGATTTCACCCTCACATAACTTCCTCTATAAGGAAGCAAAATAAATGAAAATTTCGCAATTGTAAGAAAAAATTCAACCTCCAGATCGAAATGGATCCGGACAGGTTTCGAGTTGTCATACGAGCTCGAGGCAGTTTTTAGGGAGCGTAAAAGTGAACATCTCTTATATACTCATTATAGAAGATCGAGCAAGTTATCCGTGGAACTGGCGCTCGAGAATTCACTCATCAATATGTAGTAGTCTCCTTGTGTCGAATTCCGAGTTTCTCTAGCAGCGAACAGCAGCAGCCTCCGGGCAGAGCCCTTTTGAAGGTTGCGAGGCGGGTCTCGGGACTGTCATTCTTTGATTGGCTTTTAGAGCTCGGCTCCGTATAAGCGTTTTCGTTCTCGTCTCTTTCCCATTCTTCTCACCTCTCGTCCTCAACATTCTCACCGCGCGAACGCACACATTTGCCTCCTACAAACACACAAGCAGCAGCCTAGTAAATTTCTCGTCGCTTTGTTTCTTCCTTCGTGTCAGTATCATCGACTGCGGCGGTGCGTTCTGCTTTTCTCCTCGTTTTACACATTTTTTTTCTCTCTTTTTTAATTTGCGTCTGGACCAATGGGCGGCGTGAATTCTTTGTTTGATTTTATCGCAAAATTATTATCATTCGTTGACGCAAAGTTTTATGTTGATTAGATTTTTACTTCGCGGCGATTGCGAGACTGACGAAAAATTTTCTGGCCATTTTTTCGCCATTTTTTTCATGAATTTTTCATAAAAATTTGGATCTTGACAAATATGCCGATGAAAAATATTTGTAATCAGTTTATAATGATCACGTAATTGCAGCATTTTTGTCTCGCCGCCGCCGCAAAGGTAGATAGAAGAAAAAAAAACAGTGGGAGTGAAAAAAAATCATTGCTTGTCGAGAAGTTGAAAGAAAGATTCGAGAACACGCCCATCGTGTCTGCGGTTGAAGCATCGATTATTCAAAGTCGATCGTTGGTCACGATCATTTGTCGGGATTTTCTATAGCGAGAGAGAAAGAGAGAGAGAGGCGAAAGAGAGTGAATACGCGGTGGATGTGTATCCTGAGATCCTTCGAGTCAGAGAGAAAAGACTTCAGAGAGCAGGCTCGATGATGCCGCTCATTGACATGCCGAGACTTTTTACGAGGGTTTCTCAGGGCCGTTACCATCGTCGAAGCCATTAGGAGAACTCCCGGAGAAAACACGAGTTTTCTTCCCTTAGATATGAGAATCTTCTCTTGTTTAATGCGAAGCTATGTGCTGCTTCGGGATTGAGAGGCGCGTGCTAGAAATCCGATATTCATCTCAAACGTATACAGATTTTCTTCACTCGCTCCATCTAAATTTTTGTTTTCAGTTTTTCTTACATACAAAATGCTTTGCGAGCCCAAGTTGATTGAAAAAATTTGTTACAAATTGACTAAAGAAAAACATTCTCTAAATCCAAGATTTTCCGAGGGAATCTGTATTTTTTATGTAATAAACAAAATTTCGAAAAAATTTGCCGACCGATTTTTTTGAAAAACTGAATAAAGCTTCTTCGATGTTACACAAAAGTGTGTGCAAAGTTTTAAGAGGCTTCACCATTTAGAAATCGAAATATTTAATGTTGAAAATTGCAACTTTTAACATACGCTCTTGCGGAGAAATTACTGAAAATTGTGATTTTTATTTTGCAAGCCTAAGTTGATTGAAAGAATTGTTACAAATTGACTAAAGAAAAACATTCTCTAAATCCAAGATTTTCCGAGGAAATCTGCATTTTTTATATAATAAACAAAATTTCGAAAGAATTTAACGACCGATTTTTTTTAAAAACTGAATAAAGCTTCTTCGATATTACACAAAAGTGTGTGCAAAGTTTCAAGAGGCTTCACCATTTGGAAATCGAAATATTTAATGTTGAAAATTGCAACTTTTAACATACGCTCTTGCCGAGAAACTACTGAAAATAGTGATTTTTATAATTGAATATTTCGACTTCTACATTAAGATATCACTCGTTGGGTGGTGAAAATTTGAAGGAATTCTCTCGATAGAAAATAAAGCATACAACGTCCTTAAGGATTCGTGCCACCGACTCAATGCAATTGCAATAACTGGTGCATGCAAAAATGTTCTGAACCATTTCCCCTAAAGTTCCAGTCCCACAAATGTTTCGTTGAATTTTCCAAAATGCCTAAATACTCCGTTTCCAGTTTTTCTGTGTTTCAACGAAATGGCGAGTGAATCCGGATCGATATATTTAATTAATTAAATGAATAAATCGCATTTTTCTCGCCCTCATGATAATCAGAAGATAAAAGAGGGAAATGCGGAAAAGGAATAACATATTAATTGTGCGCTCATGTATACAGATGAGAAGTTGGAAGGAGCAGCGTCGACACAGAGGACTAATGACTCCTGCGTGAATGATGCAACCCCATGGGGTGACTCGTTGGATCGTCTCTCTCTCTCTCCGTCTTTCTTTGACTCTTTCTGAAATCTTGCAGCCGAATAATAAAAAGAGATAAAAAAGCGATTAAGCGAGAAGAGGAAAAAAAAGCAGCAGGTTGACTGCGGCGGCGTCTGTGGACGCGGTGGAGGCGGTTCTGGTCTGCCGTGGGCGCGCGCACGTTCTCGAGCCCCCTGGTGACATTTCCCATTCTTCTCGGCACGCCATTACCAGGTCAAAGTGGCCGCCCCCGCGGGACGTCGTGCAGCCACGTTTGCCCCACGAGCTTTGGCCCTTTTGCCACACTACACAACCAAAGAATTTTGTGCGGCGATATATACGCAACAGCAAAAGGCCAACTTTTCAACCCACTTTCCTCATCGTGCTCTCCTTTTTCTCCATCTCTCTCTCCCTCCGCCTCTCTCTTCCACGAGTCATCGGTGCTGCATGCATTTTTTTTAACCCCATTTCGTTTTATATCTGTTCGTCCTTCCCATTCATTTTCTATGCGCGCTCCATTTAATGAGACTAATCGAAAAAGCGAGAGGAAGACGGACTCGAATCTGTACGTGGGGCCCCAAAATTTCCATCAAGTCCCACGACGTCTTTTTTTTCTCTTTTTACTCTCCCATGACTCTGGCTAATTATTGAAACTCCGACAATCGATTGGAAGGAAATTTCGTTGAAGAACGTCGTTGAACACGGTAAACTAAATATTTTTGAGTAATTTCAAAATTTTCGTTATTTTGCAGTAAATTTTGTTTCTTAAGGAACTCTCAGCAAAATTTCTGAATAATTTGTTAATGGAAACATTCCTGGGATTATTAAAATAAATCATAAAAAAATCTCAATTTTCGGCAGTTTCTCATGAGAGCGTGTGTCAAAAGTCGCAATTTTCAACATTTAATATTTCGATTTCTAAATGATGAAGCCTCTCAAAACTTTGCACACACTTTTGTGTAACATCGAAGAATCTTTATTTAATTTTTCAAAAAAATCGTTCGTGAAATTATTTCGAAATTTTGTTTATTGCACAAAAAATACAGATTCCCTCGGAAAATCTTGGATTTGGAGTACGTTGTTCTTGAGTAAATTTGTAACAATTTTTTCCAATGAACTTGGGTTCGCAAACAATTTTGTATGTAAGAAAAACAGAAAACAAAAATTGAGATTCAACCCTCGCCATGCAACGTCCTCAACTTTAGCGATGGCCACAAAATCACGAGATCGACTGTACCCACACGGTGATCGCTCCGTAATTTATGGAAATAATATTTCCTCAAGTACTCGGTCATTCGGATATTAACGAAATTCAGTAAAAGCTGATGTGGCACGCTTCGGATTGGCTCGTTGATAAACAGATTTATAGAGGCACGCATGAGTGCGAGGCAAAGATATCGGACCGGCCCGCGTGGTGGTCCCGTATGTCGAGATGCACACATATATACAATACACACACACACACACACAGACGCGTGTCTATATACATATAAGGCGCACATAATAATACACAGGCGGCACAGAGCCGCTGGCTCGAAAAGCGAAAACCGCGATACTCGCGCAAGGACCGCCAACGCCGCGGGAGAGGAGCGCGCGGTAATGCATGCGATTATGCGGATCAATGAGCTATAGTGCTATTTATGGCTCTATCAAGCTCTCTTTCGAGCTACTTGTTACAATACCGACCGAGCGATCTCGTTCATCGTCCTCGTCCTCTCGCTCTGCTCCTCGCTCTGCATTCGACGACCCTCAATCCCTTATGCACTCTCGCTTTCAATGATGTTTCCAGCAAATCGTATAATTTCCAATATTCAAGTATCGAAATTACACGCAGACGCTTTAAATATCAAAATGAGATGAAAATCATCGATGTCGAGTCTCACTCGAGAAAATCATCAAGTTCTTAGAGTTTCGTGGGAAAAAAATGCCACAGTGTGTCTGCAAATTCAGAGGAAAAATTGAGAAAAAAAAATGTCACTGAAAATGAAATTTTGTTGAAAAAGATCGATATTTTGTTATTTTTCAAAATAATCCCAAAAATTTTGTCATTGCAGCAAAAAATATTCTACAAAGTCTTTCCGGAAAGCAAATTGTTGTCCTTCCAATCGTTAATTTTGCTGACAAGTTCTCCTAGAAACCAAAAATACTGCCAAAACAACGAAAATTTGTGAAACTTTCCAAAAATATTCAATTTTCCATGTTCAACAAAATATCCACGTTTTCCAGCAAAATTTCATTCACAGTGTGGCTTTACATTATTTTCTAAATAATTGCAATAAAAAACGAGAAGAAAAATCGTCACTGAAAATAAAAAAATGTTGAAAAAGATCGATATTTTGTTATTTTTTAAAAAAATCCCAAAAATTTTGACATTGCAGCAAAAAATATTCTAGAAAGTCTCTCCGGAAAGCAAATTTTTGTCCTTCCTATCGTTAATTTTGCTGACAGTTCCCCTAGAAACCAAAAATACTGCCAAAACAACGAAAATTTGTGAAATTTTCCAAAAATATTCAATTTTCCATGTTCAACAAAATATCCACGTTTTTCAGCAAAATTTCATTCGCAGTCCGGCGTTACATTATTTTCTAAATAATTGAAATAAAAAATGAGAAAAAAAAACTCTTTTTATACTTTTTTTCATACGATGCGATGTTTCTCTCAATTTTTTTCACATACGCCCATACACTCGGGGTCTCTCATCGAGCTGGGGTGCGAGTCTCAGGTTCTCGCGAGAGAGCACGTGGGTCGCTCTAATGGTCGACTCAATTAAGAGACCATTAGACCGCCGCGGCCACACATTTGCATGTTAACGATAACGACCGTAATGATACGTCCCACTGGAACAACCAAGAGGATAATATACTCGTATAAACGATATTATGTATTATGTATAACACGGACGCGTGCTCGGGCCGATACCGGGTGAAGCTGATACCAGCAGGACCGGAAGTTGAGGCCGAAGGTTCGCTAAATGTCACGAAAACGGATCACCATGCGAGGCAAACGCGTTCACGTTATTTGGGACGTAATCCGTACAAATTGTATCGTCGGTGCTCGATTGTTGGAAATTTTTCAATTTTTTCCTCCGAATTTCCAGAGACAATTTTTTTTTTCCAGAAACTCGTTTTTTTTTTTTATTCAATTTTTGTTTTTTTTTTCGTTTTGTAAAAGGCTCCGGTCGCTCCTTTTGTAAACAAGTATTCGCGATATTGCCGAGAGTATTCATCATCGTTATTAATATCGTATCGAAATCGTGTTTTTTGTCGAGACGTACAAAACCACGAGGAGGAAAGCACACTACGACGTGCTGAAGTATAATCGGTGAACGAATGTGTTTAATGGGACCGCCCGTGAACTCGAACACCGTCCCGAAATCTGGCGACACTCGGATTCAACGAGGAGAGACAAAAATCGAAGAAGCTGAGGGGTGGTGCGAATTTGGACCACGAAAGGTCTTGATTTTTATGATTTTTCATTTTGTTGTTGAGTTACTGGAAGTTTCTGCAGTGAAGGAAACTTTTTTTTTAATTTTTATAAAAATTTCGAGCTCGCGCAGGAATTTTTTTTTGAATTGCGAGAAAAATTTGGAAAATAGTCTAAAAATTATTCTGTCGTCGATCTTGGCGTCGAGAATGGAGAAATTTATTAAAACGACAAAGACGAACCGGACAAAAATATTCCGAAGACCCAAACAACGATTTTTTCGTTTTTGAGGCAAAATCTTCAGGTTTTATTATATTTTTGTTGCAAAGTAACACTCGTTCGAGCTGCTAACACGTGGCATAAAGACGATAATCCATTGTCAGGGTTTACCGAATAAGATCAACGGCGTTTGGCCAGCGACGTGCGATGAAATCCTCGTAGAAACGTCTGCGGACTCGTTACCCGCTAATCGGGTCAGCAGCTTGCTAATTATCAAGTGCTAATGAGCCGAAGAAAGACACAGAAAGAATGGAAAAGAAAGAAGCGAGAGTGAAGCGCGTCATGTCCATTACTTCGCTCGTAATTCTTGTGGCTTTGTTTCGATCGATAGCGTTCGATCGAGTCTGTTGAAAAAATCGCCAAAGAAAAAAAAAAATCAGTTCATGCCCTTTCCACGCAAAAACCCACTGAATCGATTTCGATGAGTCTTCCACAGGAATGAAGCTCATGAAATTAATTTCAGGCATTCCGAAAATTTTTTTTTTCATTTTTTTCGAGCCTGAACCAAAAAATCACATTTTTCGTTAAATTTTCCACTTTCAAAATTCACAAGCAACTAAAAAATGATAATAAATCAAAAATCGCCAATTACCAATTCAAAAATATTTCGTAAAAAAAAATTTCTAGCGATTTTCGAAGATTTTGAAAAAAAAAAATGTTCGGCTTCGAAAAGAATTTTTATAATTCGTTTTTCTCCTCGACTCGATATTACTTCACGAAAAGAATAAAAATGAAATAATGAATTTAATAAAAAGACGCGTTTAGAGGTTTTTTTTTTATTACAACGTAATAATTTATGTCTTGATTTGATTTTTGTTTGCGTTCGGGTACACACAAGCTAGGGGCTGGCTGGATCGCCCACGCTCTCGCAAGAAAACACTCTGCTTTGAAAATATATATGANTAATGAAAAGACGCGTTTAGAGCGTTTTTTTTATTACAACGTAATAATTTATGTCTCGATTTGATTTTTGTTTGCGTTTGGGTACACACAAGCTAGGGGCTGGCTGGATCGCCCACGCGTTGGCAAGAAAACACTCTGGTTTGAAAATATATATGAAATGCATTTGGCGGCGGCGTGTCCGACGGTCGTTCCTCGTCAGCTCTTATGCAAAACATAATTTCAGGCTGTGCTATATATCCATATAAATATATATTTAGTATGTACAATAGTTGGATCGTTTGGGGAGAGCCTCCCATTCTCTGCAGGAATATCTCTCTTTCTGTGGATGCACTGCGCGCTGAGTTGCGTCCACCCTCACTGAATAATGCATCGCGCACTCGCGTGCGATTTTTGTGACCGTACGGGAACATGAAGGAGAGAAAGAGACGGATGGCAAAAAGCGAGGGTCCCAAAGGCAGCCCATTTTGACAGTCTACAGGTGGAACCGTCCGGGCACCGGTCATTTAGAATGATTTACACGTGAGTTGCTGACTCTGTCAGAGAAAAACAAAACGACTGAGAGAAACAAGCAAAGAAACCAACCAGACACGTTTTTTCTTTCTGCCCAACCTCCCTCGTGTTTTGTTCTCGACAAATGTTTTTTTTTCCCTCCCATTTATAGTTTCACGTTTTTTCGTCATTTTTCTTTTTTTTTTTTTTTACATACAGATGTTTCTTTTTTACGATAAGTAAAGGAATTTTTACGAAAATTCGTGAACGAGCCAACGATGTTTATAAGGACTACAAAAATCTTTCGAAATGGTTTATTTATAGAATATATTTGTACCGCGTGTGTCGACAGTTTTCGTCGATCTTTATTCCCCAGCAACGAAAAACTGTGGAGAGAGCGAAATTGATGAGAGGAGAATGGAGAACTTTGCAGACAGAGTCAAGTTGTTGGTTCACATTGTTTATAAAAAACTTGCCAAGAATTTGGGAATGAATAGTTTTCCAGTGAAAATTCTCACGTCGATATTTTTATGGGAAACGAAATATTTTTGGAAAATTTCACAAATTTTTATTATTTTGAAAGTATTTTTGGCTTCCAGGGAAACTGTCTACAAAATTAACAATTGGAACGACAAAGATTTGCTCTCCGGAGAGACTTTTTAGAATATTTCTTACTGCAGTGACAAGATTTTTGGGATCATTTTAAAAAACAACAAAATATCGATCTTTTTCGACATTTTTTTATTTTCAGTGACGATTTTTCTTCTCATTTCTTATTTCAATTATTTAGAAAATAATGTAACGCCACACTGTCAATGAAATTTTGCTGAAAAACGTGGATATTTTGTTGAACATGGAAAATTGAATATTTTTGGAAAATTTCACAAATTTTCGTTGTTTTGACAGTATTTTTGGTTTCTAGGGAAACTGTCAGCAAAATTAACGATTGGAACGACAAAGATTTGCTCTCCGGAGAGACTTTCTAGAATATTTCTTACTGCAGTGACAAGATTTTTGGGATTATTTAAAAAATAACAAAATATCGATCTTTTTCGACAAAATTTTGTTTGCGTTGTAGTGCAAAAACATTGTAAGAGATTCTTCGGGTTTGCTGCTGAAATCTTATTTATAGCGTAAAGGTTAATGGAAAACGAATTGATGATTAGCTCGGAGATTTTTCTGGTTATATTGTTTCTTGAAAGTTTGTTCTCAGCGTTGGAGCAGGCGGAAAAGAAAGAGAGAAAGAGAGAGGGTGGTAAGAGTGGAAAATAAAAAGAGAAGATCTCGTGGAAAAGTCTGGACGAGGAGGCTATTCAGGAGTCGCTGCGCCGAGAAGATCGTTACCAAGTTTTAACGGGTTAGAAATATTTCTCGCAACGTCTTCCTCTCCCTCGGACGTTGAAAAGCTCGCGCGCGAAGGAAAAGAAATCGTTGGTGCTTTTCTGCAACGGATTTTCTTCTTTGCTCGCTTTGGCTAGGGAGGCTGCACAAGGGAGTCGGACAGAACGAGAGAGAAAGACTCAAGTCATCAACTTTTGCTCTGCCTGATTGTGCACAGTTTTCTTCTCGTATTTCTAAAAGTATATTCACCTTTTCGTGCAGACTCAACTTTCTCTCTTTTTAGCATTTCTCCTCGAGAACAAATCTCTGCATCGACTGTTTTCGAGCGAAAGAGCAATCGTACAAAAAAGAGAATTTTCCCAGGGAAATTAATCAGGAAAAAATTTTTAAAAATTTTTTTATTTAGAACAGAAAAATTTTAATCAAAGAATTTTAATAGTTTATGGTGTGAAAAGAATATTCTTATGGGAACACGCTGCGTTATCAACCAATTGAAAAAAAAAAAACGTTTTTCATTAACGACCCTGGGCAAGTGGAAGAAATTGAAGAAAAATTGAAATTTTTAAGTGAAAAGTTGAATTTTGTGGAAAGTCTGGAGATTACATCCTCGTGGATGTTAAAGAGTGATTTATCGGGGAGTACGCTGTGAGATAATGGTGCCGAGAATCTTCTTAATCTGGCTGCGATTCTTGTCTGGAGAAAATGGCCAGATTTTAATTTTAATCGTTATCGCAAATCCTTCCCTTGGCCTCGCCGATTCTTGGGCTAAGTCGATTCGCCCGGAGCCCAGTAAAGAGACGTACCAACGAGAGAAGAGGAATTACCGACATTATTATCAGAATCCCGCGCTGAGAACATTCGACCGAACAAAGTTTCTTGCAGCTCGTGAGAGGACGTGCGAGCAGAGGGGAGAATTCTAATCAGATTGAATTTATAACGACGTTTTGGTCGGAAAAAAATCAACTTTCTGAAGAACGCGTCGGCGGCGGATGGAGCTCCGGAGAAAATGAGACACTCGTTCTTTGTACGAACAGGCTTGATGCAGGCTTCGGTAGAGTTTCGTGAATCTCTACGAAAAAGACGAGATAACGATCCAACGAATATTGAGCATACCAGCTGGACCAACACACTTCTCTGCTATTTTTACGTCATCGAGGAACGGAATACTCGACCATGAATATTTCCAGACTGTTCATTTTTTATTTGCCCAAAACTCAAGCCCTCAGAACTCGAGACTATTCTGTAAAACGTTCCACATAGTTGCTGATCAAAACAAGATGCACGATGCTCAAATCTTCGTTCATGAGGAACTATATTTTTCATAGAAGGAGCTTCGAGGATGTCGTGAATCTTTAGGATCTCGAGGACACAATTTGCAGCGTTTTTTGTATTTTTAATTCAATTATATAATTTCGTCAGATATTCTAGAAAGTAGAGAAAAAGTACAGACGTTTACACAACATTTTACAAAATTTGCAAAAATTAAAGCGATTCGACGATTTTTCAAAAAATTCAGATTTTCGTAAAATTCGAAAAATCATTAAATTTTAATCGTTCAACCGATATTTCCCAAATTTAATACCAACCTTCCTATTATGATACTCTATTGATAGAAAAGAAATGAGTAACAAATTTTAAAATTTGCGAAAGTTACAGCGTCGACACTGTTTTTTTGAAAATTTCAAAATGCCATAGAATTCGTATTTTTCTAGCAATTCCAACAAAATTCTCAGAGAATGAAGAGCTTGTATAGATTAACATCTGTGCAAAACGGGAGCCCTGTAGCTCGAACCGTTCTCGAGTTATAAAAGTTTGAATTTTCCAGTCCCAGAACATTTTTTCTACATAAGATTTTTCGATGTTTTGGGAAATTTTCATGAAATTGAAAACTGGGAAAAAAATGTTCACCGTCACATAGCTTCCTCCATGAGGAAGCAAAACTGCCAATAGAAAATTATGAAAAAAAAAAGCAAGTAAACCGTTTAATTCAAAATTGCAAAGTGGTCGATTGAGGGGGAAAAAAAATCAGTGGACGAGATCGAATTGAAGATGGTCAGGGTCGATGTGATCGAGTCAGTCCGAGGAAGTGCTGTAGCCCGTTATTTACGAATGTACACATATAGGGGCATAGGGAAGGAGAAGGGTGAGAACCGTGACGAAGTGAGTGCAGCAGCAGGGGCAAGGAGAGAGAGAGAGAGAGGGGCGGGACTGTGCAATGTTTTTCGGCAGATATAATTTGCCTTATCTGGTGGTAGCACATGCTTTGAGCTGCGTGCCACGAATTGCTGGTATCCGGTGGTCTCGCTCGCTCTTTCGGTGGGAGCAGAGAACTGGATCGTTGTTGGATCGTTTATATTTTCAGTGGATTTCTTTGCTACGTATATGCATACAAAATTATGTATAAATGCAGGAGTGTGTTTGTCCGGAGACATGGCGTAGAAACGAGACGTTCGCTCTCGATGTTTCTGCTGAAGGAATATTTTTCCAGAGCGAATAGTTTTGTTCGATCGCAAAGAAGTCTCTGGGAGTAAAAAAGCTGCACGTTTCGTACTATTTTGTGGCCGAAATTGCTCGAGTTGTTGTTCTTCTTAGGAGAGTCAGAAAACTCCCATGGAGAACCCTCAGCCCTGCGTGCCGAACGAAATAAGTACTGCTCGTTGTAGCGAATATACAGAAACGATATACGGGCCTGATTAAATCTCGTCACGATGAAACCAACTAAACGAGAAAGAGACTTGGCTGCACGGTATTTATTGTGAAAAATAATTGCTGCGCTGTCAAATGAGTGAAAGACTCGAAAATTTATGCTTATCTTCATCGATTTGATCTCTCGAAGGCTCGAGTATCAGACATGGGGCTTTTGCATTGCATGCACGGGGGCTACACGATCGTTTGAGGGTTCATTCCCTCGCGCATATGCATTTTTAGGGATTGACCATTCAGTTTTCAACAACGAGAATGTCCCTGATTCTTTGGACACTGGAAATTTATAGCCAAGCAACTAGCCATTCGAAAATTGTTAATTCATTAAAATTCATTTATTAATTAATCGACTAATTAAATTATTATTAATTAATTAATTAATTAAATTCAATTAAAAAATGAAATAATACAGAAAAATTGAATTGAATGAAAAATCAACAAATAAATAAATAAATTAATTGATTAATTAACAAATAAATAAATAAATAAATAAATAAATAAATGAATAAATAAATAAATAAATAAATTAATGAATAAATAAATAAATAAATAAATGAATAAATAAATAAAATAATTAATAAATTAACAAACGAATAAATAAATAAATGAATGGAAATTCCTTGTAAAAATCATTAAATGATTAAATATGAAATTTCAAATGTGGAATAACGGATGGAATGATCGACCAAGTGTCCAGCGAGTACTTTCGACGTTGACTCGAACGTTTATTTGGATTCGTGCCATTTGGAGCAAACTACAAGTTTGCGATATGAAATATTGTTAATTCAAGGAGAAAAAAAACTGAAACAAGTGTTGCCGGCTACACTGTGAGTCTCTGGAGAAAAGCTTAAAAAAGAAAAAAATGAGAATTCGAAAAAAATGAATCCCCAGATAAAGGCAAATAGTCTCGTGCCATCCGCGCGGCGGACTTGGTGGATTGCCGAAGACAAACGGGCCACTGTTAGGTCCCTCGGAGAGTCCATCATCGCGGTGGATGTCTCGTCTGGGTCTCGAGGAGTCTGAGACAACGCGTCGTCTTGTGGCGATGGCTCCAGTGGCTCTTGTTTTTGTCATCGCTCTATCTGCGCGGTGGTTGACGTTACCGTGAAGCGTGAAAAGAGATTCGAAGCAACGGAGAACGTCACTGGAGGAAAAAAAAAAGGAAAAACGCATCGGCCGTTGGTCCAGCAACGCCAGAAACTCGAAAATGTTAACATTTGTCTCCTCGACTCCCATAATCTTGTTCGCTTCCTTCTTTCCTCTTCGGCACTCTCTTCCTGCTACTTTTACTCTCACTCGCTTTCTCATGTGATAACCGACCACGTGCTACATTAATATCCGTGTTACCATTGTATCGATGTGTGCAGAGGTACGAACCGCTGCTCGTAGTGTACGTTACAGCACGCCAGTGAAAAACCCCTGGGGGCCGAGTGGCAAGCGGTGCGTAACTAACCTCACGCACGCTTCACGCATTCGACGCGATCGCACACTGCCTCCATTCATAACTGCAGGCTTGGCGTGTCCGTATTACGATGTGGATATACAAATATAGCTTCCCATGCATATACGTGCGCGTAGCTATATGTACGTAATGTCGTATATACATAAATATGGCTAAATGACGTTTAAAACGGGGTGTGCGTGATGGAGCAAGTGCGTACACGTAAGAGAGCACCCTCGTGGTCGATGATTGCTTTACAAAGTTGTAACGGTACGTCCTGATGAAAATAATACTGCTTGGACGATATTTCGGGGTCAAAATGACCCTGAGCACGATTTTGGACTAGAATCTGGCGCTTGAGAAGGTTGGGATCCTGTCCAAGGATCAGGGTGTCAGGAGAAATTTTTTTTATTACACATTGCCACGTTGCTGATTTTTTTTCGCCATTTTGAAAAATGGATAAAAATTTTTTGGCACGATATTCTCGTTCCGAAAGGTTCGAACTAATGTCCTGAATTTTTGGGTGTCGTTCGGAACGATTCTGGCCACGTGGCAAGCGTTTGAATCTTTTATTTTGCTCAGGAAATTTTATCATATCAATGAAACTCTGCGGATTGATCGATTAATTTTTTGGCACGAAGCTCAATAAGTTGTGGAGAGCTGAGTAAATAAACAGGCTTATCGCGGAAATGGCCTGACGGATTTGACACCAAAATGTTTTATTTATAATTCAGTAAAAAAAAAAAAATTAAAAAAAAAAAATTAAAATCGTCGTCTCATCGTGTATGGAGTTTGTTTATGGACATGAAAATGAAGTGTCAAAGAAGCAATAATAATTAATGTAGAACGATAGCTGATGCGATGCTTGGAACAACGTTCGACAGAGACCGATCGATGTCATAAGCCGCGCGGAGGTTGTCCTCGTGATAACCCCTCGATCGTGACATCGTCGGTTATTCTCTTGGCGAGTCTTATCATTTCCACGAAGAGCACTTTCGATCACCGATTCCTTTTATTACCAATTTTTTTTTTTTTNTTTTTTTTTTTTCTCTTTTTTTCTCTCAATCGCTTGCTCTCGCGATCTTTTCCTTCTTCATTGTCCCTCTCGTTTCATCCTAGCTCTTGAGACGACGCGGCGTTCCAACGGATTTATCACATCACTCACTCTGCGTCAAGCCCCGCGTCTCTGTATCTTTGTGATGCGATTCATCGCGTCGAACGACATTAAAAGTCGCGCGCAATCGCTTGCTAATTTAACGCGATATTCCTGGAATCGTAAGACAGTTCTAGGATATCGACAATTTCGAGGTTTAATTATGCCAGTGCCCCTCATTGTTTGTTATAATTGTCTGAAGAATTTACGAAACACTCGACTTAAGGACGTGACGTTACACACCGACGGTCAAATATTAATTTGATTAATTTGAAAAAAATTGTTACTAATTGACTAACAACGTACTCTGAATCCAAGATTTTCCGAGGAAATCTGTATTTTTTATATAATAAACAAAATTTCGAAAAAATTTACGACCGATTTTTTTGAAAAATTGAATAAAGCTTCTTCGATGTTACATAAAAGTTTATGCAAAGTTTTGAGAGGCTTCACCATTTAGAAATCGAAATATTTAATGTTGAAAATTGCAACTTTTAATACACGCTCTTGCGGAGAAACTACTGAAAATTGTGATTTTTATTTTGCGAGCCAAAGTTGATAAAAAAAAGTTGTTACAAATTGACTAAAGAACGACGTATTCTAAATCCAAGATTTTCCGAGGAAATCTGTATTTTTTATATAATAAACAAAATTTCGAAAAAATTTACGACCGATTTTTTTTGAAAAATTGAATAAAGCTTCTTCGATGTTACACAAAAGTTTATGCAAAGTTTTAAGAAGCTTCACCAGTTAGAAATTGAAATATTTAATGTTGAAAATTGCAACTTTTAACACACTGCGGAGAAACTGAAAATTGTGATTTTTATAAAAATTATAATATAATATTTTATTATATTTTATATTTGCAATTTGAAGGAATTTCATAGAAAATTCTGCAGACAACGTCATGAGCCACTTGCAAAAATTGGGAGAATTAAAAATCGTAAAATTAAATAAAAAAAATAAAAAGATGAAAAAACTTGTTTGACAAATTGCGTTCAAGGGGAACATTTTGTCATGGCGTGTAGCCGTTTAAGGCTCATGCAGAAAGGCCAAAAGCCTAGCGATTTATTCTATTAACGATGAGTGAAAGAAGCAAATATTCTGTGGACACATGGCGATGTATATACATGTATATTGTCAAGTCGACGTTTAGGTACAAGATCTTGTGAGTCCCATGAGAATAACAACCCTTTCTCATAGTGGCCTGCATAATCCATGAGCCCGTTGAGACCACGTCGAAATTAGAGACTGCTCTCGCTTTTCCTTTGCCTCCAACGTACACCACTGCACAGTACAATGATTTAGTAGAGAATTATCAGGATGAATCCAATAACGGGCACCGCGAAATTTGTCCGGCGGCAAATTAAGATCAAGAGTTGAATATTCTTGCTACACTAATTCTCTCCATACCCTAACAATTTCTGTTTGTACAGCACAGAGATATTTACATTTATACTCTCGTTTTCTACTTTTGCTACTCGGAAATATATTTTTTTTCTTCCTCATAGAGGAAGCTATGGGACGGTAAATTTTTCTTTCCCGTTTTCAATGTCATGAAAATTTCCCAAAACATCGAAAAATCTTATTTAGAAAAAATGTTCTTGGACTGCAAAATTCAAACGTTTATAACTCGAGAACGGTTTGACCTACAGGGCTCCCGTTTTGCACGGATGTTAATATATACAAGCTCTTCATTCTCTGAGAATTTTGTTGGAATTGCTAGAAAAATACGAATTTTATGACATTTTGAAATTTTCAAAAAAGCAGTGTTGACGCTGTAACTTCCGCAAATTTTAAAATTTGTTACTAATTTTTTTTTTTATCAATAGAGTATCATAATAGGAAGATTGGTATTAAATTTGGAGAATATCGGTTGAACGGTTAAAATTTTATGATTTTTCGAATTTTACGAAAATTTGAGTTTTTTGAAAAATCGTCGAATCTTTTCAATTTTTGCAAATTTTATAAGTCATCGTGTACAAGTCTGTACTTTTTCTCCACTTTCTACGTTTTTTGAATTTATTTATTGAATATTTCACTCACTGGGTCAACCAGACCCAAGGATTTCTATTAAAATCATAGGCAATCTGCTGAATTGCGATAACGATAACTGATGTAGCACATCGAGAGTATAATTCATAGATTCAATTTAGTCGGTTGCGGAATCTCGATAGGAAGGATCGATTAGATTCCCAAGGACCGAGACGACTTGTTCATCTTTTTCATCTCAATGTCTTGTCTTTTCTCCCTTACGAGCGGCGCGAGCTGCTCGAGTGCGGGGTCAATACTGGGCAAAGAAAAATGCGGCGTGAATCTGCTCCTCTTTGGCGACCTCCGGAACCTGCTCCTCGACGGACCAGTTGTTATGACAGTCAGCAGCGGGCAATCCATCACCGAGATTTCGTCCCAGTGGAGAGAGAATACAAGAAAGTAAGAGAAAGACACGCGGCAGAGCATCAGCAGGGGAGAACGAAAACAGGGCGAGAAGTACAGCTCGCACACGGCACCAACTTATCCAATATTTAAGGTTTTGTCCCTCGCGGGTCCGGCCTTCTGATATATCACGCTCGCATTAATATATATTTGTGGGGGAGATAACGTCGTTGCCTTGTTCATACCAAGGGCGAACACACTGGACCGCAACAGACCGAATATAGATGTGTACGCGAGAAAATCTATACATATGTATAGTATCGAAACGAATATTTCGCGCATATAGAAACAAAAATGTATATCGTCGTGACAATATATTTCCAAGAGTCCTATAAGACCCGACGAAATATTGCAGGTATTTTTTTTACAAGACTCGGAAATGCCTCAGGATCTTCGATCATATGTCCGGGGAGTCGCGTTTGTCCAAGGAGCTCGAAGGAATAGTAGAAATCTCCATTTTTGTCAAGACCGAGACTCTGGAAATTTTTTTTTGTTTAATTTTTTAAAAAATGTGAAAATAATAATCGGAAAGCTTTTTGCTTTTTTTTTTTTATTTTGGATTGCCGAAACCACAACAACGGAACTCTTTGTCTATTTATATCTCGCTGATTAAATTTTCAACACACACTTAATGCGAATGAACTCTAATTTAGTTATTCGCGCGATTTTGTATGTTGACCTAATTATTCGATCGATAACCCGCGAGCCAGACAGAAATTCCGCGAGCGACACATCCGGATGTAAAAAAGTCGAAAGAGAATTTGAAATTTGATGAAAATTTAAATTGCTGGCTGGGTTCCGACTCACAAGAGGCCAACGTTTTGCGAAATTTTCAATTTGACAAAATTGGAGTTTTCCATAAAATCCTCGATCTTTTCTCGTTTCGTGCTGAAAAAAATAAAAACATGTAAACGACGCGAACTAAGACGAGAGTTTTTCTTTTTTTTAGCTCCGCAGCTCGTAAGAATAAAGCGAGTCGAAAAAAAAAGGAAGCAGGAAAAGAGCTCCGCGCACCGAGACATAATCGTAACGGTTCGCATACAAACGGGCGCTAATGGCGTGGATAGCTTTTGTTGTTTTTAATTAACCCTTTCTTTTAAGATGGCCGGGGGGAGTGGTAAAGCGTTACAAAGGGGTTGCTTATTGCTCGGGTCCTTCCGCCTTTGCCGCCCGTGCTAAGGCGCACGAGTCTGTCTGTGTATACGACATAAATATATAAATAATACGTCCATATAAATAAATTCTCTGTGGAGAGCAACCGACGAGCAAAAAGGCTTGGGCGATCGTTTTGCGAACGTGGAAAATTGTCGGTTCAGCCTTTTTTCCCTCGGAGCCTCGGAATCTATGGATTTTAGGGCGACTCGCAGTTTAGCTCGCGATATACTTTGAGTTTTCAGCATCGCTGCTCGCCCCCGCGTTGCCCCGCGACTATGGACGAGAAACTCCGGGGGCAACCCTTCCTTCCTCGCGACTCTGCTGTCTCTCTTCCTCTTTCTTTCGACATACGACATGGATATACATCACAATGTAAAGCAGCCCTTTGTCCCTCCCACGGGGGATGTAAAACTCGCGATGAAAACTGCACCTCGGAGACATGACGAGCCAGAGCTTTTCTCTCTGCTCCTCGCGCGTTTATTCCCGGCCGTGAATAGCCTGATGAGGCCAAGCTGCAATTACAAGGCTCATCTAATTACCAGGGCGACCGTCCGCCTAATTGGGCCACGGGATATTGGTCGGACAACGGCGAATGGAAAGCGGAAAACAAAATTAAAGAGAAACTTGAAAAAGGCACCCGATAATTTTCATTATCCTTTTCATTTTTATGGAGAAATATCTTCACGTTTCGAGAAATCAATGAAAATATTTGCCAAAAAGCGGGGAAACTTGATACTTGTTGAAAATTGTGCAATATTTGCTAATTTTTTAAGTTTTCGATCACAATTTGTTTAAAGACACAAATATAAATTTTTGTTTTTAGTTTTTCTCACATACGAAATAGTTTCCGAGCCAAAGTTCATGAAAACAGTTGTTACAAATTGACTAAAGAACAACGTACTCGAAATCCAAGATTTTCCGAGGTAATCTGTATTTTTTATATAATAAACAAAATTTCGAAATAATTTTACGACCGATTTTTTTGAAAAACTGAATAAAGCTTCTTCGATGTTACACAAAAGTGTGTGCAAAGTTTTAAGAGGCTTCACCATTTGGAAATCGAAATATTAAATGTTGAAAATTGCAACTTTTAACACACGCTCTTATGAGAAATTACTGAAAATTGTGATTTTTATTTTGCGAGCCTAAGTTGATAAAAAAAGTTGTTACTAATTGACTAAAGAACAACATTCTCTTAATCCAAGATTTTCTGAGGCAATCTGTATTTTTTATATAAAAAACAAAATTTCGAAATAATTTTACGACCGATTTTTTTGAAAAACTGAATAAAGCTTCTTCGATGTTACACAAAAGTGTGTGCAAAGTTTTAAGAGGCTTCACCATTTAGAAATCGAAATATTAAATGTTGAAAATTGCAACTTTTAACACACGCTCTTGTGAGAAATTACTGAAAATTGTGATTTTTATAAATAAATATCTCGACTTCTACATGCTGAGACCTCTTGTATTGAAAATTTAGCATACAACGTCCTTAATATTTATTCACGAGGATTTCTTTGTAAATTCAATGATTTCGATTGAGTTTTAATTTTGTGCAAGACTGTCCAGGCATCCTTGAACCGAATAAATCTATTTTTCGCGTATGCATGACATTATCGCTACGTTTTCTTTTTTTTTTTTTTTTTTCTTTCGTTTGGTTTGACGAGACAAAGTATATCTGTGTTTCCGTTGACAACGCGTGTCATCTTGCGTAAGAGGTGAAGTGTATGTGCCCGACATCGAGAAACAGAGAATCTTTTCTCTGCGACGTTCTCCTCACTCTTTTCCCTCTTTTTCTGCTGGCAGTCCCTCTGCTGCGAGTACGGTGACCCGAAGTATTGAAAAAAATGAGCGAGCGACAAGAAATATTGTCGCGACGACAAAGACGAGAATTCACAACGCCGCGTATGTTCGTCAAAACAAAATTCTGTGCGAATCGTTTTATTAAAACATTTCCAGGTCGTGGATCGAACGAGAAAGAGGATGAGACATTGTTTAAATATTAATAAACAAAAAATCGATGCGGGAGAAGAAACAAAGGAGGGACGAGCTTTTGTCTGATGCTGCGTCGGCACTTTGTCGTGGTCACGACGCTGTCAATCACCGGTGATAGGAGTGCGACACATTAATCTCTCCGCGAGACCTCGTGACCGCATCATCTCTTCCTTGCGGTCGCAGAACGGATCTCTTTGCCAACGTTTCTCTTCTCTCTGTACAATGTGCATGCAGATCTTTCATGTTTATTGTCGCACGACAAATTTAACATTTTTGGACTTTCGAGCTTAAAAAATGGAAAATGTGATTTTTTTGATGAATATTAACGCTCTGTGGGGACCGGGGGTCAAAATGACCCCGAGGGCAACTTCGAGCTGGAGTTACTGCGAGTTATTGGCGCCCGAGACGGTTGGCTCTCCGACGGTGCTTCGGGGTGGCCGGAGAAATTTTTTTTTCACACATTGCCTCGTTGCAGATTTTTTTTCGCCATTTTGAAAATTGGGTAAAAATTTTTTGGCACGATATTCTCGTTCCGGAAGGTTCGAACTAATGTCCTGAATTTTTATGTGTCGCTTGGAACGATATTGTTGAAGTACGAAATCGAAATAACATTCGAATGTTGAAAAAAATCTAAAAAATCCGTTTTCACTTTTTTCGAAGCTTTTGCGATTTGGAAATAATTCTCAAGAAGGAATATGGACCATGCGATAAAGGATTTGAGCACAAGATCAATGGAGTTTCATTCGCAAGGCGGAAAAGCTTAGCAAACTGGTCACGAAGTTCGAAGCTTGCGAAAAATAGTACAGGCAAGAAAAATGGAGAAATGGACCAGTCTGGCGGATGTTAACGGATCGTTGGTCAGTTTCGCATATCGACGTTGTTCATCAATCCCCCGCGAGAGAGATATATGCATGAAATAACAACGTCGTAGCGAATGATATCGCGAACTCCCTTTTTTGTTTTTTCAACTTCGTATAAATAGCTGATGCGCTCGCTGAATAAACTAAAACTCTCGCGGGGCAAAAAGTTGCTATAAATTTGTATTAATTGCCCATTCCGTCAAAGAGTTTATTACGAGAGCTTTATAACGTTATTATGGTTAATACGATGGGACGACGAGAGCGTTTCGCTTCATAAATCCCCCAGGATCTTCGAGGCTTCGTATATATAGTTATTTTCTTATATGACCAGTGAATCGTGACCCTCGGACGATTAAAAGAAAAAAAAGGATTTCTCTCGTGTATAGCATTATAGAGAGTAATATGGAGAGAGAGAAAGAGAGAGAGAGAGAAAAGGAAGAAGCGATCGTATTCGCTGCGATCTTGCGAAAAGATTTATCGGCTCGTTGCCTGGAACGTGTCTCTTCGCTTCTTTTCTCATGGAGTTTCCCTTCTCCCCTGTGTGGACCTCCTCACGAGAGATGCTGCAAACGAGAGATCGGACAAGTTGGGGGAGAGCCACTTGTATTAAGTAAATGAGATTCGGCCACCCAGGCCACGCAGAAAAAGTCTCTGCGATCGCATATTTCGATAAAGAAATTATTTAATTACACTCAGTAATTACCGATCGCGTCGTAAAGTGTGCACGAATTTATTTTGGCACACAGCGAGTGACGCAGACGTTCGGGACGTTTTCCAACTTCTCCGAAAACATTCGGTGGACATTGTCTCCGAGGATGCTTCAGGATGCTCGAAGAAATTTTTTTTTTATAAATTACTTTCTTGCTGATTTTTTTTCACCATTTTGAAAATTGGATAAAAATTTTTTGGCATGATATTCTCGTTCCGAAAGGTTCGAACTAACGTCCTGAATTTTTGTACGTCCTTCGGAACGATTTTGGCAACGCGGCAAGCGTTTTTGCATCTTCCTGTGAAGCTTATACCTGAAAAAGTAAAAAGGACGAAATAACGCCAAAGAGATGCGGAATGTCTGACGAAAAATGGATCGAGAGCTCAGGGGGACATATCGGAGATCGAAGTAGTAAATAAACTCGGGTCTATCCAGCCTGATTGACCAGAAAGCGGTGGAACAGGGAGAAGACGGAAAGGAGCAAGGATAAATGGATTCCCCGGGGACTTTATCTCCGGATAAATGCTCCGAGTACCAGCGACACCGTTTGTCATACAATAACCACCGCGGGATAGCAGGCATTCGAGAAGGGGATGTTAGGAGGGTGTATATTCCAAAACATCATCGAGGCTTCAGTCTCGAAACGTTCGAGAGCCGGAGAAAAATTTGAAGAAAAAATCTCAACCCTCGATCGCGAGAAAAAAAAAAATGCCACGATCAAACGTGACAAAGCTTCGGCTTATTCTTGACAAAAAGAAAGAAAATACACTCCAAGTTTCTCGAGCGCTGTCGAGCCATTAATAATGTCCTGGGCATCGAGAGCATCGCTCGTCACAATATCGAGTTCGTCAATAATAAGCCAATCCAAAAAAATCAAATTTAAACCCTCCGAACGTGATCGTAGTTGGAAAAAGTAATGGAGAACGTCGAGGGCAAAGAAAAACAGGGAATATATGGAGTTGTGTGTGAAAAATGACAGAGACCTGCTTCGTGATGGTGTCCGAGAGACTAATAACTCAGAGGTATGTCTTGGGTCAAGTGCAGTCAAACGTGTCTCGGGGTGAAAGAGCAGTCGAGGATGAGGGCAAATCCGGGACGTACATTAATCTGTATCACAGGCGTATCAATATTTAATCCTCATTCGAGGAGCAGGCTGACTCTCTATCATGGAAACTGAGATTCGAGTTTGATTCCATGGAAAAACGTCACGACATTCTTTCCGTTTTGCTAGTGCTGTCGATTTTAGAATCAGTGTTCAGAATTTGATAAAATTTGGTGGACTGGTAGATTGTGATGAAAATAAAAATCTTGTCAAATTTTCAAGAGGCTGCAGCAGAACCAAAAAAAAAATATTCGATTTTTGGTAATTTTGTTGTATTTTTCAATGAAAACTGTTGGAATATGCCAAACCATGTTAAAAAAATGAAAAATTTCAAAAAGATGTCAAATTTTCAAGAGGCTGCAGCAGAAGCAAAAAAAAATATTCGATTTTTGGTAATTTTATTGTATTTTTCAATGAAAACTGTTGGAATATGCCAAACCATGTTAAAAAAAATGAAAAATCTCAAAAAGATGTCAAATTTTTAAGAGGCTACAGTAGAGAATCAAAAAAAATATTCGAATTGGCAGTTTTATTGTATTTTTCAATGAAAACTGTGGATTTTCTCTTAAGGAGGTTGGATCACGACCATCCAATGTTTCCATATGCCAAACCATGTCGAAAAATTGAAAAATTACAAAAAGATGTCAAATTTTCAAGAGGCTGCAGCAGAGAACCAAAAAAAATATTCCAATTGGCAATTTTATTCTATTTTTCAATGAAAACTGTGGATTTTCTCTTAAGGAGGTTGGATCGCGCCGATCCAATGTTGCTATATGCCAAAATATATTGAAAACATGAAAAATTTCAAAAATAAAGAGAATTTGATAAAAATTGGTAAATTTCTTTAATAAATATGCGACAATACAATTTTTTTTTTCAGATTTTTCCAACACGTGGTACTCTAGTTATCGAAGACTAAAGTTCACGAGTATAAACATAGAGTTTCCATGAACAGGGTACAGAGGGACGGTGCGACGATAAAAGCTGCGGAATAATTAATTGCCAAATTTTTAATTTTTTTTGTCCTCCTTGTTCGTCGATAGGAAAATAAAAATCCAACTCGTTTTTCATACCCACGAAGCGTTATATATTGGTGAACGATACGTGCGTGGAATGTGGACGTTTTGAAATAAGCCACACGACGGAGGTCTTGTGGAGCTGGTGGAGGAAGCAAATGGTATAATTTTAGTTGGCGACTTAAAAGTGTGAAAATACATGAAGAAATGAAAACGTAATTGTGTGTGGGGAAGGAGCGGGCGGCGGAGTCGAGGTTTACGGAAGTGAGACTGCGGGCAACGGTTCGTCGCGTAAACTCTTCGAGACATAAGCTGGACGAGAGAAAATGTTTTGGCGCGTGTCGTTGCGGAGCTTTTCTCGTAGAGAGCGAAACTATCGACGACTGAAAATCGTAGCGACGTAAGTTTCCGAGATTCGATTAGATTTTCGAGCCTTTTTGCCTCGAGCTCCTCGATCCATCGACATATGCGAGACCAAAATGGCTTGTCGCTGCTTCCTCGCATTCGTATATGTGTGCGTGGTATGCATATAGCGCCGGAAAGTCTCGGGTTAAGTTAAACAAGCTTCGGAGACCCGGGGCGTCGTAAAGCGTCCCGGCGCCTCGATGTTTACAGCATCTCGTGACCCGCGTCTCGCGGCCCACCCAGCCCGCATCATGCACGCCGCAAAACGCGTCTTTTCGATCTTGCCTTTGCTTCTCCTTCTCGACGGAGTCACATGGAACGATTTTCGTACGTGCGAGTCCCTTCCGAGCGACGATTCGCTTGGACCAGACTGTCCCAGCATCTTTGACACTGCGCCCGAGCTTTTTTCTATTCTTGTAAAACGCCAACTTACGTCCATGATCTCATCCCTCTCGCTCTGTCCCAACGAATCACAACGAGAAGCTCAACGAGATCTTAACCCTGGAGAGACGTAACCTGGGGTCAAAAACGACCCCAGACAATTTTTACCCTCACTAGCCACGAGTCTGTAGAATTACGTAATTGTTTTTCGATCAATTTTCACCGGAGTGATAAATTTTTCGAAATTCGGGTCATTCGTGGCTGCGGGTTAAAGGAATAAGTAAAAAAAACAGCTTTTCGTTCTGGGGCTAATTGAACGATCTAGACATTTTGAATTTTTTGAATTTTTTGAATTTTTAAAATTTTTAAAAAAATTTTTATTTGGATTTTTTAAGTCGTGGTCGAAAATCTAATTAACGTCAGGAGGTGGATATCGTCGGGAGGACGTATGGACGTTAGAGTATCCGACAAAGAAAAATGTTTAGATAAATCGTTGGTACTTTAAGATGATTAAGAATAAACCAATAATTTGACCTTCGAGGTTACGTATATGTTGGTAGGATGGATGTGACTCATCAAGGAGGATGTCTGTGCAACAAATGATAATTAATTTATCAAGAAAATGACGAATCTCCGGGACGAAGGGTCGGAGAATCAAGTGGCGAAGGTCGGGCTCGCCGCTGAGACTCGTTTCGTCAATAAAATTCCAGAATCGTCATTATCAGTAATTCTTCTTTTTAAAATCATCTCCGAGAAGTCTGTCACTTGCCATTTGTTGACGTCGAAGAGAAAAGTCCGAAAACGATCCGTTAGAATAACAAGTCCTCGGCGAAGACTCTGCGAAGATGAGCGAGAGGACGGAGAGCTCGAGAGAGCGGAAGATGAATCGATACATTAGTAACTCTCGGCTATGATTCATATAGAAACCTCGTCCTAGTGACGTCTCTCGCGTAGTCGAGCCCGAGAGTTTCGAACCTGCCAACGAGCCTTTTTTATTCCAGCTTTTCTCGCCAGAGAGTTATATTCGAGAAATATGAGTGTGTGCGCGGAACAAAAGTGAGAAGAAGAAATTAGGGAGTCGTGTGGAGTGATGTATCGCCATTAAGGATCGTTTTCCTGTCGCTAGGAGCTCGGGGGCTGCGTATCAAGTCTTTAGAAACGAGAGAGGGTGGACTTGCAAGTGGGCATTTTTAAATATACATGTACCGCCGCGGTATAGACAAAGGGATGTAATTGATCTCGTTCCGCACCCGTTAAGGACCTTGTATGCTAAACTTTCTTTCGATAGAATTCCTTCAAATTTGCACTGCACAAAGGGAATAGTGACATGTAATAGCTCGAGCAATTTAGAGACGTTTTACCATGTAGAAATATTTTTTATAAAAATCACATTTTCAGTAGTTTCTCAAAAGAGCGTGTGTCAAAAGTTGCAATTTTCAACATTTAATATTTCGATTTCTAAATGGTGAAGCCTCTTAAAACTTTGCATACACTTTTGTGTAACATCGAAGAAGTTTTATTCGGTTTTTTAAAAAAATCGGTCGTAAAATTTTTTCGAAATTTTGTTTATTATATAAAAAATACAGATTAACTCGGAAAATTTTGGATTTAGAGTATGTTGTTCTTTAGCGAATTTGTAACAACTTTTTGGAATGAACTTTGGCTCGCAAAATAAAAATCGCAATTTTCAGTAGTTTCTCATAAAAGTTGCAATTTTCAACATTAAATTTTTTGATTTCTAAATAGTAAAGCCTCTTGAAACTTTGCATACACTTTTGTGTAACATCGAAGAAGCTTTATTCAGTTTTTCAAAAAAATCGGTCGTAAAATTTTTTCGAAATTTTGTTTATTATATAAAAAATACAGATTTCCTCGGAAAATTTTGGATTTAGAGTATGTTGTTCTTTAGCGAATTTGTAACAACTTTTTGGAATGAACTTTGGCTCGCAAAATAAAAATCGCAATTTTCAGTAGTTTCTCATAAAAGTTGCAATTTTCAACATTAAATTTTTTGATTTCTAAATAGTAAAGCCTCTTGAAACTTTGCATACACTTTTGTGTAACATCGAAGAAGCTTTATTCAGTTTTTCAAAAAAATCGGTCGTAAAATTTTTTCGAAATTTTGTTTATTATATAAAAAATACAGATTTCCTCGGAAAATCTTGAATTTAGAGTACGTTGTTCTTTGGTCAATTTGTAACAACTTTTTGGAATGAACTTTGGCTCGAAAACCATTTTGTATGGAAGAAAAACTGAAAATAAAAATACAACGTCCTTAAATAAGGATCCACCGCATGCCTTTTATATATTTCCCTAGGAGATCGACAACGACCTCGAAAAATGCTTTGGGCGACGTTATAAATTTTTACAAACGATTTCATGGCTCAAAAAATCAACCCTTAAGCTAGCTTCGCGTCGACTGATACGCAGCAGAGACTCGCCTGCTGGATGGAAACCTGCACCTTGAGCGCCAAGACGAGCCCCGAGTTGCCGAGTCCTGTGGGCGCGACAGGGGTCGAGTCACCCTCCGCCACAGAGAGAGAGAGAGAGAG
>JBAJMU010000007.1:1822753-1876101 GCA_037952995.1 Hyposoter didymator
ATAAATAAATAAATAAATGAATGAATAAATAAACAAATGAATAAATAAATAAATAAATAGATAAATGAATAAATGAATGAATAAATAAATAAATAAATAAATGAATGAATAAATAAATAAATAAATAGATAAATGAATAAATGAATGAATAAATAAATAAATAAATGAATGAATAAATAAATAAATAAATTGATTAATATTATTATTATTATTATTATTTATTATTGGTGAATATTCCTTTAGAGTATTTTTTAATTATGTATAGAGACTCGCGATATTTTTTTTTTGCACAATTTCTTATTTTTTTTTTGGCGAGAACTTAATGAACGAATCGATAATCACTGCGAAGTCGTGAGTGAACAAAATTGAAAGAAAAAATACGAAATAAATCGGGTAACGTTATATTTCTTCAATAGTGTCTTTATTATCTACCTAAATCATTTCTGCACCGCGTTCACGTTCGTTCCCAAAGCTTTTATTTACCGAGCGTATACGTGCTAATATCTAAACTGACCTCTTTTTTTTTTTTCGATCTTCCTGTCGGCCAGATTTTCTTTGCCAACTTGGCGAAATCACTCGCCGTCTTATAAAGCGGTATAATTATTGGTCAAGCATGAACAAGCACGAAAAAACTATTCTCGCGTGAGTTAATCGAGTTTATGTCACGATTACAAAGAGACGAATTATCGCTGCTCCGCCGCAACCGTTCGGATATATACGGACATCGAGTATCCCAACAGCCTTTTTGTACTCACGATGTGCTCCGTTTTACACCTCAAATTATGGTACGACGCTCGCAGATTTCTCAGGCAAAAAAAAAACACATTTTTCCTCGTTCTCGTTTAACGTTAATTTTTTTTATCGAATTTGATAACAATTTTTGTAAATTAAGTCAAAAGAGTGTGTACGCAAAACAAGAAAATTTCTTTTTTCAATTTTATTATTTTTGCCACTTTTTATTCTTTATTTTATAAAAATAAATAAAAAAATAAAATAAATAAATTTTATACAAATATTTTTTTTATTTTTTTGTCTCAGATTTTTCATAATTGAGGTCGATGAAACTTTTCGCCAAACGATACGATAATTCATTAACTGGAATGAGTCCGTGAGTGCGATTTGACAAGAAAAATCGTCTCGTGACGTTGAAAATGAATTTTGTCATTTTCCTTACTCGATATTTTCTCTCGTCCTCCAGTTCGCCATGAAACAAGGTCCTTGTCAGTAAAACTCATGCCAAAGATGAATTTTTCGTGATTCGCGTGTCCAGCCCCAGTCAATGAGATCCATTCGCTATTTATAGACGCGGCAGGTATACATTCGTAATTTTAGGTTCACGCGGTAATTATTCGCGTAGTATGTCGAGAGTGTGCACACGATCGGGCCCGGAGGATTCAGTAGGACGCAATGATGAATTTCTATCGCGTTGAAAATCATGGAAATGTACAAAGCTCCAGCGAATGGGGAGGCTGGAGAGATGGACGCGAACATCCAAGCCGCATATAGAGATCCGGTTGGTGTTTGGCTGTTTGTATGTACGAAAGGACGGTTTTTCATGGTATTCCTGTTTAATAAACGGGACTAATCTGCGCTCTCGAAACTCGACGAGGCCGCGCGCTATACACGGTCGCCACTCGTCCAGTTTAGCCAATTTGCCGATCTACAACATCGACGGCCCGATTGCCTGCTCTTCTTCTTCGCCTCCTCCTCATCGTTGCCCCCGTAACGTTAAAGCACTCGTTCATACATCGCTGCAAATGAAACCAAGAGGGTTGAGTCAATTGGAGTTTAAAGCACGAGCGTTGATGTGTGTGGTTCTGGAAAGCATTGTATTAGGACTTAACGTTGCAGGCAGCCCATCAAACCCAGTCCATACATACTACAACTTCAGTCTCTCTGAGTTGGTGCGATTTTCCAGCGTGTTATACGAGATTGACGCAAACCTGTCCTAAAGCTCTGAATACCCGATGTCTTCATGAATCTCTAGTTACACTCGATACGTCAAGCCTGCATTGGCTATTAGTATTACTTGACGTTTCGTCGATATACCTCAAACGTCTATGCTTGCCTATTATTGGAACCTTATATCGTCCAAAATTTGCCATTCGTCGACAGCTTTGGTGCAGAACAATAACAAATATGATCGATGGAATAATTGGATTCACGTAGAATCTTTTTTTATAGGAAAGGATTGGGGACGTTGTTTGCAACATTTTCTATCGATAGAATTCCTATAAATTTACACTGCACATAAAGAATAGTGACATTTAATAGCTCGTGCAATTTTAAGACGTTTTACCATGTAGAAATATTTATTTATGAAAATCACAATTTTCAGTAGTTTCTCATGAGAGCGTGTGTTAAAAGTTGCAATTTTCAACATTAAATATATCGATTTCTAAATGGTGAAGCCTCTTCAAACTTTACACACACTTTTGTGTAACATCGAAGAAGCTTTATTCAAATTTTCAAAAAAATCGGTCGTAAATTTTTTCGAAATTTTGTTTATTATATAAAAAATACAGATTACCTCGAAAAAACTTGGATTTAGAGTATGTTGTTCTTTAGTCGATTTGCAACAACTATTTTTTATCAACTTTGGCTCGCAAAATAAAAATCACAACTTTCAGTAGTTTCTCATGAGATCGTGTGTCAAAAGTTGCAATTTTCAACATTTAATATTTCGATTTCTAAATGGTGAAGCCTCTTAAAACTTTGCATACACTTTTGTGTAACATCGAAGAAGCTTTATTCAGTTTTTCAAAAAAATCGGTCGTAAAATTTTTCAAAATTTTGTTTATTACATAAAAAATACAGAAAAACTGAAAACCAAAATTTAGATTTGCCCATCACCATACAACGTCCTTAAATTTTGCACAAGAGATTATTCGCTCATGAAAGCGAGTAATCGACGCTTTTGAAATCGTTACAACGTCCGATACACTGATTTGAAAATGATTGATTATGAATAATTGGCTTTGGTGTACGAAAACAATCGAGAGCGTCGAAACCAAGTTCCGATGATGTCTAAATAATAAAAAGACTCAGCAACAACTAATTAGAATTGATAAATTCATGAAAAATCAATGAATTATCCCACAAAAATGTCGCAATGATAAATAATCATTAAGGAGCAAGTGCAACCTCCGAAATATCATTGAAATTTTTTCTTCCATCTCCACAGCAGTTGGAGATGAAGTTTGGCTGATAAATTCAGTGAGCTCACCGCACACATTCGACGATCGTATTCAGAGAAGAAATAATGTCGTCGGTGCTGGGCAGAGCGAGTAATGTTAAAAAAATTCCGACTTTAGAGCGAAGGACGAAAAAGAAATATAAGGCATGAACATGGACATAACGAGGTGGCTAACAGCCAAGAGCAGACATTGTGCATGCATCGTGGAAGGAAATAAAGAATGAAAAAGAGGGGAGTGCGTGCGTGGTAGGAGAGGCGAGGATCGTGCGTTTAGCACATTGTCGCGACCGCACAATGGCAATTTTCTATGATGTATTTGTGGCCATAAGGAGAAAAGAAACGTTTGCAAATGTAGTGGAATTAACTTGTCTCGTGAGCTCGTTGGCTTCGGGAGGTTTTCTGCGTCCAGTCGCCTGCATACGCAAAAATAAATGTGTGCGAAGGAGCTCGTTCGTTTTTTTTGGCACTCGTACATTCTGATGTCCTTTTCGTCCTTTTTTTCTCTCTTTCTCCTTCTCTGGGGCTCGTGGTTATGGTGTTTTTTGAATTTTGCTCGTGTTGGGTGAAAAACTGCTTTGTGATAATAACCCCATGGCACGCGGCGGTTCTAAGGACCAAGGGTGGAGAAAAAACGTGGCAGGATAGTCGGGAGTTATAAGAGGCGATAAATATATCCATGGGCGACAAAATAGCGCGCGAAATATATATAAGAAAGGTTGCGGGTTGCGGGGGGAGCTCGAGAGAGGTCTTTGACGGACGACACCCGCAGGACCACTAAGTCACAGGCTTATGCTAACCCGAAGACCCTTTTTCACCCCCTTTCTTTTTCGAGCGCGTACATACAAGCGTGATGAAATAATATCGCTACGACCAAAGCGCCGGAAAGCTTTCGGCTCTTGCCCCTTGCTCGCTCCTTCCTGCTGCTCCTTTTTTTCCTTTTTCTTTTCGCATATCCTGCCGCCGCAACGATTGCTGAAGAAAACGCTGCTTTCCGGATTACATGTACCGTTAAATTCGTCTGCACACGCGAAAAACTGAGGCAGTCTTGTTGCCACGTGTGTGCGAGAGCCCTCGAAAAAGATGGAAAACGAATTTTGTCTGCTTTTCGCTTTTTTACTCTTTCTCTTGGTCCTCATGCTCAGTAATTCTTCTTCCCGTTTTACTTTTTGTCTTGTCGTGTTTGCGAAATGTTTCTGGATGAGAATTAAACGAGAAGTGGCTCTTGGAAAAATGCCCTTTGCCCTTTTCCACGAGGAGATCGAGGAAAAATGGAAAAGGAGGAAAAAACGAGTTGGCCAGGAGAGAAAAACCCTTTTGGTAATTCGTAATCGCATGAATGAGTCTGACATCGAAGGATGTTAACGAAGGAAGAAAAAGAGACGAAGGAGCAAGTCCTGAGCGAATACGATCCTCGTAGTTTTCTATATAATTTAAGGCAAAGTTTCGTAGGACCTTAAAATACGCCGAGGGGAAAGGACGAACCGTGTAGATACAGTCCCACTGGGAAATTCGCTCTCTGGTCAAGCACACACCGAGCACGAGCAAATTGCACGCTTTTTCGGCTCGTCCTCGCGGCGCGCGCGTTTTTCTTTACCTCATTAATTTTTTTCTCTCTTTCCTGTTCACGATCCATTGCTCGGGATGTTACTTTTCCGGCGGATCTCTCAACCACTTTTTAAATCTCATTATATCGGCTTTCGGATGCGAATACCAGCCACAAGGGTTGAAACGCACCGCGCGCGTTATTTGCCCCCGTCGTCCAGATGAAGCCGTCACACGGTCAGTCAGGCGATATACGCGAGAAGCATGAAATAGGCCAAGGCCCTTAATCTGTGAGGATTAGTCGCACACCGACGAGCTCTCGATATACATCGAGCAGAAAATCGTATACACACCGAAACATGAAAACTGAAGGGATTCTCCAATGACAGCTTCAGCCACGCGTCAACTTTCGGAAGAATACCTTGTGTTTGTCCATCACTCAAACTTTCCCAAACACGTTTGATTGTATTTGCCATCATTGAAAAATAAATTTTGTTGGAAATTATCGATATTTCGTTGGATATAAACGATTTTCCAAATAATCCCAAAAATGTTCTAAATTATTATTTTATTAATCAATTTATTAAATTAATAAATTAATGAATTAATAAATTGTATAAATATTAAATTAATAAATTAATAAATTATATAAATATTAAATTAATGAATTAATCAATTGTATAAATATTAAATTAATAAATTGATAAATTATATAAATATTAAATGAATAAATTGATAAATTATATAAATATTAAATTAATAAATTGATAAATTATATAAATATTAAATCAATAAATTGATGAATTATATAAATATTAAATTAATAAATTAATAAATTATATAAATATTGAATAAATAAATTAATGAATTATATAAATATTAAATTAATAAATTAATAAATTAATAAATTAATAAATTAATAAATGAATAAATTAATAAATTAATAAATTATATAAATATTAAATTAATAAATTGATGAATTATATAAATAATAAATTAATAAATTGATAAATGAAATAAATATCAAATTAATAAATTTAATATTCTAAGCGAAAAATGTTCTAGAAATTCTCTCCGGAAGGCAAATTTTAGTCGTTGCAATCGTGAATCTTGCTGACAGTTCAGTTAAAAACCAAAAATACTACAAAAATAATGAAAATTGTGAAATTATCCAAAAATATTCGATTTCACGCGATTTTCGAGCTCGAAAAATATTCCTAAGCCAAAACGTTTCAGCTTTAACTATCACTGCCATATTTTCCGAGCATATCGAATTTGAACAAACTTTCTGCGTATATATGCGACTTGAGAAAAAAAATATTTACAGGAAAAAGATGGAGCGCCGCTTTCCATTGGTTGGCGGAACAAAAAAAAAATTGTAGGAATTGATAGAATTAAATACAACGATGAAAATGAGAGGAAAAGCTCCCTTAGGGTATCTCGCGCATATAGACGCTCGGAAAACTTGGAAACGTATATTTCCAGTGAAACGAATTTGTGTACCGACCAGCAGCACGTTTGCCGGTACGAAGGCTTGCCGGAAATGAAAAAGAGCAGTAAAAAGAAAATACAAAAAGGAATAAAGGACTGAGAACAGCAATCAAGCTGCGTATATGATCCTTGCGTATGGTACCGGAGGAAAAACATGAGAGAACGGTGACGAGGACCACGAGTCGTTGACAGGACGCTGCTCTGGACCGCGGCTTTGCAGTCACTTCCCTCCTGTCCCTCTCCTCGCGTTCGCTCTCGTTTTTACTTTTCGTGTTACCGGTCCACGTTTTAATTAACCGAGAGCAGTGTACTGCGTATACGAAACAAAAAAAGCATGAAAATTTCGCTGACCGAGTGTCTGGCAATCGCAGAGAAACGCGCATTGAATAACACGCGCGTCGTTAATTCTTTAGCCCCTGCGCGTATGGGGTCTCATCGACCCCGTACTCGCCTCCAGCAAAAGTATACATCACCGTGCGCGCCACGAAATCACAACCGCCAACTCCCTTCGACATTTAATCTTTGACCAACCGACTGAGAATACGAGCAACTTTTTTTTTTTAGAATCTCGTACGAAAATGGCTGGACGACACAGTTTGGGGGGACGAATTGAAAGCGAATTTTTGCGTGAACGTTGAGAGTAATATTTGACGATAAAAAACTTCGAGAATTTTTTAAAGTTCATTATTTTCATTATTTTTTCGATTCCTAATACAAAATCGACTCCGAAATAGTCATTTTAATATTTTAGAAATGTAATCCAGGACGAATCATTTTATGCTGGTAGGGATAAGTGTCCAAAAGCTCTGGAGATTGAATAATTTGAGATTGAATTGGAGATTGAATTATTTTCATTATTTTTTCGATTCCCAATACAAAATCGACTCCGAAATAGTCATTTTAATATTTTAGAAATATGATCCAGGACGAATCATTTTATGCTGGTAGGGATAAGTGTCCAAAAGCTCTGGAGATTGAATAACGAATTACTGCCGAACTGGATGGTAAATAATATGAAAATTCGGCCCATCGATTGGCCAACTCAAATTTTTATCGATCGTCCTTAATTTTGGAAGATTAAAAGGTTCTGAATAATTTTCACATTTTTTTTACGTCAACTTATCAGACTGGGATTCATGGGATTTCATGTTATTGTTGTTGGACAGGAATGACAGCAAAGATTGACAGACGTCAAGTCTTCGGAGGGCTAGTCAATNCTGGACCGCGGCTTTGCAGTCACTTCCCTCCTGTCCCTCTCCTCGCGTTCGCTCTCGTTTTTACTTTTCGTGTTACCGGTCCACGTTTTAATTAACCGAGAGCAGTGTACTGCGTATACGAAACAAAAAAAGCATGAAAATTTCGCTGACCGAGTGTCTGGCAATCGCAGAGAAACGCGCATTGAATAACACGCGCGTCGTTAATTCTTTAGCCCCTGCGCGTACGGGGTCTCATCGACCCCGTACCCGCCTCCAGCAAAAGTATACATCACCGTGCGCGCCACGAAATCACAACCGCCAACTCCCTTCGACATTTAATCTTTGACCAACCGACTGAGAATACGAGCAACTTTTTTTTTTTAGAATCTCGTACGAAAATGGCTGGACGACACAGTTTGGGGGGACGAATTGGAAGCGAATTTTTGCGTGAACGTTGAGAGTAAAATTTTACGATAAAAAACTTCGAGTATTTTTTTAAATTCATTATTTTCATTATTTTTTCGATTCCCAATAAAAAATCGACTCCAAAATAGTCATTTTGATATTTTAGAAATATAATCCAGGACGAATCATTTCATGCTGGTGGGGATAAGTGTCCAAAAGCTCTGGAGATTGAATAACGAATTACTTCCTAACTAGATGGTAAATAATATCAAAATTTGGCCCATCGATTGGCCAACTCAAATTTTTATCGATCGTCCTTAATTTTGGAATATTAAAAGGTTCTGAATAATTTTCACATTTTTTTTACGTCAACTTATCAGACTGGGATTCATGGGATTTTATGTTATTGTTGTTGGACAGGAATGACAGCAAAGATTGACAGTAGTCAAGTTTTCGGAGGGCTAGTCAATTTCTATTCGAAGGACCTAAACGTAAAAGGCACAAATTTACGTCAATTTCCGGCCCAACACATGGAAACGTATAAAAAGGAGCAAAAAAAGCCACCAACGTCAATACTGCACGAAGAAAGTGTAACGATGAATAGTGCAGATCGCGGGCTGTGAATTTTCATCGTCATCGTCGCGTTGACGTCGTCTCAGCAGAGACCACACCTTAAAGTTCCGCTGCTAGTTGTGTGTGACACGCCATGACATCGATTTGGGGTGAAAAATGAAGTGTAATGCTGCAATGGCAGAGAGACGATGAAAAGAAAGGAAGAAATAAGGAGGCGAGCATTAAAAACACAGGCAGTGACGACAGGCTCGAGTATTACTCGCGGAAAGGGGCCAAGACGAAAATAAATGCAATGGGAACAGCTTTCGTAATGCCTTGAAAAAAACTAGGACGAATTTAGGGGTTGCTCGTTTTCTCTCGTGGATTTTATATGCACGAGCCCGGAGGGGAGCGACGACGACGAGAAGAATTGAGAGGGGAAGGAAAACAAAAGTTTTGAAAAAGTTTGTACGAAGCAGCGACACTCCGCGGCCACACTTCTCTAAATGAAGTGACACACGCGAAGCCTAAACGCGAGCGAGTCAAACCCACGAGCGAACGAGTCTCGACGTGGTACTGCCGCGCGTAAAATCGTGTGCAACCAATCCCTTGAAACCTCGGGCGCGAATGAGAGCTCCCTAACCGCCCTACGATTTGCCTTCCCGAACAAATTCACAACTCAAGTTCCACCTTCGAATTGATGGCTTCCTGGCACGGGACATTGCTTCCGGGTAAATGTTACAAGAATTCTCCCGTAAGGAGTGGCTTCCATTTTAACTCGCACCTCTTTTCTCCTCCATGCACTTCTCACGTTTCTTTCTCGTTCTCCCACTCTTACGAATAAATAGGTTAAGCTACTAATACTCATTTGTTTTGCGTCGAGCTTTCGGCGTCATTATCGACACACTGCGAGACTCGAATAAGCTTTCGTTCAGCCCGCAGCTATGGTCTATCTGAATTTTGTCGTAATTATTTATTTCGAGGGGCAGATTAAGGGCAAATTTTATTTTGAATGCAAAATCGAAGAAAAATCGTTTTTTCAAAAGATTTTCGTGTTTGTTGCGATAAATATCGATGGTGGAGATAAATTTTGCAAATAAAAACTTGAGACTATTGAAGATTTGACATTTTTTAGTTTTTTACGTTTTTGCAATGAATGAAAAATGAAAAATTTGAAAAAAAGCTTGAAAAATATTCAGTGACATTGATTGGATTGGAATTTTGTCGTAATTATGTATTTCGAGGAGCTAATCAAGCGCAAATTTTATTCTCAACGTAAAATCGAAGAAAAATCGTTTTTTTTTCAAATTTTTTGTATTTTTTGCGATAAATATCGATGGTGGGGGTAAATTTTGCAAATAAAAACTTGAGACTATTAAAAAATTGGTATTTTTTGTTTTTTACGTTTTTGAAACGAATGAAAAATGAAAAATTCGAAAAAAAAGCTCGAAAAATATTAAGTGACCTTGATTGGATTCCCGAATAAGAAAAACATGATTAACGTTCGTTCTCTTTTTCGATTTTCACGAAGCTGTCGATGCCAAGAGTTTCCCTATTTATTTATTTTTTTTTCTGGTGGAATTGGCCAATGGCACGAAACGTTTCCGTGTGTTGGATTTATTTTCTCAATTGTTTAAGAGCCTGCGTGACAGGGAATTGCCGTCAATGACACGACGTTACATCTGTGCACAGTACATTATAGACTCTCAGGTTGGCCATTATAACGAGGTTGGCAAAAGGACCCTTAATAAATCGCAAAAGGGACGCGAAGGGAGTCTCGAAGTTTCGAAAGCGGAAATGGGCGACCCTGCGAAGGAACGCTTAACGCACACATAATGGCAATTTTACGTGTCATGAGGTCGTGATATCGCGAAGGAGTGTTCGCGGGGGGGCGACGTCGATGAAACGCAAATGTTGTCTATTCCATGAGATATTACTGCTTTCTAATCAATCGATCGACGGATTCGAGGAGCGCCACGTCGCCCAGAGAATGACTCATTACGCTTGTCAAACTCTCGTCGTATTCCAATATCTCTGGATTTTATGGGCGTCCGAGAAACAATCAGTTTCCCAATGAAAATCAATAAACCATTGTACGAAAAAGTGTCTCCGAAGATTTTTTTTTCGCCCTTCCCTTCGTTTTCCCGTTTTTTATCGTTTTACCGGATTTTTGACTAATTTTTCGACTCCGATCAAAATTTCCACAGGCTCTCGTCATTCTGCATTAAAAAACGAAAAGAACGAGCCCAAGTAGAACTCTTTTCGTCAAATTTTACCGGAGATATGAATTTTTCAAGATTGGGGTCATTTTGACCCCGAAGTTACCAAAATCGTTAAAAAAAAACTAGAAAACATTTTCCAAAAACTGGTTTTTGCTGCTCGGAGAGTTTTTGTCGACTCCCTGAAACGATGTCAGTAAATATAATGACGAGACGCGATCTGCATAATGATTCCTTTCGAGTCGGTGGTGATCTCGATTTTCCATATTTTGACGATAGAATCGTTAACCCACTTTTGTGTCTCGCACTCGCTTCAATCAGAGGTTACAGAAAAAAAAAAAACGAGATTTTGGGCTGTAGAATCGTCTGGACGTTCTCCCTCCTCGCCCGGAGGGATACTCGGACCCTTTTCGGTTGTTAAATGATAAAAAAAATGTCGGATGACTCGGAGAGATGCAGTGGATAGCTAAACATCGCTCGGGGGCGTCAGGGTACGTCGTTGGCTGGCGTGGTGAGTTACAAAGTCCGCGGCGCAGATGCCGTAGGCGCGCGAAATATTTGTGAGTTGGTGGCTCGCTGTATGTCGAGTTTTTTATACTCTCTGGCAAACATATCGCTAACGCGTGTGAACGAGAGGAAAATTACGAGAAGAGAGTCGCTGCTGCAGCGGCGGGGATGAGGGTGAAGCGATCCACCCCTCGCCGCGTGCATTTTGTTTTTTTTCGTTCCGCTGCAACGTAAACAGCCGACGAAACTTTTGGCCAAGTGCATCGCGTCAAAAAGTCAAACGAGAGTACGAAAGAGACGAGGCAAAGGACGAAGAGGCTGAGAGGAGGAACGGAGGATAAGAAGAAGAAGAAGAAGGGAACGTGCCAAAAAACGTTGGTCCTGCGCGCATCGAGAGATATTTACAAAGATGAAGAGGAAGGAGGATGCGAGAGAAAAGATAGAAGGAGAACTCTCTCGCGGTCGATGCATGATATATCGGCTCGTAAAAAAATCCACGGGAATAAAATATCTCCGCAGGATCTCGAGTCAAAGGTCGCGGTCGCCGAAAGGGCCCCCGCGCAGACAAGGAATGAGAAAAGTGCATGGACGCGCGCGAGCGTGTCTGTCTGATAGAGAGCGAACGAGAAAGAACGCGCGAGAGAGAACGAGAGCAAAAGAAAGTCTTTCCCATCTACAGACACGTACAGCGAGAGCGACCGTGCTCTCTCTCTCTCTCTGCATAAGCAATTCTGCATTTGTGTGTGTTAAGGGACTCCGAGGACACGTTTCTCCACGGGACTCTCTGCTATGCGTGTTCCGAGAGGTGCGAACATTGTTAACGAGTTACCTCCTTACTTTATATATCGTTGCTTGTCGCTCGTTCCCCGTGAGACTGTTCCAGATAGTCCACAACGAGAAGATTCTTATCCCCTGTTAAAAAGCCCTAAGAGATTCGGTCGGAACGTCTTAAGGACTTTTTCGAACGCACGGTATCGTTGTCCCGGCGGCATTTCTCTTGGGAACGTCCAACTTTTCGTCTTTTTCGAAAAATCGATATTTCGATGGCTGAGGATCGTGCAACTCATTTTACTCACTGATTCAGTCCCAGAAACGAATAAGGTCGTAAAATTTAATTCACAATTTCCAAAAATATTGAGCGAAGAGGAAGTACGGACTCGTAAACGAAATTTTACGAAATTTCCAAAAATTAAAGCGTTTCGACGATTTTTCAAAAAACTGAAACTTTCATAAAATTCAAAAAATCATAAAATTTTAACTGTTCAACCGATATTTTTCAAATTTAATGACCACCTTGGTATTATGATACACTATTGATAAAAAAAAAATTAGTAACAGATTTTAAAATTTGCGGAAGTTACAGCGTCGACACGGTTTTTTTGAAAATTTCAAAATTCCGTAGAATTCGTATTTTTCTAGCAATTCCAACAAAAATCTCAGAGAATGAAGAGCTCGTATAGATCAACATCTGTGCAAAACGGGAGCCCTGTAGCTCGAACCGTTCTCGAGTTATAAACGTTTGAATTTTGCAGTCCCAGAACATACACACACTCACGCATCCGGACATTTTTTCTAAATACGATTTTTCGATATTTTGTGACATTTTAATCACATTGACATTAAAAACTGTAAAAAAAAATGTTCATCGTCACACAGCTTCCTCCATGAGGAGAATTAATTAAAATCGTCGGAATGATTAACAAAGAGACTCGTTACCGGAAGTCGATGTTTCCTGCGTGCTGAACACATGCAACGAATGAGTTGAGCGCGTAAAGGGATCAAAAGAGCAAAATTCCGGAGCTCGTTCCTTAAAGACGAAAAAAGAGGTTCAGCTTCTTTTTCTCTCTGCCGCGTCTACCGCGCGCGCGTACGTATATCCCCTTTCTATTTATTCAACACGAGTGCTTCCGGATATTCCAGGCACGTACAGGGTCCGAGGTCTGAAAAAGGTCGAGCAGTCCGAGCAATGCAAACATATATATATAAAAAGTGTAAGTGTATAAAGATATAAAACGTTACATAGTAAAAGCTGGATCCTTTCTATTGTCGGGAGTGTGTTGGTGAGTCTCGGAGAGGTTACAGGTTCCTCGGGGTGTATAGTGATAGAGAAATGGAGGAGAAATCGAAAAACGCCCTGGCCGTGTATACGTTTCAGCGAAGGGAATGAAAAGAGTTTGTTTTTTTCGTTGCGGTATCGGAGCTAGAAGAAAAAAAGGTAAAAAGGAGTATCTCGTGGAATGGACGGTATCGCGAAACACAAGCCTCGAAGATTGGCGATGCAAGGTTCGTCGTAAAGAAAGATTGGTCCGATTGGTTTCATCGTGCACATTGCGAACTCGTCAAATTCTAGACGTCGGACTAATTTCCCAAGATGACTGAAAAAAATGAGGAGCTGTTGCTTTTTTTTTTGTTAAGGGAATCCTGATGCGCAGAGGATTTCGCTTGACAACACGTGGCGAGGCAGCGAAAACGATAATATGTGGAAAACGACGAATGGGGGCGGATATGAGGACGAAAAGGTTAAGGGGACACGAGAGGAAGAGGCATGGCTCAGCCATGCCAACAAACTATATCCACCGATGAGTGGGGGCGACTCAGGACGAGAAGAGAGAGAGAGAAAGGGGAAGCTTCGTCTCTCTGCTGGTGCTCATGGGTTCCACTCTCTGGTGTGCTACTGCTGCTTCTGCCTCCTACACACTCTGGCCCCGGGGGCGGCGTATTGATCCAGAGGCGGCGGCGGTCATCCAGCCGCTAATTAAATGCCAATCGCCAACCCTCCTCTCCACCTTCTCCTCCACCTCATGCTCCACACGTTCCCGGTGCGCTTCTCTGCTTGCTTTTCTCGTTCATTCTCCACATCCTCGTTCGTACTCTCCCTCTCTCTCGCTCTCTTGCACTTCCTCCCGCGCGCCGCGGCGGCGGTATCTGTCTCCTCATCCTCTGAACGCTTCCACTCAACCCTCTCGAAGCCTCTCCCTCCCCCCTTCTCTGCTCCTCGCTCTCCGTACACTCAATTCAACCCTCTACCGCGCGCTACTTGCTGCCAACGTCCTGCTCCCTTGCCCACGTCGTCTACTGCTGCCTTCACCGAGAACAAACTCCGATCAACTATAGAAATACCACACTCACTCCAGACCTCCAATCCCTGTCCGAACTGGTTTAAAATTTAACAAAAAACCCAACGAAAAATTCGGTTGTAAAAAACTTTCGGTCAGTGTGCATTGCGAATAGGGATTTTGTTGGAAAAGATCGATATTTTTTTGAAAACGTTAAATCATTATTAATATTATAAATAAATAAATAAATATATTATTATTATTGTTATTAATATTATTTATTGTTGGAGATTATTTCTTTGGAGAAGTATTTATTTATGTACACAGAAAACAAAATTTTGTTGGAAAAGATCGATATTTTCTTCGATTCGTTCGACTAAACGTTTTTTATTTACTAATCCCAAAAATTTTGTCATTGCAGAAAGAAATATTCTAGAAAGTCTCTCCGGAAAGCAAATTTTAGTCGTTCCAATCCTTAATTTTGCTGACAGTTCCGTAAGAAACAAAAAATACTGCCAAAATAACAAAAAATTTGAAATTATCCAAAAATTTAATTAATTATTAATTAATTATCCTCAAATTAATTTTGAGTGTGCTATTTTTTTTTACAACTCCTAAATTAAAAACGTTGACTTTTCAATAATCGAAATTCGTCAGCAACGCGAACCAAGATTTCAGGAAAAAAAAAAACTCAATAAAACAAAAATAAATCGTTTACAATAAATATTCCTCGTGAAAAAATACGAAAAATTTTCTAATCTGACGTTCCATGCAACGGTCCCCCTAATAGTCATAATTTAATAAATTACACGCTACTCCATCGAGACAAGCACTCAGAACTTTTCTACGAGACAGTAAAAAAAAAAAAATGGATTTTTTAAAACGTCGAAATCGATCTCCACTGTTTATGGCAAAATATAGTCGGTTGATTATTATTGCTGANCTACGAGACAGTAAAAAAAAAAAAAAATGGATTTTTATAAAACGTCGAAATCGATCTCCACTGTTTATGGCAAAATATAGTCGGTTGATTATTATTGCTGAATGTATCTGATTATACTGTACGACATGTGGCATGAATTTCTGAGCCATGCTTATGAGCAGGATAAACACTGAAAGGGCTGCGAATAAAAAGGGTGATGACGTGGGGGGTTAATGCCAATAAATATAGTTAGAGATATAAAGTAGAGTATTGGAGAAAGGAGATCATAAGGATCGGTGTGTATTCCATATGAATCATTTCTATTATGGGCTTGATGAAGAATCGGATATTTCTCGTTTTGGTATGGTGAGCAAGCACTCTCTGTGCGAGGAGGTAGAATGGGGGAAAAAGCTGTCGAGAAGTGATCGGTCCTCAGCGTGGTAAAGCCCTTAAACGCCCGTCGAAAGGGGCGAAGAAAGGCCGCTTGATTGACTTCCCATGGGAGTTCACTTTTCCAAGGGTTTCGTAGTATTCTATAGACATACGTGTTTGTATACATATAGGCATCAAGAACCACAGCAACAGCAGCTGATCCCTCATGGCTATCTGGACTCTCTTCGCACTTTTTCCCAAGAAACCCACGAGGATCCACATCCAAACTCTGCCGAACGTGACTGTTTTATCTCGACAGTATTTCTTGCCACTTTTGCCACACACGAGACACGAAAGATCGAAATTTTTGGGTGAAGTTTTGAAGCAGCGTCGAAATGCCTGATACGGTGTTCGGGAGATTGCCATAAAGTTGGGATCTTATGGTTTGAAACTTGTTAATGTTAATTGTTCAATAAATAGTTTCTTAATCGTCGTGAAATTTGTACACGACCTTCTGAACACTTGATGTAAAAACGTACCAAATTAAAAAAATTCCATCATTATTATTTTAACCTCCTTAAGGGTTGAAATAAAAAATGATGAGAAAATTCTGAAAATTTTGTATGTTTTTGTACAAAGTATTTAAAAGGTCGTGTAAAAATTTCACGACGATTAGGAAGCTCGTTATTAAAAAATTCACATTTTGTTGATAACAATTTTTTAAACAAATACAAAAAATATTTATCGATAAACTTCGATTTGTTTACGTTGCTGTCAGTATATTGGAGATGTTGAAAAATTGAGAGGTCGAAAAAAAAACTTTTCGTAAAGTTATGCCAGTTTCCATGAAACTACGTTTGACTACATTTAATTAATTAATGTTAATTGTTCAATAACGAGCTTCCTGATGGTCGTGAAATTTGTACACGATCTCTCGAAATACTTAATCTAAGAATTCATTTTTTTTTATCCACGTATTTTGATGCTTGAGGAATTTCAACCTTTCAATTGTTAATTTTATTAATAACCCCCGAACATCGCGAGGGTTGTTTTTTCTCGTTGGAATCGTTTTTCCGGAGGAATAAAGCTCGCCAAGTATTTTCTCATCGAAAGAAAGTCTTTCACCGCACGTTTCGTCCATAGCGCCATGTTAATTGGTGCGGAAATAATGAAGAGATCCACCCCTGGCAAGGGGTGGAAAAGAGGGAAGGGCCAAAAAACTACCCCACTTTCTATGCGTTCGTAAATACATACCCCTTTCTTGCGAGCTAACGAGTCGAAGGGCACACGTTTACAAACGTTATGGCATAAACTGTACGGTGTAGACAGCAGCATCGTGATTAATGAGCAAACGCTAGACAAATTTTTCTTTCAATGGAAACGAAGATTTTGCTGCAATTTTTGTTTTCTTTTTTCTTTCGCATGGAAAAATGATTTTCCCTCGATCGTTGGCTCGGATTATCATTGATAATGATTATTCATCATCCCTTTTAATTATTTTAAATAATTGTCAGATGAATCGGCAAAAAAGGGGCGATTCGCCATTATGTGTTTTCCATTGGACAGCCTTTTAGCTTGGCAGGTACGTCGTGCATGGGGCTGGCGAGCCAGCAGCGTACGTGGAAGGGTGGCTTGGCGCACCCTCGTGGGACGTCGCTCTGTCGCCGATAAAAAGGGTTGAGTGGTTCGTTTCAACATCCACAATTGACCACTCCATACCCCCCTGAGCGCAGTCCTGGGACTCGCACAAAGAGTGAATCAAGAGAGCTCAAAAGAAAGAGCGAGAGGAGTGAATACCAAAGAGAAAAATACGCCAAAGGTAACTTCCCACTAGTGGTTATGGACGCTACACTTGGTCCCATTCACGATCCCATTGTATAATCGCCGGAACACCCTTCTCTGGCTTTAATCGTTTTCCGGCTATGCTATCAAGCCCTCGACTTTATTAAGGGTGTGAAACTAAAATTATTTCATTTTGTAAATCCTGCAAAAAAATGGCGTGTGTCGAGTTTTCTGAAATAAAAACAAAAAAAAACAAAATTCTTTCGACTTTATCGAGGGTGTTAAACAAAAATTATTTCATTTTGTAAATCCTGCAAAAAAAATGGCGTGTGTTGAGTTTTCTGAAATAAAAAAACAAAAAAAAAACAAAATTCTTTCGACTTTATCGAGGGTGTGAAATAAAAATTATTTCATTTTGTAAATCCTGCAAAAAAAAAATGGCGTGTGTTGAGTTTTCTGAAATAAAAAACAAAAAAAAAAACAAAATTCTTTCGACTTTATCGAGGGTGTGAAATAAAAATTATTTGATTTTGTAAATCCTGCAAAAAAATGGTGTGTGTTGAGTTTTCTGAAATAAAAAAACAAAAAAAAACAAAATTCTTTCGACTTTATCGAGGGTGTGAAATAAAAATTATTTGATTTTGTAAATCCTGCGAAAAAAAATGGAGTGTATGGAGTTTTCTGGAATTAAAAAATAAAAATCTTTTGATTATTTATAATTATTTATTTCGAACGCGATAATTTCTAGAAACATGGACGTCCAGCAGGTAAAAAATTCCATCTTGTTATGTGGAGCTCAGAGTTTTCTTAATTTCTCCAAATTTGAGTGAACAAATTTTCCGCTATTTCGAGTCTCCGAACGAGTGTCTTTTGTCTTTTGAGTTGTTTATTTTTTTTCGATTTTTTTTTTAAATACATAGTCACGGGGAAAAATGTCGAGGCGTGTTCGAAATCGCACCTGGCCCTTCGGGCAGTTCCACGTATATATTAGTAGCTCGGGTACGCGAGGCATATCCTAGAAAAATAGTTAATGACGTTGGGAGAGAAAGAGAAAAGCATGGCGAGAGGGAGGCCTCGAGAGCAGATGCCGAAATCGTGTTCTCGGTTTCTCTCGTCGACGAGCAACCTCCAGACCGCGTTACACACTCCTCGACTATACGAATCTTCATAAATATTTCCGCGATCNCCCCTCTCCCTCTTTCTCTTTTTTGTTCTTTTTGGTGAGGAAGTAATCATCGAGAGGGAAAAGACTTCTAATGAGAGTTCTCGTGTGCCAAACGCTTTCGATCCATAGTGCGAGCTCCATGGAGAAGCATCGAGGTCAGGATCGAGATTTCAGGTTCCCTCGACGAGGACGTTCTCCTCGAGCAGCAGCCAGCACGCAATCCAGTGCGCTATGTTCGCTATTTCTTCGTTGGGAGTTCGTGATCGATTCACAATGTTCGCAAATTTGCACGAGGACACATTCCTCGGTGCGGCAATTTTTTTTTTTTTTTTTAATTCGATTCTGGAAATAAATTTCGTCACACAGAGGCACGTTTTATTTTCGAATATTCGTGCGATCGATTTTCTAACTCTCCAAAAGCGTCGATCTCCTTTTTTTGGGAGAAAATTTTCTGTTTTTTTTTTTTTTTTTTGGAAATCGATTCTGGACGTAAATTTCGTCGCACCGAGGCACGTTTTATTTTCGAATATTCGTGCGATCGAACTTTTAACTCTCCAAAAGCGTCGATCTCCTTTTTTTGCCAGAAAATTTTTTAAGTGTTTTTTTTTTTTTTTCCAACGACGACGATTATCGTCTCTCTGCGTTCGCGAGGGTTCCGGCGTGCGGACGTCCGCTTCCTTCTTCTTTGGATCGAACGACGAAACGGTCGAGTACATACTTGCCTAGATATATTTATATACAAGGAACGCGTACACATGGATATAGAGGCACGGGGATCGGTATAGCGCACACGGTTTAGGAGCGCGCTCGATCGATTTGCACATCGCGACGGGAAAGCTCTTTCGCGCAATTACCCGTCCCGCTTCTTGCTCCGGGTGTACGAGCGTCCGCTGAATATGTATATCGAGGGAAACGCTCGAGAGAGAGAGAGAGAGACTCGGTAGTGCATTGGCCTTGGAAGCTCGCCAATAGATTAATAGACTGGGAGTGATGCTCGAACTTTTGGGCTCTCGCTCTTCATATGCTCTCGAGTCTTGGAGCCTCTCGATTTCCGAGTCCCCCACATTTTTCTATCTCCCTGTCCATGGAGATTTCTGTGTCTCTTTTTCTTTCTATTTCTTTGTCATTTCGCTCTCTGTATCAATTTATTTCTCCATCTCGTCCATTCTCTTTCGATGTGCAATTACATATGCGCGCGAGAGAGAAAAAGGCGAATGGTTGGTTCTCGTTGGAGCCAGAGAGACATCAGTCACGTAAGGATCGCATTACGGGAAATGACGATGGTAAAAATCACAGCGTTGGGTGACTCTCATGGAAGCAGCTAACGGGGCTCTCGTCCAGCAGCAGCAGCAGCATGATTCGGATGATTTTTCGCCCCACTGGGGATCGCGTAATCACTCTTTTTTTTCGACACTCACAGGGCTCGTTCCTTCCATTCTCGTTTCCACGATATTCACCAGTCTCTTGGTCTCTGCGACGATTTAGTGAGAAAAAATAAAATTCATGTGCGTTGGACTTTGTCACTTTTTCCTTATACCGCTCGCGAAACCTTCATTTTCTGCGCGTGCTTTCTGGGTCAGTAGCTCATTCACTTTTTCATCAATCACTTTTTTGTCAAGCCGGTCAATTTGCTTGAGCAAAAATTCGATCGTTTTGCGAGTAGAAAGTTTGCTAATGACGCGTTCGTAATTATAAACCTCGTGCAGCACTGTTCGAGGAAACAAAAATCATTATTTTTTATCAAATATTTAGCAGTCTCGTTTCTTTCTCGTTTTTGTGCTCAATTGACATTTTTATCCTTGCTCTTCACTTTATCGAAACAACAGCACCTTCTCCTGGAGATTTCGGAAATTTTCGTCGAATTTTCATCCTCAGAGATATGTGAGAGACAGAGAAAGAGAGATAGAGATCGAAATCCTCAAAGCAAATGAACAATAATTATTAACAAATTCATTTTTCCTCTAACCATGAGAAAAACAATGTGAAGATAATAATAATAATTTAATAATCATTTTTAATAATAATAACCAAAACAAACCCAAACAAACCCAAACAAACCCAAACAATGTGAAGATAATAATAATAATTTAATAATCATTTTTAATAATAATAACCCAAACAAACCCAAAAAACCCAAACAAACCCAAACAATGTGAAGATAATAATAATAATTTAATAATCATTTTTAATAATAATAATAATAATTTTTCATCTGAAATTGGGCGAAAAATGTCAAATTTTCGCCATTTCCGATAGAATTTGAATGAAAATGACTGTTTTTGCTGAAATATGTCACCAGGGAACTATGGTGGCAAAGTAATTTTTGATATAAATTTCTCTCCCTGTACCAAAAACGATGGAATATCAAAAAAATTAGAAAATAATGGAAATAATAGGAAATAAAAAATAAATAATATAAATACAATGTTTAATTTACAGAGGAAAATAAATAATAATGATAGTTACAGTTTAAATAGTAAAAAAAAGAAAAAATGATAATAAGCCATGAAAAATTCATTGAAAGGAAAGAGAAAAATTTTAAATCAACGATAAAAGATTATAAAAAATAAAAATTCAGTGAGACGACAGCGTCTTGACGCCAAGAATTCAACTTGACACAATAAAGATGATAAANGGAAGCAGCTAACGGGGCTCTCGTCCAGCAGCAGCAGCAGCATGATTCGGATGATTTTTCGCCCCACTGGGGATCGCGTAATCACTCTTTTTTTTCGACACTCACAGGGCTCGTTCCTTCCATTCTCGTTTCCACGATATTCACCAGTCTCTTGGTCTCTGCGACGATTTAGTGAGAAAAAATAAAATCCATGTGCGTTGGACTTTGTCACTTTTTCCTTATACCGCTCGCGAGACCTTCATTTTCTGCGCGTGCAAAAATTCGATTGTTTTGCGAGTAGAAAGTTTGCTAATGACGCGTCCGTAATTATAAACCTCGTGCAACAATAATTTTACAGGGAGTACAAAAAAAATAAATAGAAAAAGAAAAAAGAAACAGAGAGAAAAATGTGGAATAATTGGCAGAGCTCTCGTAAAACTTGCAGTGACTTTTCGATACACTCGTCTCTCAACTTTTCCACAAAAATTCTCTCGGTCGTTTTTCTTGGACGAGAAAAAGCATGAAACGTCAAAACATTGGTGAAATATGAGGCTGAGGATTGATAGGGAATAGGCCATCGCGAAGTAAGATTAATTCGCCCATGGGACCTTCGATGTTCAATGTATTTGTGCGATCTGTGCTTTTTCTCTTGGAATAAGATTACAAGGCTCAGCACACTCCGGGTAAAAGCACCTTAATAGATTATGCAGTGAACGTGGAGGAGGATTCCAGATCCAGCAGCTTTTAGAATGGATCACAAGTTTCTATTCGTGTCCTCGAGTCCATCAATTCTTGAATCGACGTTTGTCATTCTTGCAGACAAGACGTGGAAGCTATTCGTTTCCTGTGCTCGCAAAATAGCATCCTGACAATTATTTCGGTCCAGGAATTTCAACAGAGATCGTAAGGCTCTTACACTTTTGCTCGCAATTTGTTTGGCTCACGAAAAATGTCAAAAAAAAATGAAAAAATGAAAAAATAAAAATCGGAGCCTCGTTCGAATGCAATTTTCTGGGGAATCGTTGGCCCAGGACGAGAATCCTCAAGCGGAAAGTATATAAGAGGTCCAGATGATACGATTAGCATGTGCATGAAAGGGGAGTCGTCGTAGACACGGTCATCGTGTCCGGTTCGTGGTCGCGATTTCAAGAAGAGCGCAAAAATAATTCATGTAATCTGCTTTGGGTTTGGCAGAGGAGGAGAGAGAGCGCATCGAGGCTGGGGTAAAACCGCTTGACCTCTCCCTGGCATAATGTTCTAACCCTAGAATTACCAAAAATCCATTTTAAGAGGAAAGAAGAAAAAAATGGCGAGGGGAGGAGGGGTTGGAATACGCCAAGACCAAAAGGCGAATTACCTGAATTACATCGAAAGGTGGAACGTGAAGAAGAATGCTTTTGTTGCGAGAGACGTGACTATCAGCCGAATGCTTTTTCCCCCGATATGTGTGACCGGAACATGTAATTTTACTATTACCGGTTAATCTGTTGACATTAGAGCTAGAGCAGGAGACTCGCGGAATGTTGGAGAGTCGAGTATTAATATTTGCGAGCCATTGGCTAGCCCTATGGAGCATCAGAGTCTGTAGCCCAACAGTGGCGATTATGTTAAACAGTTCGAGAGCGATTTTTTGGCTTGGAGCGCGTCTAGCATTTCGCAGGCAAAACTGGAACGAGTCGCTGTCGATTATTCTAATCGTGTCTCTTGGCAAAGGAAGAAAAAAATGAAAAAGTATCTCTGTTTCGAAAATTCGAGCATGTTTACGAATTTGGCGTTAAATTTGTGGAAAAGAGTCCAGAATTATGGCAAATGGAACGTATAAATGGAGAGGAAGTCTCGATTTTTTTTTGCTGCTTGAAAACGTCTGCGATTTTTCGGTTGAATAAAAATCGCGATTCTGCCTGGGGCGTAAATATTTCGCGATTATCCAACGCGGCTAGATAATTAATAAATATATATTTCTTTTGATCTGCTTGCCGGAATGTAAGCGTGGAGTTGTATCAATAACGCGTGTCCTCGAGCGAGTCACTTGGTTCGTATGAATAAATTTTTTTTTTCGTTTTTTTATTTTTTATTTTTTTTTTATTATTATTTTACAATGGACAACGTTCACCTCTCATTGTCGTGTTCGTTACGTCACAATTGTGTCAGCCGCAGACGTTGATTGTGTGGCGACGCGGCGCTGGTTGTCACGATCGCCAATAGATTACAGCCGGACGTGTGACGCCGTGGCCTTCTCGCAATTAAAATCGTTTGAGCGTTCTCCGTGCGCGGATCTACGCCGATTTCTGTGGGGCCCTGATAAACAAATGTGCTCTCGAGCCCCAACTCGGTTTCGTCTTTTTGGTGACTAGCCATCGATCGTCAACGAATCAGCATTTTTTTTTTGGCTTTGCTTCTTCACAGAGGGAGCCATGTGACGGTGAAATTTTTATTAATCAATTTTATTATTTAATAATTAATTAATTATAATTTATTTATTATTTGATTTTATTATTTATTTTAAATGTCCCAGAACATTGAAAAATGGAGATTGTGAGTTATTTAATAATTAATTAATAATAATTTATTCATAATTCAATTTTATTATTTAATAAATTAATTTCTGGTAATTAATTTATTATTTAATTTTATTATTAATTCAAAATGTCCCAAAACATNAAACATTGAAAAATGGAGACTGTGAGTTATTTAATAATTAATTAATAATAATTTATTTATAATTCAATTTTATTATTTAATAAATTAATTAATAGTAATTAATTTATTATTTAATTTTATTATTAATTAGAAATGTCCCAAAACATTGAAAAATGAAGACTGTGAGTTATTTAATAATTAATTAATAACAATTTATTTATAATTCAATTTTATTATTTAATAAATTAATTAATAGTAATTAATTTATTATTTAATTTTATTATTAATTTAAAATGTTCCAAAACATTGAAAAATGGAGACTGCGAGGTCTCGAAATATGCAACGATCGTACGTTTTGCTGTAATTGAAAAAAGAAAAAAAAAAAATCTGTTGCAATGTCCTCGTTAAATCGATGGCCCAACGTGTCACGTTTTTTAAAACATTGGAGATAAATGATGACAACATTTTTAATGCGTACTTGGCGACAAGGACGTCGGTATGGAACAATCAACAAAAACACATGTGTAATGCAATCCATAATCCATGTGATGGTTGAACAACGTATATCCCCATAAGCACCGCATTTACTTTCATGATCCATTATCTCACGACGCCGAAGAGTGCGGCTCCAACCTTGTAGAAATGATATTTGTTAATGACATCGGCGACTTTTGACTTGCAGTAAAAAATAGCCATTGGAAGGGCCACGGTTTTCAGAGCCATAATTACTATCATCTCGTGGCTTACGTAAGACTGTATGGCGGACGAATAAATTGTTATAAATGTGTCCAAACTTTTGTGGAAACGTTTTTCGTCCTTCGTAACTTTGAGCTCCGATCTATTGATTACACTGAATTAAAAAATTGTTGCAAAAGTTTAATATTTCGTTGGATACGTTCGAGTAAACGTTTTTTTTTTTTAATAATCCCAAAAATTTTTCCATTGCAGCAAGAAATATTTTAGAAAGTCTCTCCGGAAAGCAAATTTTTCTTCAATCGTTAGTTTTGGTGGCAGTTTCGTTAAAAACAAAATTTTGCTGCCAATTATTTTGAAATTATTCAAAAATATTTTGTAAATTTTTTTTGAGACGTTCTCGAATGGGAAATCGTTGATATTTTGAAGGATTCCTATCCATGTGCGTATAAACATTGATATCGAGTTTATTTTTTGATGATTCAACGAACGTCAAGATTCTTTTGATTTCTTTCAAAATTTTTTAACAATCATGGGCTGTGCTTTTTATTTGACAACTTTGGTGTGTCCCTTCGTACAATCTTAATAGCCCTTCCTCTTGATGTCTGTGTCACAATGTATGAAAGCTTCGAAAATGACAGGAGGATACGATTTGAGGGAATTTATTCAAGAGCCTCGGATGATGGTCCCTGATGTGTACGTGTGACACGTCCGTATGTGTACAACGTGTCGTGAAGGTCTCTCAAGAGTCAGGGCTCGTCGGTTTTTTGTGTCGGGAGATTCGAGGAGCGACCCATCAATTATTATCTTATTCTCACTATACACGGATATTTCTTTTCTTTCCCATGCGCGAAGAGAACGAAGAGAGGGGACAACTCAACGTCATCGTCTCAAAGCCTGACAATCGCTAGTCATCATTCGCCGTGTCGAAATATATATTCGACCGCGAGAGAGTCCACCACCACATTATACATTGTGTTTTGTATTAACTAGCTCAGCTCCCAGAGCAAGAGAGAAAGAGCAAAAGCGAGGAATTGAAAGTGAGAGTCATCAAGTCTGACTGTTTGCTCGTAAGAATCCATCCTCCGACGAGAGTATGAAATCCAAAATGGTCTCCGTAATGGCCATTGGGCAAGCCTCGGTGTCAACAGGAATTACGACACCGCAAACTGTTCCCTTGAATCGTTGTGACGATTTTTCAAAAAAACTCAAATTTTCGTAAAATTCGAAAAATCATAAAATTTCAACTGTTCGACCGATATTTTTCAAATTTAATGACAACCTTCCTGTTGTGATACTCTATTGATAAAAAAAACATTAGTGATGAATTTCTAAATTTGCGAAAGTTAGAGCAATGACGGACTTTTTTGAAAATTTCAAAATGTCGCAAAATTTGGATTTTTTAAAATAATTTCGATAACTCTTCTAAAAAGTGAAGAGAAAGTACAGACTTATACACAATATCTTATAAAATGTGCAAAAATTATAGGAGTTGGACGATTTTTTGAAAAACTCAGATTTTCCTAAAATTCAAAAAATCATAAAATTTTAACTGTTCAATCGATATTTTCCAAATTCAATACCAACCTTCCTATTGTGATACTCTATTGATAAAAAAAAAATTAGTAACAAATTTTAAAATTTGCGGAAGTTACAGCGTCGAAAATGTTTTTTTGAAAATTTCAAAATGCCATAGAATTCGTATTTCTCTAGCAATTCCAACAAAATTCTCAGAGAATGGAGAGCTCGTACAGATCAACATCTGTGCGAAACGGGAGCCCTGTAGCTCGAACCGTTCTCGAGTTATAAACATTTGAATTTTGCAGTGCCAAAACCTACACAAACACACGAATCCACTCATTTTTTCTAGATACGATTTTTCGATGTTTTGGGACAGTGCATTGACATTGCGAACGGGAAAAAAAAATGTTCACCGTCACAAGGAAAAATGAGGGAGAAGCTCCTGCTGTTGCTGTGGGAGGCTCAAAGTTTTTGACGAAGTGAGAAGGTGCGAGATGGAACAACAATGCGAGTGCCGCATCAATGAGGTTCTAGTGTGTATGAAGAAGAGTATATGATGAGGATGACAACGACAAGGATATCGACTGGTTGGGGGGCGGGGGTGAGCCTGCGATGTGGACGCGGTACGGAAAAGTGGTCGCGTCGGCACGGAGGCACAAATTACAGGCGATTGCTCGCGTACCTCTCGAGACCATAGAGCCGCGCCAGAGTTCTTTTCTGTCGAGCAGCAGGGTGACAGGACGACTCGGCACACCTGACGTATTTTTCAACGATGATCCTTGATCGTACATTGGCGTGAAAGTTTCCAAAAATAAATAACATTCTGTTGCCCCACGAGGCGTTAACTAACAGTCGCCTGGCCTCGAGTGCATCAAATTGCCGAAGATCGAGGCCCGCAGCGATGGGGAAAGACGTTGAGAGCTCGCAGGAAAGTGTCATGAGAAGACAAATTTCGTGAATCATTCGATCGAATTGGCAGCTTCAAAGCCGCGCACGAGACTTTACGCCTATGCGTTTTACCAGCTCGCAAAGAATAGATGACAGAATGAAGAAGAAGGAGAAGGATGAGCGTGTGAAGTCTCCGCGAAGACGGGTTGGGATCTCGTTAGCCCGAATGATAAGTCGGAGCAATTTCACAGCTTGAAGCGCCGACTCTGACACGGAAACCTCTCACGGTGGGACTTTCAGTGTGCTGTGAGACGGCCGCGTCGTCCACCTTCATCCCGCATTCGCCTCGCAAATTCTTCACCATTTTTTTCTTCGAATTATCATCAAGCTTTTCAATCATTTCTCATCAAACTGGCCAATCAACGATTCAATCAACAATATCATTGTACAAATACTGTGGGAAAATATATTTCTACTTGACATCATTTCCTATGACTTTCCCATCGTCCAACATGGCGGAACATGCTCTCAAGCTAGCAGAGCGAGAGAGAAATTGATTGATTGCTAAATATTTTCAAGTCCTGGATTAATCCGTAGGGCAAAAATGGTAACGATAAAAAAAAATACACGAGCATGAAAAATACCAAACGTAAGAAGTCACAAAGAATAATTTCAAACACTAAAAATAAAATAAAATTGCAAATTAAAATTAAATATTGAAAATTCGATTAAAAATCAAAAACCAGAGAAAATTTTGGCTAAAAATCAAACAAAAAAATAAGCGAACAATAAAATATAATAAAATGAGCAAAAACTCCAACGAACGCTAGCCAACCCCCAAGAGAGAGCGAGAGAGAAATTAATTGTCTATTTATTATTTGGCTAAGTCTGCAAATTATTAAGCAACGAGAAAAAAAAACAGAAAACAAATTGTATAATAAACTAAATAAAATAACGAACGATGTCCATGCAAAAAAAATATCAAGTAATCATGGAAAAAATGAATTTAAAAATAAAACGAAATTATAACAAAATTAAAAATGCAAAAATGGAGAAATAGAGAGAGAGAGAGAGAGGAAGGTGGGGATGACACTTAAAATCAGAGCAATGTACAAATGGTGTACTGAGGGTCACTCAGCAATAGCGGTGGCAGTTGCCAGGCAACGCGCTAATTAGCCCACCCAGCCCCTCTTTCAAGTGGACACTCAACTGGGTACTTGGTACAGAGCAGGGTGAACAGCGTTCAGTGGGCAAGTTCTCTGGGATGGCTATAGACCTATCCGGGCTTCGAATTAACCTCAGCACCGATTCGCTTTTTCATTTATTTTCTTTTCTTAACCATCTTCAGGACAATCAAATCCCATTTCCATGGAAAATGGATTCTGTTTTGAAAATTTTTAAGATTTCAGATCAAAAGATCTAATTAAATGATCGCCACAATATTTCTCGATGCCCAGCAACTCTCGCTCGTGACTGAGCTCTCCCAATTAATCCTCTTGCCAGTCTAATCCTTTTCAAACGATTAACAAAAGCACGATCATTGTCCCCGTTAATGAACGGCTCATGCCATATTTTTTCAGCAACTAAAAGTCAACGTGGTTTCCATCGAGATCCTCGAAAACTCAACAACATTTTTCTTCGCATTCTCATCGATTAAGTGGCCCAATCATTCGATAACCATGCGGTGAAAAATTTGGAAAAAATTTGTGTTTCTACAGTTGATGCGAAAGAATGTTATCACCAAATTTCGAATTTTTAAATTTAAAAGATCGAACTCTAAACTGAAAATGAAATTTTGTTGAAAAACGTTGATATTTTTGGATAATTTCAAAATTTTCGTCATTTTGGCAGTATTTTTGTTTTCCAACGAAACTGTCAGCAAAATTAACGAGTGGAACCACAAAAATTCGCTTTCCAGAGAGACTTTTCAGAATATTTCTTCCAGCAATGACAACATTTTTGAAATTATAAAAAAAAAAAAATAAAAAAACATCGATCTTTCCCAAAGAAATTTTTTCTTCCCAACGACATTATTTCGATTATCCCGATCCAACCTCTTTAAGGGACTAGAGAAGAAAACAATGTTCGTAAAATAAGCTGCTGGTCAATGTACAGCCCGCTGGAGACGCAAGATTGGTTCATAACCGTTGGTACGTATCCATATCGCCCTCCACGTCCATACAGATATGTTTGGCGAGAGTCATGGAGAGCAGGAGACTCGGTGGTTGGAGGACGAGGTTACAGGTGCTCTCAAGGCGGACGCTCGTAAAGATGCAAATANGGGGGGGGGGGGGGGGGAGACCGAAAGATGGACTCGTCAGCGAGCTGTCAAAGAGTTGGCGAATGGGAGTCTCTCGCGACGAGCGTAAGAAAATGAAGGACGTAAGTCAACGAATTCACAAGCCAGAGAAAGTCTTTCTTGTTTCCTTGCACGTGCATCCTTCGGAAGGAACGAGGATGCACACACAGAGACTGAAATGGTAGTGCCCGGCAGCGATGGGTTCTTTGGTCGTGGGCTGGTGGCCCGTGGTTCTCTCACTGCAGGCAATATTATGTTGCGGTCGTAAGATAAACAGCGTAAAACTCATACACGCAAACTTTGCTATATCCTCCCTGCAGCATCCTCTCCACTCGTAACACGCAGACTTCTCAACAACAACATACAGCCACACCAATACTTGGCGATTACATATTCATCGAAAATTGTATCGGCGAGCACACCGTATTACACTTGAGATCCTAAAATAAGGTACACGGATCCCATAACCTTCAGGGATCCAGGGCAGCATCCAGCAGCAGCAGCAGCAATTCGACAGCATGTGATCCTGCTTTTTCATTCGCTCGACAAACATCCGCACCTAATCTTTCCATTTTCTCAAACGCCATGCGTCGGCTTTTCCATTCGTTGCTACTTGCTTTTCGTCTCATTCGCACTTTCCCACTTTCGTCACGACTCCGGGAAAGACAGAGGAAAAGGGACGAAAGTGACAAAAGCTGAAAAAAAAGTCAACAGACAAGAAAATTGAACGTTTCGCCAGTTTTTCGTCGTTAATTTGATGTTTTTAACGTTCCTGTGTTTTTCCATCGTTCGTCCTCGCGTCAGAGTCTTTATTTAGGATTTGCTGAATAAATAGGATCGGAGAATTTTGGAAAAAAAAATATGCAGCCTCAGCTTCTGTTTTGGAGTCGCTCGCAGATTAGTCGCTGCAGCAGGTTCACTCGAACGTCCCGTTTTACATGATCGTAGGGCAAAAGATCGGAACCTTGCTCTACCAGCAAAATGACCATCGTCTCGAGTGTCGACTGAGCCAGAGAGCTGGGTGTCATTTGGTGTGAATAAATAAATAAATAGTCAACCGTGGAGTCCAGGTACCGATGGTTTGTTGGTTTTTCGTCCGAGTCACACCTCCTCAGAGCTATTGTCCGATATTAGGGCGAACGAGGCTAACAGGGGGTGCGATGATGTTGAGATCGAGGCCTCAGAGCCAGGCAGACCCAAAGATCCTTCGCGCTGCTGAAGCCATTTTACGAAAGAATTATAAACTCGCAGTGACCGAGCACACCGCGTGGCGGTGACGCAGGGAGAAAACGAGGCAACAACGATCTCGTAATCCTGGGTCAAGCCAAAAAAAACATTTGTTGTTTCAAGAGAGCGTGAAACGTGGACAGGTGTTGCATGCCATGGGAGGCAACACCAGAGACTGCCGCGCGCAGGTGCGAAGGCGTTAAATATATTTCGTTAAACATCGGACTGGACGGACGCGGACATGCTCGAATTGTACTTTCTTTTTCGATGCGAACCGAAACGGGCTTTCCTGCCCTTAAGGGCACGTTCTGGGGAAAATTTTCTATTGACAGGATTCCTTTAAATTTGCATCTAAACAGAGAGTACGCAGTGATGATTGATAGCTCGCGTTATTTTGAGAGGATTCGTCATGTAGAAATCGAGATATATTTATTTATAAAAATCACAATTTTCAGAAGTTTCTCATAAAAGCGCGTGTTCAAAGTTGCGATTTTCAACATTAAATATTTCGATTTCTAAATGGTGAAGCCTCTTAAAACTTTGCATACACTTTTGTGTAACATCGAAGAAGCTTTATTCAGTTTTTCAAAAAAATCGGTCGTAAAATTGTTTCGAAATTTTATTTATTACATAAAAAATACAGATTTCCTCGGAAAATCTTGAATTTCGAGTATGTTGTTCTTTAGTCAATATGTAACAACTTTTTTTAATGAACTTGGGCTCGCAAACCATTTTGTATGTAAGAAAATCTGAAAATAAAAATTTGGATTTGGACGTCGCAACAGAACGTCTTCAAAATTTCCATTTCTCATAGAATTCTAAGACAAAAATGTTTCCCAATTGAAAAATCCCAGCAAGTTTGCAAATACGATATCAACTGGAAAAGTGTCTCGATATCGTCGAAATAATCGATGGTAACGAAGCCTAATTAGACTAACGACACAAAAAGCGTCTGCATCTGTTTCGATCATTGACATAAAATTAAAATGAAGATTTTTCCAGGAAACTATCGATTCCGTGATTTAGAGATTTAGGGGCACATTGTGCGGGGGAACTGGTGGAGATTCTGATAACTCCGGAGGAATAAAACAGTAAAAAGGTGAAAAACAAAAGAGAGGGGAAATGAATATCAATCTGGCTAAATCAGAGTAAGTTTATAGCGCAATATGCAATTATAGCTCGTTAATCGAATGGAAAGCAACTTGTTTTTCTCGCTGGCCATAATCCTGTGATCATTACACTTCTTCGACTGTCTATACGATGGACATGAATCTCTGGATGTATGTGTGTGGTATAATTCTCAATGACCCGGAGACCGCATGATCGTCGTAAATCGCGACCGCAGAGCGGATCATCATCCGACGTCCCAGGGAATCTCCAACCCTCTTTCTTGCCTGCGCGCTCTCTCGATCTCTCTCTGCGCTGCGTTTTCTTGTCGTCTCTATCTTGTCCTGGTCGCAGTTTGAAATTGGGTGCAGCGTCTTGGCGTCGGCGTCGTAAATCGACGGATCGGGTCTTTCCTCTTCGTGTTTTCGCGTTGCATTATACGTCTCCATGGCGAGAATACAGGCTGCCACAAAAGCGAATTTCTCCAGTAAGAAAGATTCTGCCTCGACAAAGGCAGAAAAAAACACAAAATATTGACCTTAAAAATTTGTAATTAACTTTTTTACAGTCATGAGTATTGATGCGGATTTACGACACAGTTTCTTCGTTTTTCCATGAAATTCAATGTCGATGTCTCGTTCATTCGACATATCGATTAGAAAAATGGTAATTATTTAATTTTATTCAATTATTAAAAATTATCAATTATAAAAAATGAAAATTGTTAATTATTAGAAAATCAAAAGAAAACTATAATAAATTATAATTAACGATTTTCATTTCTTATAAATTAATAATTTTATTAATTTAAAAATTATTAATAAATTGGATTTATTTGAAATTTGAATTTTTATTAAATTAAAAATTATTAATGAATTTAAATTATTAATAAATTTAAATTATTTGAAATTAGAATTTTTTTGAATGAAAAATTATTAATTAATTTGAATTATTAATAAATTTGAATTATTCGAAATTTGAATTTTTATTAAATTAAAAATTATTAATGAATTTGAATTATTAATAAATTTAAATTATTATTAAATTTGAATTATCAATAAATCTGAATTATTATTAAATTTACAAATTATTAATAATAAAAAATGAAAATTATTGAAAATGAAAATGAATAAAAAAGATTAGAAAAATGAAAAAAATGAGAATTATTTTTAAAAAAATGATGTCTGAATATTCAAATGACGGTTTCCGAGTGATTTTTGGGTCTGTGCATCAATTTTTGAAGAATGCTGTATCCTTGGGAATAGATGCTGTATAAAGCTGGTGCGGATATGATATGATGGTGAGGATCATAAGGTTGGTGCGTGGCGAACGCGGATGCGCGCAGCGTCTCCTCGGGTAATTGGTATTAAACGACGACGCGGTCCCGTCCATCCGCGATCGCGTGTCTCGTAACGGCCGATAAAATTTCTTTTTTACGATCGAACGAGCTCTCGCGGAGTCTCGCGGTAGGAGGTGCTTTCCTGTATGGTCTCTATCGAGACAAAACTCGGGATGTCGCTGTCCCAGGCGATCCAGTTATTTTTTCAATTTTTTCAAAATCCAGACGACAAAACCAAAAATCAGGATTCGAGCAATCGGGAAAAGGCAACAATTCTTCATCGTATTTCCAGAAAAAAACATTTGCATTTTGAATTATCGAATTTTTTTTATTTTTCCTTAAAAATCATTCTCGTCTGTGAGCAAAAAATTTTTTTTCTCGATCTAATTCGATGCAGAACTCTGGTCCAATTTTTCCCAATTGATTTCGAATGCAAACCCCGATCCACATGATTTTATTGACGGCAATAAAAAAATGGAGAAAAAAAAAAAACAAAGCTCATTATGCACTTGTCAATATTTTCTCATGATCCACGTCCAGTTGGACGAGATGAGTCTCGTCTGCGATTGGCGTGTTCTTTGTACTTTCAATCACGCTTTCAGTTTTTTTCTTCCGGCGTCATACTCGCGTCGTCGTCTCGCGCCATCGAGAATTCAATTTGCAGAACGAGCGTGCACTTCTTGTAGTCGGTGATGATCTTTATGCTCCTGATGTTGCTACTTAAGAATATACATTTATATATATATGACGATGGATAAAAGCTGATTTACTCTAGCATGGCTTTGTATCTCAGTTACAAGAGAGCCGGGTCGATGCTGCTCTCTTGGTAACGTCGTAAATGTGTGTGTATGCATCTGGACGTCGACATAAATAAATATAGAAATAAATTCCATGCCTAATGGTAGATTGAAACAATAAAAGAACAGTTAGTCGTTAAATCTTCGCTGCGTTTATTAAATATACAATAAAAAAATCATAAAATTCAAACCGTTCGACCGATATTTTTCAAATTCGATACCAACCTTCCAATTATTAAACTCTATTGATAAAAAAAACATTAGTAACAAATTTTAAAATTTGCGGAAGTTAGAGCGTCGACACTGTTTTTTTGAAAATTTCAAAATGCCATAGAATTCGTATTTTTCTAGCAATTCCAACAAAAATCTCAGAGAATGAAGAGCTCGTACAGATCAACATCTGTGCGAAACGGGAGCCCTGTAGCTCGAACCGTTCTCGAGTTATAAACGTTTGAATTTTCCAGTCCCAGAATTCTCAGTTTCTAAATACGATTTTTCGATGTTTTGTGACATTTTAATTGACATTAAAAACTGAAAAAAAAAATTTCATCGTTACACAGCTTCCTCTATGAGGGAGCGATAGAATTTCATAATTTATTCATAAATGTGCAAATTTCTATCTATGAATTGGAGCGATTTATGGAAAAAAAAATGACGCGAAACTTTTAAGCGTTTTCGAGCAAGAAATTGACTGCAAAGTCTCTAGCTTCGTCGAGACTCTCGCAACTAACAAAATAATTGCAATTCAGAGAGCGCGATGCATGCGCCTGAGCCGATGCATAAGGCAGTCGCAGCGGTTACCCAACCATGTACTGACCTCAGCCGAGAGGCGGCCTGATTCGGAGATGATCGAATTAATGTCCGGCGGCGATAAAATTAATTTCCTTTATTACCACCTGATCAAATAAATAGTTTTCGTGTATATAAAAATATAATGCACACACTGGTTCGCGTGTGCATTGTAAAAAATGCCAATTATGAAAAAAAAATTGGGGAATCTTTATGTGAGATCGGGAGCCATTCCGCGTGGCTGCGGGAGCTTCTCGTTCCTCCTGGAAAGACACTTTATCGAGTCGTTTGATCGGAAACGTTTAACTGGACGAAAAAAAATTAATAATCGCACGTACGCCATGAAAATAATTAATCGCGTGGATATTCCACGTTTCTGAATATATACGCGAGTTTACACGATATTTTTCTGTCGTCAATGGACGAATTCAATTTCTACGTGCATGCTTTTGTGTACAGAGACTTTATAATACACACGCCTTCGGTATTTCGAATTATGTATGAAGATGTTTATATCTGTGGGGGTAAGAACGGGTTCCCAGCAACAACGATAACCGCGTGTGTGTGTGTGTGAGGATGAGCAGCGTCCCTACAAACACATACACACGCGCGGAAGCAGAGACTCGTAAAACTCTGTTCGACTAATTATCCGAGACATCGTAACGAGAAAAGTGTGTGCTTATAAGCGAATGATACTTGCGTTTAATGGGCAGCGACGTACAAGCTTGTATAATCGACTAAATTCCATCAGATTAAATAAAAATTCTTCAATAGATTTTATTTGGAAGCTCCGATTGCACGAACATGATGAAAAATTACTATACACGCGATGGAGACTAATTTTCATCGTTTATTCCCTTTTTTTACAACCTCGACCAACAGACTTTTTACCGATTGCGTATAAAAATTTTATTTGTGTCTGGAGCTTTGAAAAAAACGTGACAGACTTTTATGGAGACAAGAAAAACGACGAGATTTATTAATGGGACGAGATCATTTAAAAATACACTGGGAATTATTTTAAAAAACTGTGAAGACGAAATGAAATGATGAGAAAAGAATTTTTTTTTGGAAAAGATCGATATTTTGTTCGATACGTTCGATTAAACGTTTTTTTTTTTGAGGAATCCCAAAAATTGTGTCATTGCAGCAAGAAATATTGTAGAAAGTCTCTTCGGGAGCAAATTTTGTCGTTCCAATCGGAAATTTCTTTAAAAACCAAATATACTTCCAAAATAACGAAAATTTGGAAATTATAATAAATTTGAATTATTTGAAATTTGAATTATTATTAAATTTGGAAAAAATTAATTATTAAAGATAAAAATGAAAAAAAAAGATTAGAAAAATGAAAAAAAAATGAGAATTATTAAAAAAATGGTCTCGAGCCAGCAGACGACGCTGTCGAGTGTAGAGACTTTTCGCGAGACTCGACCAAGTCTCTAAATTTTCAGGAATTCGATTTATAGGATGACTATCGCGACGATGACTGTGTCGTGCAGTGCACGATGTTTACTTTTCTACATTGTAGACCATCGCGGTAGATTTATTTGCTCATACACATTACTCGCGCTTAAACGTGCAAAAAAATGATTTTCGATGCACATGTGCATCGTCGTGGTGTGTGCAAGGATGCAATGTGCGTTGAATCGCATCGAGTGTGCGCGTGTGTGTGCCCGCCTGCTTGCAGGCCAGAGACGCGCGTTTCTCGTGATTGCACAGGCGTCGACAGGCAATTAATATAAATACTACACATGTTCGCGCAGAGAGAACGAACGAAGAAGACGCTGGAACAGTGCGCGAAGAGAGACAGTGAAACTTGGGAGGATGTGACGACAACGAGGACAGATTAATCGTTGCGACGAAACGTGTTGGCGCGCGCGAGATCGTTGCGAAAATAATCGATCACGCAAATTAAGTTTTTTCGTAATTATTATTTTCTTAATAGCGAATAATTGATTGGATTTGAATTTTCTTTTAATTAGAAAAAGTAAAAAACTGAAAATTGTGCGGAAATTATTTTTCTGAGAGCGTTACATTTTTTTCTGCACAATTAATGACATTCGCCTCATTCTTTTGGCTTCGTTATTTTCTTCACGGAGTATCAATCCTCGTAACGATTAAGGAAGAGTTATTAAAGAGCATGTAGAAGGCAAAAGCGTAAATGACGTTTCCGTGGCACTCGCTTTGTTCCTACAATGACAAGGGAAAAGAGTCTGCTCCGAGGTTCTCGCGGGCATTGAATTTATATGGGGAAGCCATATGACTGTTGAGTTTCACGCCTCGTGTGCCTCGAGAGCAGCGAATGACAGCTTTGCAATCTCCACGAGTCCTCCCACACATTAACGTTTCTCGCCACCGCGTCATCCGCATTGTAATCATTTTTTTTATCTTTTTAGTTCCTTCGTTCTACTTTGTGCGCACGCATTTTTTATTTTTTACTCGGTAATTGTAAATTTTTTATTTTTCAACGATTCGAATTTTTGTTTTTTTTGTAGTTCGGAGGAAATTCGTACGGAAAATTCGTGCGCGTCGGAATATTTTTCCATTGCATCGTTAATAAATAAATTGTCGAATTTCGCATTTTTTTATGAAAAAAAAAAAATTCTTTGGCCTTATCCATCGTGGCGACGTTGACCAAATCGATGCAAATGCATTTTTACGATGCACCGACCGCTTTCTCCGTCGCGACGATCGCGCGCTGAAGCTCCGGCGATCGACACATACATGGAGAACATACACGCGATATTTTCATAAAATTCACAGCGGAAGTCTCGCGAGAGAAATTGATTCGTACGACCGAAATTAAGTGACTCGGTCAAGCGAGCCCTGCCCGCAGCTGCAACGTCCGTCGTTTCTGCTTTACAGAAAAAAACAAATGGGTCCAGATTCACGAGAATTTATAAAGTTCGTTTTTTATTATCGAATTAACAAATTCCATTTTTTTTTCGTCAATTTTTCGATTTTTGGGAAACAAGTTTTTTGGAAAATTTGAAAAACACGTGATAGGCATGAAAAATGTATTTTCCAAGGGCTTGAGCATGGAAAGCTTCAAAGGGCATAAGAAAATTGATAAAGTTCGTTTTTTATTATCGAATCAACAAATTCCATTTTTTTTCGTCAATTTTTCGATTTTTGGGAAATAAGTTTTTCAGAAAATTTGAAAAACATCGACGGGACTTGCTCGCACTGCGTGAGGCATGAAAAATGTATTTTCCAAGGGCTATGGAAAGCTTCGAAGGGCGTGAGCGATTCGTCGATAAGATGTCGTGGGAGCGATATTTTATGCATCACAGTATGCACGTGATGCACTTTTTCTCTTTCTCCGTCTGCAGCGATATATAGGAGAAGGTACATGCGTGCAAGAAGAGTGGAAATTGTGAGGGTGATGGAGAAACCCTACGAGAATGCAATAATACTATCATGGCAGACAGCTGACTCGTCTCACACGCCCTCTCAGCCCCTGCGAGAGTCAACGCTGAGCTGCTAAACAAAAGTAACACTCGTAGAATTTCAGCGATGTACTACCGCGGCACGTTATTGCGTGTTCGATATCCCCACTTGCCAAAATTATAAATACGTGCATGTGTCATGCATGTTAATGGCCGATAAGAATGTTATAAAACGAAACACAAAACAACCACTGCAACAATATTCCTGCAACGAAAATTCTGTGCCCCAAAAAGGGTTGAAAAACAATCAAGGGAAAAGTTTGTAATTTATGGACTGACTGTTGTTTTTTNTTTTTTTTTTTTTTTTTTTTCATAAAGTCCGAAAATAATAGACTCCCGGGATTATTTTTCGTTCATGATATTGCATTATTAATCATGGAACGGTAACCTTATTTTTTTATAAATTTTACAAACAAAAAAAAACGAAAAAAAAAATTAAGATAAACGAAAAACGTGATTTTCATTTTTTTTCTTTTTTTTTCGTTGTTGCTGAGTACCGAATAGGAAAAATTGCACGTTTGGGTTTTTTTCTTTTTTGTTTTTCATAAAGTTCGGAAATGACAATCTTCCGGGAATATTTTTCATGGAATTGCATTATTAATCGTGGAACGGTAACTTAATTTTTCCATACGTTTGAATTTTACGAACAAACAAGAACTTTACAAACAAACGAACAGAAAAAAAATCAAAATAAAGAAAAAACGTGATTTTGATTTTTTTTTCTTTTTTTTTCGTTGTTGGTGAGTACCGAATGGAAAAAATTGCACGTTTGGGTTTTTTTCTTTTTTGTTTTTCATAAAGTTCGGAAATAAAAATCTTCCGGGAATATTTTTCATGAAATTGCATTATTAATCATGGAACGGTAATTTTATTTTTCCGTAAGTTTAAATTTTACGAACGAACAAGAACTTTACAAACAAACGAACAGAAAAAAAATCAAAATAAAGAAAAAACGTGATTTTGATTTTTTTTTCTTTTTTTTTCGTTGTTGCTGAGTACCGAATGGAAAAAATTGTACGTTTGGGTGATAATGATAGGTTTTGATAAATCAAAGAGAAAGAATGTTAGGAAAAAAAGAGCCGAAACGCCATCGCTTTGGAGCGAGAGTGTGTTTGCATATTCGGTAGACAAACACATTCGTTTAGCGTTTGTGGCAATTATCGTGGGGGACAGAGCAAAGAGTAGATCGGTTAAGTAGCCGAAAAGGTGAGAGCAGGGGGATCGGCTGTTTTTATCTCGTTCTCGATGGGGCCATAGAAAAGCATGAAAACCCGAGACTGCGGAGAAAAAAAATGTTTGGGATTTGGAGTTTCTGTACGCATCGTCGTCGGAATTCTCTTATCTCGCTTTTTCGGTGGGACACGGGAGTATAGTGCGTAATCGGCATTGCAAAGCCCAGGAGCTCCGGGACGCGTTAACGTTCGTCAAAGTGTTAATTACCATGGCGCGGCAAAAGCCTCTGAGAAAAACGACGATGGCCCTTCTTCACGAATGATTCGGTGGACACCGAGCAGCTAACCATTTGGACAAATAATAAAATCCGAGGCTAACGGCAAAAAGTGTTTTTACAAAAAAAAAGGAAAAAAAAACGATGACGAAGACATTTTTTTGAACGACCGTGAATTTTAATCTCATTCCATACGCTCGGAAATTTTTATGGCGAAACGTCGTTCGAATTTTTTCGTGTAAAAAATATTTTTCGAAAAAGCTCCGAAACTCGCAAATTATTTAAATAATTGAGGATAAAAAACTGAAGTTGATGAAGATTTATAAAAATGCCTGGCAGTCGAGACGAGATTCTCCAAAATATTCACAAGTGCTCGACCTTTGACCTCAAATGAATATTTCATTTTAGCTCGTCCGCGCGGTGCATAACGAGAGCTTTACGAAGTTGAACTTTGGTTAATCAATCTTTTCGCTCGAAGCGGTTTTTCGGTCGTGCACAGCTTACTCCATTCATTTTTTCTTCGTTCTTTTCGCTCGCTATCGTTGACGTGATGACGAGCTGGCAAAAAAACGTTGAAAGCTTGCTAAATGGACATGCATGGCCACGAAACGAAAAGCCGCGATGTGCAGAGAGGAAGGAAAAAAAAGGAGCACTCCGGAAGAGGGATGAGGGAAGGGAAAAGATGCTGGGAAGGGGGAGAGACGGAGAGGAAAGATTTTGCGAGCACGGGAGAAGGAGGAAGCAACGAAAAACGTATGACGCTCGATGCCAATGTGGTAATTATCCTCCGCAAGTCGTTGCGAGGTAGAAAGAGCAAAGAGACAGAAATAAAGAGGCTGCTGGACCGAGAAGCAACGCGAGCTGACCTGCTGCTGCTCCTGAGGACTGTCCTCCACTCCGTAAAGTCTGCCCAGATGCTCGAGAGTCCACCTAATTACGAAGGAGAACACTAAAGTCCAATTAACCGCACTCGTAGTTACCCAAAGACTCCGCCATCTTGACTCTCGATACTTGTTAAGGTCAAGCCTCGTTACACCATTCTTTGAGCTTTTTTTTATCATTTCGTAGTTTGCTCTTTCCTGTCATCTCATTCGTTAAGAAAAATCTCTTCGAATCCGATGAATAATATTCTGAAAATGCATTTGTAGAAAATTAACTTTGCAGAACAATTTTTTTGCAAACGTTCTTGCCACCAAAAAGTTTTCTCTTGTGAAGAAAAATTTTCTGACGTTTAGAATTCGAAATATTTCATTTCCAATTTTTTAAAAATTTTCCCATCTAAACGCGTGCAAATTAAAGTCGCTCGATTCTTTTTCCTGTTTCTTGCGAATTTTTAGAGAAAAATGCATTGGAAAAAACTTGGAATTAAAAAAAAAAAATGAAAATTAAATATTTGAAATTCTAAACGTGAGAAAATTTTTCTTGACAGAAGAAAATTGTTATTTTTCGGTGGCAAGAACGTTTATACAAAATTGAGGAAGAACTGTAAATAGAATCGTTTTGTGACAGTGACGATACGTTAATTTCAAACGAATCATAAATTTTTCGTATCTGATGGAGCAATTAGTGATGCTGTTATAAATCAAATAGATTTTTTCGCACACCTGCGTTGCTCGTTTCGATTGAAAGTCATGAAACATAACGAAGTACATGAAAAAAAAGACAAGTTGGATATTTTCTGTCTGGCAGTCAATACAATCAACATTAATAGATACAAATCAAATGCAACGTGTCGAGTTTATGTTACACGCTGCCAATAACTCGTACAGCTGGTAATAATAATTCATTTATATTCGCCTCGTGCTTTGGTATTATCTCAGGAGAACCCTTCGATATTATTTAACCCAGAGCACGAATAAAACGGTTAGAACGACGCTAATACGTTGAGGAGAATGGCACAAAGAATTGAAAGCGAACGAGGTCGTGATTTTTCTCGTTTTAAAACAAATTTCTTTTGGTTTTTTCATGAAACAGCTGGAAAGGACGCGTGTGTGCATTCTCGTTGTGGAGTTGGCGTCAATTTCCCACGCGACCACCATCAGCACAACTGCAGGCGTTCGGAATCGCTTTTCGAAAGATAATATCGTCAAGCACACACACACACACCTCGCATCGTCATCTTGGCAAAATGCATGCGCACCGACATGTATTCACATCGCACAGAAATCTAATACAGAATAATGCAATATTGCGCAAGATGGCGGTCGCGAGACAGAGAGTAGGCGTGCAGAAGTGCATCGGGTGCATAGCAGCCCAGACGCTTATCTTCCGATATTTTACCCTTTCCTTCGCCTTATTCTCCTCGTACAATCTACTCGTACACACGTTACGTTTGAGAAATGAATACGTGCTGGATTTGACACACACCCAGAGAGAGCTAGTGCGGTGCAGAGTGCTTTGCAGATCGAATGATTGGCAGGCTGAGGAAGAAACAAAAGATCTGTGACTCATATCAGGGACCCCTCGATGGCCAGCAGACCATTTATTATTTAATCAAAAGTGTCAAAAGGCAACGTTCATATTTTTCAATCAATTCGAACTATTCGCTCGATACGAATCAATGGGAAAACTCGATTCATTTTTATTTCTCACACGCGTGCATTTTTCTTCAAGTGACGTAATTAGAAAAAAATTTAATGAGCTTGAGATGATCGAGAAAATTTCTCAAAAATTTGCTTTTTCAAAAAACTCTTTTTTTTTTTAATCGAATGGACACATTGAAGTTGCATACTGGAAAAACAAAATTCCACCGTCACATTGGAAGCAAATTGCTTATAAATTTACAAATTAAAATTAAAAAATTTTAAAAATCAAAAATAAATAAATAAATAAATAAATAAATAAATAAATAAATAAATTAGAAAATAAATAAATAAATAAATAAATAAATAAATAAATTGGAAAATGAATAAATTAATGAATTAATAAATTAATGAATAAATAAATAAATGGATGAGTAAATAAATAAATGAATAAATAAATAAATAAATAAATAAATAAGCTCCATGAAGAAGCAAAATGGGGACGATCACGTTAATTATCAAAACCATGAATAAAAATTATGTTTTTCGTTGGATATTCGAACCGATGCAAACTTCAGAATGATTCTTCTCTCACAGAGAACAAAGAAATGCGATAATTGGCGTACCTGCGCGTCGTCGAGTACATTATCAATGTACAGAGCGAGGAAAAGGTGAAGAGTGCGAGATTGCATATGTAAAGAAATTTGAACACGTTGCGAGCCTATGATGAGGTCTGCTCGCGAAGAAACGCGAAGCTGAGAAGAAATGTTGCATAGCATGGGGTGTGTGTTATCTCACGGCGATTTCTCTCTCGATGAAACGAGCGCGATCGAGAAGGCTGAAGCGTATATATAGTTGGGCATTTGCAAAAGGTCTCTTTCACGGTTCCGTAATTTCGATCTAACGAATGTCCGTTTTATAACGAATAGATGGACCACGCCTCCGACTTGTCTCTCTATAATGCACCTGCGACGCACCTCCGTGTATACAAATACATATACATATCTGTCTTTCCTCTGGTACATAGTTACCAATAGAGTTCACGAAACGCTCGGGGCCTCGTTTCGATCTCTCCACAGAAAATCCATGCAACAATCCCATGTACGTGATTCGCCGCAGTCCTCGTGTCTTTAAGAGTGCGAAAAATCTCTCATTGTCTTGGCACAGCGTTCTATTAAATTTCCGCTCGTTTAATTCAGCCTCGTCAATTTATTAATTCCAATCCCATCGTTCACATCGATCTCGATGTTGTTTGCAAACCTTGCAAAGCAGAGTCCGTCGACTTATGGGAAGTTTATTTCTCGGCTATGGAGATAAAAAAAAAAAAAAAACTCCAACACAGTCCTTGGTGCCTTATTGACAGTGCTGAGAGGACGCGATCTTTGCATCTCGATCGTTGAGACCCTCGAGAAGAAAAATTTACCGAAAAAAAAAAAAAAAATACAAAAACGACCGAAAAGGTTCCGATCGGGAGCTCCAGTCGTGGGGCGCGTAAAACTTGAGCAAATATTTCGATATCCCCATGAAAGTTGGCAAACTACAGCTCGGTCAATATCTTATCGATATCGTTTTCATTCGCCCCTTTCGCAAGTGGATTCTCGTCTCCTCTGTGTCGCTGCAAATTCTCTTCAAACTTTCGATAGGATCGAGTGAAGTGTTCCTGCGAAGGAGACCCGGAGGACGATCGCAACGACTTTAAGATCCTCTTCGCAGATCCTTCGGGACACAAGGAATCTTTCGTTTCGCTTTTCTTTAAAAAAAACTTTCGTCTGTAACGATAAATGTTCAAATTTTCTTCGGATCGTGTTTGGGGCTCAATTAGGATGTTGATTTTTTTCTCATTCATTTTGTATTTCGCTCGAACGCGTCGCCTTCGCGAGTGATTTTTAAAAAATTGTTTTTTTGTTTCATTTTTCAAGTTTTGACGCGTCGAGGCTTTTGATGTGTCGTAGCAGACGAGAAAGGAGCTTGCAGCAGAATAAAGAATTGGACAAGTTGGGTAAAGAAGGGAGAGCTGTGCACACGCCATATTCCATGTAAATGCCGTGTAATCGGGCACACGAACCAAGAGCGATAACTTCATTACCTCGCCGGGCCTAATTGCGGGGAAATTAGCAGGGCTAATTGCTCCCTGTACTACTATCTCTCTCCCTCTTTTCTTCTCGTTCGTTTTCCTCGTTGCTTTATCGAGGATTCTCACTCGCTCTCCAGCTCCATTACTTTCTCTCGCATGACGTTCGATCGAGATTTAATCGATATACACGAGTTTCCCAAGAACTGCACACGTGTTTTCACAGATTTGTGCGATCCTCGTGAATCTATCGATCGATCCCACATTTTCTTTGTTTCTGCAATCGATCATCAGTTCCGAAACACTTTTTTTCGATCACATCCAAAAATTTTCCATTCCTACGCACTGGGAATCAGATTTTTCTGAAAATCGTCGTTGAACATGGCGAACGAAGTATTTTTGGATAATTTCAAAATTTTCGTTATTTTGGCCAAACTGTCAGCAAAATTAACCATTGGAAGGATAAAAATTTGATTTCCAGAGAATCCAACAAAAAATATCGATTTTTCGAACAAAATTTTTTTTTGCCCTGTGGCGTTTAATTTCGAATACAAAAAAAAATATCAAAAAAGTCGAAAAAGTGGGTAAAAAATAAACAGAAAACAGTAAATTATGTTTGTGCTCATTATGGAAAATAAAATTGTCATTAAATCGTGTAATTACGTTCGATTTCGAGCTAATTTTCCTCCATTCGTATGTTCAATAATTAAAATCACCTCGGCGCAATTTTTTGAGTGGCTGATAGTTTTGCTATTAAGTCTCGAGTGTATCGGCGAATCCTCCGGCAACTAGCGGGAGTTTTACGTCTCTGGTATACACGATAGAATTCTTTTGCTTCGCTCCAGCATCGAGCAGCCAATTACGAAACGTATAGCGAGTGTATAGCTCCATGGCGATGCATTTACCTTCGAAAGGTACTAATACCAAAGCGAGAATCGTCCGCGAGTTGTTGGAGCGATGCAGCAGCCTGCTTGCGCAGGCCTGCACGATCAAAGCTCCGGCGCGCTCGAGTGCATCGACGAGAGTGCGCATTGAGCTGCTCGCTCGCTCGCGCGAGCGAGTACCGACGCCGAGTCACGACCTACTAATGAATGATTATGCTACAATTTGCCCCGAGACGGCAGCTATCGCAATTTATTAAATTACAGTGATTCGTGCAACCGCTGGTCGCGCGGCGCATCGACGCGCCATCCGGTAGTCGTGACGTATACCGACCAGAGACAAATTACGTTTCTATGTCCTTTCTCGCGCTTTATCCCAAAATACCGTGGAAAAAGGTGTCGCACGAATTTCACCTTCGATTCGCGTGCGAACTGTTTTTCCAAAAAAACGAAAAATTCAGTATTTCGTGTTCGTTTGCGCGACCGAGGCGAACGAGGATTGCAAATTTGAGAGAAAATTTGGGCGAATAAACAAAAAGGCAAGAGGTGAGTTTCGTGGGTGCGAAAAAAAATGTGAAAAGCTCGTGAAATCAATTTTGAACCTCGAATTCGTAACTGCAGCAAAACTTACTGAGAAATTTTTTTTTTCGAGTATATTTTAAGGAACGAAAATTTTTTTCGTAACCGGCAGATCGATCGCGGAACGTCCGAATGATTTTAAATCGCACGCACGTGAGAACGACGCGCGCGCGCGGTGCGCGTGAAAGGACAAATCGGAATGTGGCCGTTGTTCGGTCCACGTCGGTTGCAGCTTCTGGCGTGGAAGATGAAAAATCTAATCGGGCGTGAAACGAAGGAGTAGCTCGCGAACGTTGAGAGTTTTATACACGCGGGGCGCGCGGATGGTCACGCCGCGCGGTCCCTCGTTATATCGCTTACCGCGGTAGTAATGGAGCCGCTGCTGGATGCGGGGCCAGGACTCTCGGCGATGGACCAAGAGCAGAGACGACTCGAAAGCGAGTAGCACGAGAAAGAGGCTTCGGAACTAATATAATCGCGCGCGGAGGAACCGTACAAGGAAAAAGAGACATTCGCTTGGTCCAGAGGAGAGAACGCGAGAAGAGTGACGAACGAGGGATATAGACAAAATGCCATATAAATAAATAAAGAAACTCCATGGTCGCGAGGAGGTCGAATAATTTTGGGAGCAGAGAAGCTTCTCGGCAGATGGAATGATTCAATTTCTCTCATTGCAATGAACTTTGGCCCCGAATGCACTGGAAATAAAATTTCGTTAAAAATCGTCAATATTTTGTTGAACATGGTAAACTAAATATTTTTTATAATTTCCCAATTTTCGTTATTTCTAATTTTTTAATTTTCTTAAAGTTTATAATTAATTAATTAGTTAATGTTTTTATTTATTTATTGATATTTTTATTGTTATTTATTATTTTGTATTATTTATTTTTTTATTAATTAATTTATTAATAAATATTGAAAATATAATAATTGATAAATAAATAAATAAATTAATTAAGTTTCTAATGAAATTATCAGCAAAATTTGACGGTTGGAACGACAAAAGTTTGAACAAAATATCGATTTTTTCCAACAAACCTTTGTTTTCCGTCGTCGAAGCCAGAAAGGACTGGATTGAAAATTTGACAAAAAAGAAATGAAGCGAAAAAATGGAGAGAGAACGTTATTGTCTAAAAAAGACGAGAAAGCCGGAGGAAGGGAACCGAGGGTTGGCACTTTACGGAAATTCGCGACGGAATCGGGATTGCGTGTTGTCCGCCAGCAAAAGCGAAGCGATGCCCGCATAGTCATAAACAAGCTGGCCATTAATTTAGCAGGAGAAGAATGAATGTTCCCCAATGCGGCATATATATAGAGAAAAGCTCAGAGGACGTGGAGAGAGAGAGAGATGCGACGAGAAAATACGATGTAAGCACGCACGCGGCGAGAGAGCAATTGTGCAGATGATTCTGCTGCTCCGCGCGCGCGAACAGGACCAAGAGAGCGATAAGGGCCCCAAACGCGAGGATAAAATAAGTTTTAGGGGCGTGAAATTGGCAGTAATTTTACAAGCCATAACGATCTACTAAATCCGTTAAATAATTAAGGGCGCGCAGATGTTTTCGTTGCAAGAATACATTTCGCTGCTGCGCAGTGATCGCGCGATGCCCTCGCTCGCTATTTCCTCTTCTTCCTTTCACTGTAAATGCAATTTTGTTGAAAAACGTCGATATTTTGTAAATTTCAAAGATTTCGTTATTTTGGCAGGATATTTGGTTTTTAACGAAACTGTCAACAAAATTGACGATTGGAACGACTAATATTTGCTCTCCGGAGAGACTTTCTAGAATATTTTTTGCTTAGAACATTTAATTTTTTAATTGAATATTTAGTTAATTTATCAATTTATTAATTTAATATTTATTTAATTTATTAATTTATTAATTTAATATTTATATAATTTATTCATTTATTCATTTAATATTTATATTATTTATTCATTTGTTTATTTAATATTTATATTATTTATTTATTTATTTATTTATTTATTCAATATTTATTCATTTATTTATTTATTTATTAAATATTTATTTTATTTATTTATTTATTTATTTAATAAATTAGAATTTAGAACATTTTTCGAATTATGTAAAAAAACGTTTAGTCGGACGTTTCCAACGAAATATCAATCTTTTCCAACAAAATTTTCTTTCCGGTGTTCCTTCCTCCTCTCACTCGCCTTTTCGCGTTCGGATATTGTCTTTTTTGTAATTGAATATTTATATTATTTATTCATTTTGTAATTGAATATTTATATTATTTATTCATTTTGTAATTGAATATTTATATTATTTATTCATTTGTTTATTTAATATTTACATTATTTATTTATTTATTTATTCAATATTTATATTATTTATTTATTTATTTGTTTAATTAATTAATTTAATAATTTGGAATTTAGAACATTTTTGGAATTATTTAAAAAAACGTTTAGTCGAACGTCTCCAACGAAAAATCAATCTTTTCCAACAAAATTTTCTTTCCAGTGTTCCTTCCTCCTCCCACTCGCCTTTTCGCGTTCGGATATTGTCTTTTTTGTAATTGACAGATGCGTAAGTGAAAAAGTCATCGGCCTGTCGAGCTTTTTTTTTGGCTTTTTGTCGAGCCAACGGTGAATATTAATATCGAACGAAATCTAGAGCGAAGGGAATCGTTTTTATTCTCACCGCGAGATGAAGATCGTGTCCCGGACGTAGGACGATCTCGACGCTCCACTTTCCCGAGCCGCCAGGGAAACATCCACATTCCCATATCAAGAGCAACGCAATATATGTTTATATATGCGCGCATTTATTTTCTATCGTCGTTTTTCTGGCGTGCAGCTCGCAAACTATAATCATCTTGACGCGCGATATACACCGCGCGACGTCTCATCCTCCAGTCTCATCATTTAATCCACCTCAATTGACGCATTTTGCAACTGACGGACTTACACATGTAATCAAGCCTGCAAAAGACACGTGTGACAATTTCAACCTCCCGTTACCGCGCACCGTCAGTCACATAACTGCGACTCACCGCGTTCAACGCCACATTTCGCACTCACCACCGCAACGCCATCGTATGTATCAATTGATGATGCTTCTGCTCTCGTGTACAAGAAAAAAAAAAAAAATAAACAATTCACTTCCTTACACACCTTATAATTTTCCAGAAATTATGTACTTTGCACAGAAAGTGTCGATTCTTTGCGCGATGAGTTACTTTCCTCGAGCCTTTGCAAATATTCATTTTTTTTATTTAGATACCGTTCGATTTTTTTGTTTTCAGTTTTTTTTACATGAAAAATGCGGTTTGCGAGCCCAAGTTCATTTAAAAAAGTTGTTACGAATTGACTAAAGAACAACGTACTCTAAATCCAAGATTTTCTGAAGTAATCTGTATTTTTTGAATAATAAACAAAATTTCGAAAAAATTTTACGACCGATTTTTTTGAATAAGTAAATAAAGCTTCTTCGATGTTACAGAAAAGTGTATGCAAAGTCTTAAGAGGCTTCACCATTTAGAAATCGAAATATTTAATACTGAAAATTGTGATTTTTGTTAATAATCGACAAATATCTAAAACGTGCGTTGTGAATTCGTTTGTTTCATTTTTTCGATTTTTCGAAAAAAAAAGTCCAACTCTGGGTCACGCAATTACTGAATCGTTTCTTCAAACATCAAGAATGTTAATAAACGTGTTTAAAATTGTTTCGGTTAATGAATAATTGACGAGGGAATAAAATTTTGTCGCCAGCATTTTTCTGAACTCGAAATTGCGTGGAAGGAAATGAAATTAAAAATCCAAGTGTACGACGTGGACTTTGCAAAACCCGAACAGCATAAAATTTTAATTTTTTTTCCTTTTTTTTTCCAACTGCGTGAATTCTCTGATAATTGGGAAATTCTCTCGGAAATTCTTGTCTGCGTTCTTATCGCGAAGTGTTATGGTTTCTTAAAAGGACGAGTTTGAAGTACGAGATCCCGGAAAGTTGAGTTGAAGGACGCAGACTAGTTTTGCAGCTCGCGCTGCAACGAGGCGACACACGCGAGGGTTGTAAAATGTGCGTGGTCGTCAGAGGCCTGGACGAGGCTGCTGAGGTCGACGATGCGACAACGAGGACGAAGATGACTGAACGGAGACTCGGAAAACGAAAGACACAAAAGCTGGTAAGATGAGCGAGTGCGGAGTGAGGTTTGCGTCAGCTGAGAGAAATCTGGCCGGCAATCACCGCGCGAAATTCTTTCTGCTCCTGCTGTGGCAGCAGCAGAACGCGTCGAGTAAAAAAGCGAAGCGCCGTAGCGCTAACGATCCGCGACCACCGAGTGATTCCTTCTCCTCGGGGAGAAGTCTCCGTATACAGAGTGGCTCAAAATCCATGTCTACGAAGGTGCCTCGATTTTCGGAACCTCTATTAACGTAATTTTCGTCAATATCTCGTTTTTTTTTTTTTAAATTAGAAAAAAAATTGAAAAACGACTTTTCCGCTCGGGAATCTCACGATCCTTCACGTCCGAGACTCTGGTGACAGCCTGTATATCAACGTTATACATAAATATGTATAAATTGCTGTCAAAAAAAAAAAAAAATTGAGGCATTTGGACCGAAAGGCTTCGGAGATGTTGATTGAAAAGGATAACGCCCTTTCGCCTTCTCCGGGCAATTGGTACGTATATATATAGGGTAAGACATAAAAGCTCCGAAACTGAGAAAAAGGAATGAGAAGCAGAGATCGCGAGGACCTAAAATGAACTAAGTTAATTATCAGGCTGCTGCTCATCCGAGGGAACTCATCGAAAGAAACTCGTGAAACCAATGAAAAATGATTCGGTGTAAATATGGAAGGCTCACAAGCAAAAGGATCGAAATGTTGTTGTGCGACGAGGAAGTTGATGTAAGTTGAAGCCTTTGCAGGATGTTGGTGCGGCGTCGCGATGTCGCACGCCTCTATATTCAGGCCGAAACGAATGTAAATCAATTGGCGCTTCCGCGAAGGTCGACCGTTTCGTATTATTTATTCGTTTTGTAGTTATGAATCGAGGGGCTGGAATGAGGAGTAAAAAAAAGTGGGAGGTGACTTGTCCTGCGATATCCCATCAGGATTTTTCGGTATAATAATGTCGCGCGCACGCACGCGGAGCGGAGCAGCGGAGTTGTTCGGGTTTTTCGATCGTTAAAAATCGTTCGAGTCGCGACCCTAAATTCTCGGGACGAGTTGCTGTCTTTCCCAACGTAAATAACAATCAGTCCGGCCGCGCGAGGATTCGCGTGTCCCCTCGTTAGCATAACGCATTAAAACGACCATTTCTGCTGGACCCAATCCTCGAGAAAAATAAACCCCATAGAAATCTAAGTGTCCGAGTCACGTACTTCGAATATTATTGATGCTGGACGAACCTTCGGAGAAGATCGAATCGAATTCTTCACATTCGAGTGTTTTGTCCTTGTTTTTTTAATTAATCGAGTCATATTAACATTTCTATCGATTTATGTGGGACCTCGTGGAACAATATTATTGGACCCATCAAAATATTCACTCAAAACTAAATTTTGGTGGAAAATCAAATAAAATTAATTTAATTTAATTTGATTAATTTAATTAAAATAAATTGAATTAATTAAATTTAATTTTTAATTCAATTTTTAATTCAATTTTTAATTCAATTTTTAATTCAATTTTTAATTCAATTTTTAATTCAATTTTGAATTCAATTTTTAATTCAATTTAATTTTCAATTGATTTGAAATTAAATTAAATTAAATTAATTTAAAAAAGAATTAATTTTGATTAATAAATTGATTATTTTTTTAAAATAATCTCGAAAATATTGTCATGGCAGCAAGAAATATTCTAGAAAGTCTCTCCGGACCGCAAATTCGTTCCAATCGTTAATTTCGTCGACAGTTGCCTTAGAAACCGTATACACTACCAAAATAACGAAAATTTTGAAATTATCCAAAAGTCCGAAAACAAAATATTTCGAACATTTTGTTAAAAAAGTGGAAAAAAAAATTCACCGTCACACAGCTTCCTCAGTGAGGAAGCAAAACTAGTAAATAATTGATGTAAAAAGTTTCCTCGTCGGTCTTCGCATTAATTTCATGTAGAAAGTAAAATAAACACAATCACACGTTCAGCTCGAAGTGTTCCGAATACATGAAACAAATTCAGCTCCTCCGAAGTATATATTACGAATCGAAGGTGCAATTTTGTGGTGTGTGTTAATTCGTTTTACGAACGAGTAAGGAATAGCAATTTTTTCGAGCCTCCGTACACATTATATTTGCTACAGCATAGAAACGACGAAGACGCGAAAAAGAGCGTGAAATCAGTCGTGAGTCGGTTAATTCCTAGCGTCTGGAAAAGGCCACGCTAAATTAGATCGTCCGAATGATGAGCCGCATCTACGAGTGCGGGTGACTGACCAGCATGGGTTTATCAACGTGCTGTGAATTATTAAAATTTATTAATTAAAAAAAATAATAAAAATCGTGAATCTCTCGCTTGGATTTTAATCGATTTATTCAAATTTGTTCGACCTCGTTCGCTGCCAATGAATTTTGAGACTGCGAAAGTCGCAATTGCAAGTCCATCGGAGTCAATTTTCTTCGGTCGAAAGTCATTTTCTCTTCGTGCCTCGTTCGTGTCCTCCATGGACGAGAAAATGACGAAAATTTGCACCTTTGATTCTACGAAACACACTGAGCCATTGTATGACAAAACTGTAAATCGAATATCGATCCGGAAAGTCCATTAGAAACTTAATGGGCGCCGTGCAACGAACGCCTCTCTTTCTCGCAGACCCTGACCTCCTGACACGAGCCAATCGAATTTCGTATCGACTGGAATTTTTTTTTTTTATGTTTAAAATTCTTTAAAAAAAAAAAACGATTTTTTGGATCGATCGTTATGACGAGAAATGAAAAGACACTTTTTGGTGAGACACGGAAAATTCTAAAAGACGATGAGGAATGATTTTTCGATTATTACTCACTGTGCAGATCGTGGGCGTGTGTCCGTGAACCTTACCAACGTCTGTCAGAGGTTCGTGCGTCTCTTTCGTCAATTCGTTACGAATTTTTGGAAAAGCGTTTGGATTAGTCACCAGATTGTTTATCGAGCTGGTGACCGGGACGTCTGGACGCATTAACCAGGAGGGCATCTGAAAAGATAATTATTTATTCTGTTAATAAATTAAGTAGAGCATTTTTTTTTGTCAATCGTAAAAGAACGAAAAGCATTTGGAAATTTTTTAAAACATTAAATTCGATCGTCGAAACATTTTCGTCACCATTTGCAGCTTCTAGTACGAAGAAGAAAACAAATTTCAGTCGTTCCACTCGTTAATTTTGCTGACAGAACTAAATATTCTGCCGAAATAACGAAAATTTTGAAATTATCCAAAATAATTCAGTTGGACGCGTTCGACTAAACTTTTTTTTTTGATAATCCCAGAAATATTGTCCTTGCAGCAAGAAATATTCTAGAAAGTCTTTCCGGAGAGCAAATTTTTGTCATTCCAATCGCAAATTTTGTTGACAGTTTCGTTAAAAATCAAAATTACTGCCAAAATAATGAAAATTTCAAAATTACCCAAAAATAGTTGAACAAAATATCGAAGTTTTTCAATAAAATTTCATTTTCAGTGGAGCAGTTCTTAATAATAAGTCATGAGCAAAAACGCAGCAGCTTCGTCGTGTAAAAGCTCCATCGTAAGTGCAGCAACGACTAGAGCAAAGCATGAACGTCGCTGTCGGTTCTGAACATGAAAATCGTCGAGATGGATGATCCAAAGGACTGGATCCTTGTAAAGGGTCCATAAGGATAGACGGAGGGTCAATGGAGTGCGAGAAATAGCTTTGTGTCCAGGTCCATATGGGTGTAGATCCATAAACACATCTTTGTATACGAATATACTTGACGCCTGCGTGTGGTCCAGCAGGCAGTTTGCCAGAGTGTTGTTGTCTAACAGGCCTGCTGCAGTCTCTCTTCGCACGAAGAGGTGTCAAGAGGAAGAAAAGGCCAAGACACGAGCAGCAAAAAAGTTCAATCATCAAGTAAAAAAAAAAAATTAAAAAAAAAAAAAA
>JBAJMU010000007.1:1881723-1911104 GCA_037952995.1 Hyposoter didymator
CGTGTATAGGTGGATGTAGGGGCTCTCGCCTCTCACGAGCAATGTAACGAGCTGTCGTCAGCGATATCTCGAGTTGCTTCGGACCTCTGAGCCCTTCGTGCTTGTACGTACATTCGCATATGCAACATATACATGTATATTGAAGACGTAAGCGGAAGGAAGAGCCAAGGGAAACGCGCTGGGACACGAGAGAACTCGTGTGCCATCGTATTACCATCGTTGAACGGATTCCGAGACGATATGGTCTCGCCCACCCTTGGCCTGCTGTGATCCAAAGAGCCAGAGAGAGAGAGCGAGAGAGAGAGAGCTTAGGTACACAGACGTGAAATTAATTCACATGTATATGCACCGCTGCACCCACACAGCGAGAGATTCTTCAATAATGAATTGAATCGTTGGAGAGAAGTCAATATTCTGCAAAGATGTTTCCACATGGAAAAAGCTAATTGGCCATAACTCATGATGACATGCTGTAAATAACAATATTCTTGTTTTAAATAGTGCGATGAGTTTTATTTCTGATGATACGGTGTGGAAAGGACCTGGGGGATCGATTGGATGGACGAGGAGGAATGTATTGCAGTGAAAACTAAATTTTGTTGGAAAAGATTGAAATTTTGTTCGATACGTTCGACTAAACGTTTTTTTTTTTAATAATTCCAAAAATTTTGTCATTGCAGCAAGAAATATTTTGGAAAGACTCTCCGGAAGGCAAATATTTGTCGTTCCAATTATTAATTTTGCTGACAGTTTCGTTAGAAACAAAATATTCTGCCAAAATAATGAAAAAATTGCAATTATTGATTTTTATCGAAATTTCATTCCCAGTGTGATGGAAATATGGAAAGTTTCATGGATTCCAACAAAGAACCAATCGAGCAAAAGTTCCAAATGAAAATTGATACGAAAAAAGAGCAAAAGTTGAAAAGTTGAAGTCACTCCGTTGGCAGGCAGTGATTTGTAATTGAGAGAAGTGGAAACTCAATTAAAACGCCAAACGCGTCCTAATTAACTCCTCGATTACACGCGCCCGTTGAGTTTCCGTAGCAGCGCAGAGTTTTGGCTTCGCTGTGATTTCCTGGCAAACAAAGAGCGACGCGGAGGGTGAACAAGAGACAGAAGGAGCAGCGATGTCATGGCGATACGCGGGGCATGGACCATGGGGACGCGCTGGGCCTTTATCATTTCGCGGTTGTTGGTGAATAACCCTCGGTCGGTTTTTGGGGGGAGGGATTTGCTCGAGCCCAACAGAGATATATCCTCCAGCTATCTTGCTTCTGTACACATTATAATTGTGCATATTAAAATGGCGCTTCTGCCGCACGCAATAAGCCAAGCGTATACAAGGATCCATCAGTTCTGATGAAAATGAGAGACCGTAAGAAGCTGCAATGGCAAACCTTACTCATGACCATCGAGCTCTCTCCTCATAATCGGTATATTTATGTATGCATGACATGTATATATTGGACGAAAGATAAATTCAGGAAGCAACACACCGTCAGAGACTGAGAACCAGCCATCTTTAATCAATAATGGAGCATCACAGGGACCATGACAACAGATACCCTTTCCTGGAGTTTCCGTCTCACGGACCCTCGGGCAAGAGTTGCCAGGACGCCTTGCTTTTGCCCGGTTTGATGCTCCCGTTTCTCCTCCTTCATTTTCTCCGCTCCAACGTGTGCAGGAAATACTTCAACCCCCCGACAAACGACCTCTCTCTCCCTCGTTCTGCTTCGTTCTGTATACACACACACACACACAACCTGCTGCTGCTGCTGGGGTAGCTCTTATTTTGGCCTGTCTATCTCGCTTGAAATCCTTTTTCACTCTCTGCTCCATTGCGGTCTCTCCTTGGCCCGGATTGTCCCTCAAACTCTTTGCCAATGTGTGCAAGCCTGTGCGCCTCAGTGTGTACGTCAGAAAGGATACTCCGTGGAACGACCCACCAACCCCATCTCAGGTTACATCCGTAACGACCCGAGAACCGATCCCTCACAGCCTCCCCCCACCCAAAATTCTATCATATTTCTCATGGTGCATGTATTTGATGGAACGGCGCGCGGAGGAAAACGTGGAAAATACTACGCGGCAGATTGGAGTCTTTTTCGAAAATGGCCTTGATGCGAATATAGTTCGTGTTTGGGAATCTACGTCGGTGAGGATTTTGGAGAATGTAACGAAAAGGAAGCAGAAAACTGCATGAGGCTTGAGCGATATTTAGCGGAGTCTCGATGGGCAAATGAATTTTTTTCAAAAGACGTGGATATTTTTTTGAAGATGGTAAACTAAATATTTTTGGATAATTTCAAAATTTTCGTTATTTTGGCAGTGGATTTGATTTTCCAGAATATTTCTAGCTGCAGTTGGAAAATTTTTGGAATTATTAAAAAAACAAAAATTAGTTGAACGTTTCCAACAAAATTTTCGTCATTTTGGCAATCTATTCGATTTGCAACGAAACTGTCCACAAAATTTACAATTGGAATAACAAAAACGAGCCCCCCAATGAAAATTTCCAGAATATTTCTTGCTGCAATGTCNCTGCTGCTGGGGTAGCTCTTATTTTGGCCTGTCTATCTCGCTTGAAATCCTTTTTCACTCTCTGCTCCATTGCGGTCTCTCCTTGGCCCGGATTGTCCCTCAAACTCTTTGCCAATGTGTGCAAGCCTGTGCGCCTCAGTGTGTACGTCAGAAAGGATACTCCGTGGAACGACCCACCAACCCCATCTCAGGTTACATCCGTAACGACCCGAGAACCGATCCCTCACAGCCTCCCCCCACCCAAAATTCTATCATATTTCTCATGGTGCATGTATTTGATGGAACGGCGCAAGGAGGAAAACGTGGAAAATACTTCGCGGCAGATTGGAGTCTTTTTCGAAAATGGCCTTGATGCGAATATAGTTCGTGTTTGGGAATCTACGCCGGTGAGGATTTTGGAGAATGTAACGAAAAGGAAGCAGAAAACTGAGGCTTGAGCGATATTCAGCGCAGTCTCGATGGAGAAATGAATTTTTTTTAAAAGACGTGGATATTTTTTTGACGATGGTAAACTAAATATTTTTGGATAATTCCAAAATTTTTGTTATTTTGGCAGTGGATTTGATTTTCCAGAATATTTCTTGCTGCAATGGGAACATTTTTGGAATTATTAAAAAAACAAAAATTAGTCGAACGTTTCCAACAAAATTTTCGTCATTTTGGCAATCTATTCCATTCGCAACGAAACTGTCCACAAAATTTACAATTGGAATGACAAAAATGAGCGCCCCAAAGGAAATTTCCAGAATATTTCTTGCTGCAATGTCAAAATTTTTCGAATTATAAACAAAAAACGTGCAAAAAATTTCCCACCAAAATTTTCTGTTCACTGTTCTCATAGTTGGCAGTGTCACCGCAGGAGGCTCCGTTTTATATTCAGACAAGAAGAAAGGACAAAAAGACTCCAACGGAAGACTGAAGCCGAGGATTAAACGAGGGAACGTTTCAATCGAAGAATGCTCTTCGGTTCAAGTGGATCCATGGTCACTCGATATTTTCTATCCAGCCATAATAATATTATGTTGTAGTTTATCTCTCATACGTGCTCCGCCACAATACGCCCCTGTTTTTCCTTTACATATGTATTTGTACGCGTCTGTGTGTATATTCAGATGCTGGACGTACATGGTATACGATAAGTGTTGAGGATATATACAAAATTAATAGTGTGTATGGTCCTGCGCGAGGACGAGAGCTGGGAGACTTCTTCTTGGTTGAAAGTTCTCTTTGAGCCTCCCTTGCTGCGGCCCGAGCCATAGCCAGCATTATCGTGGCTCGTTTGGCCATTGGGAAGCGTGTAAAGTCATGATACAGAGCCATCCGCAAGCGGCATAGGCCCTCAAAGCGACGCGTTCCTCCGCATTGCCGGACACGCCGGGGGCGCAACAGCTTGATACATCGTTACACGCTGTTCGCCTTCCATGTGCCCTTGCCAACCTGCATACACGTTCCTCACCGATGCATCCTCTCTATATATACACCTCGCGTACAGCCGCAACTGTATATTCATGCTGCTGGATGTATCTCTCTTTTGCACACATTCTCTCTTCTCCCTTTGCTCCTTCGCCTCAGCATCTTCGTCCTTTCTCTTTCATTCTCCTGTTCACCAACAATATCTTCCTTTTATATTCCATTCTCGCAACAACAGCAACCAGAAGCAGCAGGAGCAACAAACTCGTCCCATTGCAGACCAAAACATATCCCGTGCTTTGAATTCCGCGTCACATCGATCTTAACCCCCGACGTTCAGGGTGTGATGCGACAGAAACACCGACCGGATATTTCGTCCATAAAATCTTTGCGTCTTTTCTTTCTTTTTTTTTCAGTTTTGACAGAGTCGCGAGCAAGTTCCGCCGGCTGCTCAGCAGTAGTCAATTAATCTGAACGAAAAAGCAGAGACAATGGGAATAGAATTTTGTTGAACATGGTAAACCAAATATTTTTGGATAATTTTAAGATTTACGTTATTTTGGCAGTATTTTTGGTTTCTTACGGAAGTGACAGCAAAATTGACGATTGGAACGACAAAAATTTGCGTTCCGGAGAGACTTTCTCGAATATTTCCTCCTGCAATGACAATATTTTTGGGATTATTATTTTAAAAACCGTTTAGTCGAACGTATCCAACAAAATATCGATCTTTTCCAACAAAATTTTATTTTCAGTCAACGACAACCGGATCTACACCGAAAATCAAATTTCATTAAAAAACTTCGCTATTTTTTCCTGCAGTTTCCAAATTTTCGGGATTATTAAAAAAAAAAAACGTTTAGTCGAACGTACCCAACAGTTTTTTCTTTCAGCAGACGATTCGAGTTCCAAAACGTCGATCGTCGACCGTATAATCGATCAAGCAATTTCCCCGAGCTCGATTATCAATCCCGCCAAAAATTAGTCTCCTCAAGTCTCGCGGAGAAAAAATCCGCGGTGACATGACAAAGTGCGCAGCGTAATGACCGTACTCCACTGTATAACGTCCCGCGTATTATATCAGCAACAAATACATTCATAACGTATACGATACGTACGGCAAGGGCAGTTGACGTCGGCAAAACGGAAAGCGACTCTTTACTATCCATTCATACACACACACACACTAAAAATGATAAAAAATAAAAAGCAACATATATATGTATATTCTAGTGGTACGAATATACGATCTCCGCGAGCTTTTGCAGGCCTCGATCTTCTCGTACACGCGAGAACCTCACGAAGTACTATCCGAGGTGTGCAGCGAGCTCGAGAACTATTGAGAGCCTCACAGTGACTGTATATCCCAGGGACATCGAAGAACCGCGCGCGATGTTTCACTCTTTTATGGAGGCATCAATTACTTTAATATTCACGGTCGTAATATCGCCTGCTCTCGTGTCCGCTGCGCCGGGCCGGGCTTGTACGAGCATCGTTGTATTTTCTTATTTCTTACTTTTTCAAAATGTATACATCGCGCGCAGGATCGGTCACGAGCGCGACGGAACACTGCACACAACGGGAAAAGAGTCTCGGGAGGTGTCATCGATGATCGTAAAGCACACAATGCATGGAGATGCTCGATCAGAGCGAAGCAAAAAGAAGCTTCGCACTGGGAAACGATTCCTCGTCGAAATTTTGTCCAAAATTTGACGCAAGCGACTCGATCGCATGAAATATCGATTTTCCCAAGAAATTCGATTGATAATTAAGAAAAAAGGGCGAAATATCGTCAACGAACGAATTACAAGCGAACGTCAGGTTCCCCGATATCTTTTTGCTGTGGATTATAATTATTTTTACTCCGCCACGATACAGAGTCGCTTTTGCTTTTAATGGCCCATAAAAAATCGCCAGGTCGCGCGAGAGGGCTTGACCAACCACCATCTGCTCGTTAGACAACTCGCTCACCATTATATAGACATTGATGCACATATGTGTGCGCGAGCATCAACGAGATACGTAATTCACGTTTTTCTGGGCAACGCAGCCACTGCATGGAGAATCCTGCGTTCCTGGAGGATATCGAGGGGCGAAGAAAAACGAGAGTAATCAGTTGATGACAAAAATTTCTTTGAATCGCGCGAGCGAACGATTTATAATTGACGAACGCGAGTTTTCCCCCAAAAAACGCAAAAATTGAGAGCAAACAATTTTTCGTTCCAATGAAATTGAATAAGCGAGTTTTCTTGAAAATTATTCGTCTTTTTCCAGATTTTTGAGACTTCCTTTTTTGGAGAATCCTGCGTTCCTGAAGGATATCGAGGGGCGAAGGAAAACGAGAGTAATAAGTTGACGACAAAAATTCCTTTTTTTGACATTTAATTCACAATTGACTTCGTCAACCTGTAAAGTCGATCGCTCGGATCTTTGCTGTAAGAAATTTCGTCCAAATCGTTGAAATTCAATTTTTAATCATTTTTCCCTATTCAGAGTTTCGCTTTTGTTAATTTTTAGTCTGCTCGCGCGATCACAGCGTTGATTAAGGCTGCTGGTTGGAATTATGGACACCGGATCCAACGCTATCTTGTAATTTATGGGCACGATGGAGTCAGCAGTAATTTCCCATCATCGCCACTGGCGATTCGCGCTTTATAATGACGCGAGTTTCCCCGAAGCCGCGACATTATAGTGACGGGTATATTGTAATAATTATGACCGCGTGCTCGTTGCGTATTACCGTTCATTTGGCAGAACACCAACGCGATTTCCCATTCAACCGCATCGTGTCCTGTTTTTTTTTTTATCCAAACGCCTCGCAGGCGACCAGAACAAAAATAAATCGTAAAATAAACAAAAAAAATAAATAAAAATCGCAATTTCGATAGAAAAATGACAAAATAATTTTTCAAAAAATCAAAAATCCAAATCATAATAATAAATATCATGATAATAAATTAATCGCAAAATACTACGTCACAGAATAAAATTCATTCGATAATTAAATCGTCAAAAACTTTTCTAACGAAATCCTGCTCCAGACATTTTGCTAAAACAATAAAAAATGGAGGAACGATCGTAATTCTTTATAAAAAAAGGAAAAAAAAACAGAAAAAGAGAAAAAAAACGAAACAAAAATGTGGCGGAGCCGTATCGAATAAATTAACGAGGCGGAAAAATGGCAGCGGATTTACCGAATCATAGATCGATCCCGAAGCAACAAAAGATCGACCGCGCAGTGGGACACAATTTTTTTAGAATATCGCAAGAAGCAGCATGAATAGGAAAATTGGATCTTCCACAATATTTTCCGCTATTAATTTCATTATTAAAAAACTCGAGGATACGATGACTGGAAAAACGTGCATCAGCAGGAACCATGTGGAAACTTTTGTCCCCTCGATCTCGTGTTTTCATCGATTCAGAATTTTTCTTTTGTCGATCCTTTTTCCAGCATTTTTTAATTTTTTTTTAATGCGTACAAATCTATGGGGTTTTTGTCTCGATGAGTGGAAAAAATCATTTCTACCAATGGCCTCGTGCGCAGAAGATCGAGCATCGAAAAGTTTTTGGAGCTTCGTCTTGTGCGCGCCCACGAGACGCCATGTGTTTTGCCGATTGGGCGCCCCTCAGGTAGAAAAACCCGTGTCCCATTCGAGCGAGCACCCATCTGGCGAGCGTGCGAGTAATTCAACAATACATGTACATTTTTCCATACACGATGATACTCACGTGGACGGATGTGTATGCTCGTGTGTGTGTGTGTGTGTGTATTGAGAATGGAGGGCGCGAGAGAGAATGATTTTATTTCTCTAGTCCGTGCTGCTGCTGCTGCTGCCGGGGGCGTGTAAACGCGTCGTCTCCGCGCGTACTCCTCGAACATTTCTCCATTCCGTTCATCATCTCCTTCACATTTTTTTTCTCAAGGGTTTCTATTTATGTTTGGAGGCTCGATGACGCGGTATGAATTATTTTAACCGTGAAATTTTTCGACTTTTATATTTCTACGATAGTAAATAATGAGAAAATATGAAAACAAGAATTTATGCTCCGTGGTTAAACGTTTTAGAAATAACGCGTTCGTCACACGGGGTCAAAATGACCCCCGGTACGTTTAAACGCTTGCCACGTCGCCAGTATCGTTCCGAACGACACACAAAAATTCAGGATATTAGTTCGAACCTTTCGGAATGAGAATATCGTGCCAAAAAATTTTTATCCAATTTTCAAAATGGCGAAAAAAAATCGGCAAGCAAGCAATGTGTAAAAAAAAAATTTCTTGTAGTAATTCTAGTCCGAGGCTGCGCTAGGAGTCATTTTGACCCCTGGTGACCACGGAGGGTTAAAAATGAATGAATCAACGATTTACGTTTTGTTTTCTATTTTTTTTTCAATTTTTTTGCGAGGCTCGGAAGAAAGACAATCGAAGCGACTTTCACGCTAGGAAATGATCTCGATGTGATATCGCCGAGTCTCGTAAGTCGGAGGGATCGAAGGATCGGCAGGAAAAAAAGTTTCAATGATTCGAAGCCGGAAATTTGGACTCAAATATTTTTTTTTGTTTTCGTCCACAGGATTAAATGGGATGATACAAACTTTAATAGAGAGCATCGTTGGTAGTTTTCTGAATAGAGATTCGACGCTTTCCAAAGGACGGTAAAGACGATGAGCAATTTGTAGGGCTCGAAAAGTGCTCGTTACATTGATGGGATGTCTGGTTTGAGGTCTCGAAGGACGTACAAAGCTGTCGGACTTGAATATATGTATATATACTAATCGATCGCGGTGCGAGGAATGAAAAAATGAGACGGATTCGAGGGCGATTCAGTCTGTGAAATGCTGTTAGTTCGGTCCTTTTATCGGCTTGCATTGGATTTATGCTCACGAAGGATTACACTCGTACAATATACATATAGGGAGTTATAATGTGCTTGGAGGAGAATAATGGAGGCTGCTTTCTGACGAGGAATAATAACCCGTGCGTAGACCCTACTGACTTGGGTCATTGACGGCACCAGCGCAGCACGCGGCGATGCTGTGGAATCAGAAATATATAATGGCGTTGACGGCATATACCACGAGCTCGAGAGAGAGAGAGAGAGAGTCATAAGGATCACATCGAGAGACGTGTACTCGGTCGTTACGTGCGTGGTGTACGTTCTCTCTCGAGCTCGTTCTTTTCCTGGTCCAGTGACTCTCTGGGAGATGAAATATTATCGCATCTCGAGTGTTTCTGACGAAGACACAACGGAGAGACACACACACACTGGGAACACGTTGTTCCGTGAGCAGGAGAGAAGCGTTGGGCATCAACAAGAGAGAGAATCATCTGGGATACGGTGGCATTCGAAACAGAGAGCGTGAAACATGATTCGAATGGCAAAAAGTAAACGGTAAAGTTAAATATATAAATGTATATGCGTTACGAATCGCGATGAGCTTTTATTCACGCCTGCGGAGCGTGTTTGTTGTTTAAAAACTATTCGACGCGCTTTTTTATTTCGATTCGGAGATTTTTCTCTTCCGAGGGCTTCCGCGCTTGGGAAAGACGCGCCGGAGATATTATTGGTGCGCAGCGCAGACCGCGAGAGGAATTTATTGCACTTTGGATTTTCTCTAATTTGAACGGAAATGGCGCGGGCACAAAGAGCATGTGTGAATGGCCAAGATCGCGCGCGGCTTAAGTTTCGACCGGCTGCTGACAAGCCCAAAGGAATAAATACCTTAAGGGGTCGCGCGCGACTATAATCGTGCCAACACCGAGAACGAATGGACCGAACGAAACATCTCGACATCTCGATTCAATCCCCTTATTCATTGCGGAAACGCGAGATCCGTTGCACCAGCAGCCGCTCCGCTTGTGTCTTTTCTTCCCTCTCTCTGCTGCACCCGCTCCTCATCCGCGCTCTCGTTCGCTCTCTTTGCTTCTTCGCGTGATGCGAACGCGACGTTATCACTTTGCACAGGTGCGTATACACGCTCCTGCCTTCCCAACTGTCTGGGAGATAAACTGCTGCTTGTTGCAAATTCCAGCTTAAGAAGCTACCGGAGACACTGCTCGCGAGTGTGCAAGAAGCTCCGACGAGGATTAATCAGATCAAAGTTTATCGAGAGGTGAGAAATACTGGTAGCTCCGAAAGCCTCGAGCGGATATATGTACCTCAGAGGAGAAAATCGAGCGCGAGAACTCGAGCCACGCAAAAACCGATAAATATTTCCTCGACTCGTTTCAATCGAACGCGAAATCATTCTTTTACGATTTTAAGGACGTTGTATGGCGACGTCAAAATCTATAAATTTTTATTTTCAGTTTTTCTTTCATACAAAATGGTTTCCGAGCCCAAGTTCATTAAGAAAAGTTGTTACAAATTGACTGAAGAACAACGGACACTAAATCCAAGATTTTCCGAGGTAATTTGTATTTTTTATGGAATAAACAAAATTTCGAAAAAATTTTACGACCGATTTTTTTGAAAAACTGAATAAAGCTTCTTCGATGTTACATAAAAGTGTAAGCAAAGTTTTAAGAGGCTTCACCATTTAGAAATCGAAATATTAAATGTTGAAAATTGCAAGTTTTAACACAAGCTCTTATGAGAAATTACTGAAAATTGTGATTTTTATTTTGCGAGCCCAAATTCATAGGAAAAAGTTGTTAAAAATTGTCTAAAGAACAACGTACTCTAAATCCAAAATTTTCCGAGCAAATCTGTATTTTTTATAGAATAAATAAATTTTCACGACCGATTTTGTTTGAAAAATTGAATAAAGCTTCTTCGATGTTACATAAAAGTGTAAGCAAAGTTTTAAGAGCCTTCACCATTTAGAAATCGAAATATTTAATTTTGAAAAACTATGAAAAACTACTGAAAATTGTGATTTTTATAAATAAATATTTCTACACGGTGAAACGTCTTAAAATTCGTGTGGTGCAATTTCAAATGAATTCTATTGAAATAAAATTTTGCATACAACGTCCTTAAAGTTCGCATAACTGGAATGCAATGAAAACTGATCATCATTTTTTAATAGCAGAGCAGAGACAGTCTTCTTTGCCATTGGGAAACTGAATTAGCTAGAAAAATTGAAACGATCGCATTAATCATCAAAATAAATGAATAAAAATATTTTTCGATATTTCCCAACGATGCAAACTTCTGTCGACGCTGCCTCATTAAAAAACGCGGAAGCTTCGGGTCCTGGACCAATCTCCTTCGATTATTTCTTGTCGTTCATCCGGACCGACGAATTCGTGGCCAAAATATAAGAAGAAAAGAAAGAGCAAGATCCAACGAGAGTCTTTACACGCCGCGCACAGCAGACGAAATGATAATCTTTGAGTAAACGGAGGATCGGGGTGCGGAGAGCATTTTCATTTTCCCGTTGCGTATGTAATCAGGCCTCGGGCTACGAACGGTCCGAACGACGCCTATCAGCTCAAGAAAACACACTATTATTGTTATTACATATACATATATATATTTGCAAGTGTGTGTATCGAGCTGAGACGTTCCTCGCGTCGCTACATTCGATATGCTGAGTAGCACGATCCGAAGTCGAGCTGGAGTGCTTGGGGAGTGGAGTGAAGGGGATGAGAGAAGAGGTGCCGCGAATATCCCCGAGGGTTGCGCGCGGGCACTGAGATATATATATTCGTGGTAGGGCAGCAAGACGCGCCTCTCTCTCGCGCCCGCTCCTCCGATAACTGGTAATTTCAGGCTTGCACGTTGCTCGCATAATTCCAGTCTGTGGGAGCGAGAGAGAGAGAGGGGAAGGTAAGGGGATGCTGAGGAAAGTGCCATCTGACGATATTGAGACTTCTCGTCAATTATTGACGCTAATGGGACTGGAGATTTCTATGTAGCTCGATCGACGAATGTTGATTGTCGTTTTCTCAGATAAGATCGTGATGGGAACCATGACAGGAATGTCAAGCGTGTCTATCGCAATTTATTCGAGGGTCGGGGGTTCATATTACGAATAACCAAATTGTCGAACAGCTAATAATTCGGAATTTTGGTATTCATAAAATTAAATAAAAGAAAAGTAAGAAAGTCGAAATCAAATTTTTCAAGTGACTAAAAATTNATTTCGAATTTTTAGTCATTTGAAAAATTTGATTTCGGCTTTCTTACTTTTCTTTTATTTAATTTTATGAATACCAAAATTCCGAATTATTAGCTGTTCGACAATTTGGTTATTCGTAATATTAACCCCCACCCTTTTTATTGACGAAGCTTGTCCTAGAAGTTGATATATTCCCAGGATAGCGAAAATGCATTGGCACGGGAATAAGGAACGAAACGGCGCAGGCAGGAGAAAGCGAGATAGACGGGTCGTTTGGCAAGTAACGACTTAACGGTCTGAACTTTGTGAATAACGCCTGCGATCTCGAAACTCTTCTGTCGCGAGTTTTCCCAACGAGTGCTTCGTCCACGTTGTATTATTTTTCAGGCTGTGCCTGATTCTTGAGAGAGGAGACGCAGAAATCGTCCAACTGCAACCGCGTTGAGCATCGCATGAATTCCGGAACACGCTTCCCAGCGCAAAATGTGCAAAACACACACACACAGGCAAGTTTATACAAAAAGATGAAAATATCGCTGACGCGGTTTGCAACGGTGACCGTTTTTGAGCAAAAGGTCGTGGACGAGGCTGCGGCGAGTGCGGAATCGCATCTTCCTAAGCCTTTCTGTTCACAGCCCCAGCTTCTCCGCTCTCTCTACGAATCTGTGTATGTGCGTAAGCGCTATATATACACCGCAGGACAAGGAAACGTGCACAGAGAAGGAAAGCGAAGAGATCGCAGAGAGACTGTAAAATTCAACGCGAGAAATGCTCGCAATTTGCTTCAGAGTCGCGCTCCGTTCTCTCTCTCTCTCTCTCTCCACGTGAGATGCATCTCGTGTGTTTGTACCAACACTCCGTTCGCACACTACCACCGCGAGCGATATAACGACCAGAATCTCTCCCAGAGAAGAACGAAACAACTCGCAACGAGAGGAGTGTTCTTTGTGTCTCAATGCGAAAGAACCCGAACAAAGGCGCACTATCGCTCCCTAGAAATACTCGAGATACACACATTTATACATATTTTTGTGATTCTCTTGCCTCTGCTCCGAGATACGCGTCATTTCCCACTTTCGAGCTAACGTCATGGAATTTCATGATTGTGAACGCTTCGGGCAAGTCTATGGGAAAACTGGAGAATTCTTTCAAGAGCTGAACGAAGGGACTTTTTAAAAAAAAAATCATTCAAAGCTGAAAATTCAGGAAAAATCCTCAAAATCAAGATTTTCGAATAATTTGAAAACATGGAGAACGCCACTGGAATTTTTTGTTGGAAATAAAAAAATTTCCTGTCATTCTGCTCGATAAAGAATTTCCCCAATTTTTTTACCACACCTTTAATATTTTAATACAAAACAAACAAAAAAGATTTTCTCATTTCATCATTCCCTGGCATTCTCCATAAAGCAGCCAACTTGAAGAGTCGTATTTCATGCTGAGAATCGATATTATTACTTTTATGGTATATCGCCCGGGAGGCTTTTTCGTCGAGCGCCACACCGTCACGCATAGTTAGCCTTCTGTTCAAGCAAAAGCAGCGTATCACATTATAGCTATAAGTAGAAGAATGAAAGAAAACAAAAAACACGATAAAATAACGAGGTATTTCTCTATCAACGTGAAATCACTCGAACAAGATCAATCAATTGACTTTTTTTTAAATGTTGCAACAATAGCAAAAATTCCATAGACGAACCATAACGATTGCTTGAGGTTTTTTTAAATGTGCCAGTTCTCGATTTTCCGGCTGTTGACGAGGGGTAAGCGGACGATAGTTCATAAACAATTGAAGAATTCCAAGTTGACGATTAATATTTAAAAAAAATCAATTTTTATTTCCACATTTGAAAGATTTTACAATTTCGCTCGATATCCACGAGACTACGTTCGGGCAATGATACTGAAGTTTGCATCGTTGGAATGCAACGAAATTCTGTTTTTTCTTGAACAGAACTCTTAATTATCATTCAATATTTGGTCTGGACAATAAAATGGTCCTCCCTTGCTACCTAGAAACTCAATCGACACGAAAAATTGCCACAATTTTCAAAATTCTATAAATAATTGATAGATATAATAATTTTCGTTGCATATCAACGTTGCAAACTTCAGACTTGTGTTCGGGCAACGATCCCTCGTTTTAATCGCGAAATTGAAGTTCGCATCGTTGGAATGCAATAAAAAGTGATCATTTTTTATGGAAGAGCAAATTTTTTTTTTTTTTACAGTATTTGTCAACGATAATGATGAATTTTTGAGTTTTTATTGGCATTTGTATGGAGCGAAGAATGGAGGCTTGGAATATATCTAAAAGCGAATAAGCTACACAAATTCACAATTAGTAAACTCACTGAGTTGGGTGAAGGTCCATGCGGAGGAGGATGGATTGCTCTCCCGATGCCTGAATTACTGTTCCACTTATTTTTATTGTTCTGTCTTAAGGCTGTAGAATTACTCGCGGAAAAATATTGCGGCTGTTGATTTCTATACATGCTATTGTTGTTCTGATGCTGCTGGTGTTGATGATGATGAGCATAAGCTCTGGCAACCGACGGACGAAAAGTTCCGGCAGTACTGTAGCCCGTAGGAAGCGTGAAATTGGTTGGGCACTTTCTGTGATGCAAGTTGCTCAATTCGTTCTGATAGTCGCGGAGGAAAGCTTCGTTGAGCATTCCAACGGCATTGTGTCGATAAGCAACGGTTGCATCGCTCAAACCGCTCGAGTTCTTCTCGTCTCTGGAACGCTTTCCAACCGGGAAATGGCGAGCAGGTAGAGCTGGAGAACCAGATGGAAAGGAAGCAGAAGCCACGGGCTGACGAGAAACAGGAGGCGTGGGAGGAGCGTAAAAATGTGGGAATCCAGGAGGCCTCGAGTTTGCTAATGGAATCGTTGGAGCAGTGGCGCGATAAGCTGGATGCTGGATCCCAGAGAATTGTTGCTGATGAATCGCTAACCGCGAGAAATCAGAGCTTTGCTGTTCGAAAGGATTTGTTTGATGAAAAAGCTCCGTAGTTCCTGGGACTGCTGGACCGGACGAGGAACTTGAGGAATAAGCACGTTCTACGCGATTGTCAGCCGCGTCTCGATTCTGATGACCATCCATGGTGGAAGGTTTAGAATCGGTATGATGCTCTCGATATCCACTGGCTGATTCAACTTCCGCGGGGAGACGTTGCTGAACTACATCGTCTTCGAGTCTTTCTCGCTTGATAATAATATCCTTATCGTTCTCGCAAGTCTCTGGCATCTGTTCGACCTCCGTTGTCAGTATTTCGCTCTTGACGACCACATCTTTCTTCATGATAACCCTATGCTCTTCATTGACTGGAGTCTCGCGACGTTGATCCATCGTCACGGAATTCAGATCGTTTGGATTTGATCCTAGACTCGCTTCCGGCATATCAAAACTTGGAGTCCTCGCAATAATTTGATTAATTCCGAAAAGTGGTGGTGGTTGAACTGTCTCGTGGATTCTATTCATGGAGAGCCTTCCCCTTGCAGAGTCGTTGAGTCTCAACGTCAATGACAAAAAGCCGGAATCAATTTGAAGGTTTCTGACATATTCGATCAATCATTGTGTAAAATGGCATCGATTAATCCACGCGAATGTGATATTCAGCAAGAGGGTCCAATCTGGCGCGATAAATTTCCAAATCTCGGGTGCCTATTAATTTGAAGGAGGATTGGGGTGGGCGGATTGGCCGAGATGCGAAAACTTGTTGTTGATGGGACGATTGCGACGGTTGGCGATGCGGCGGCGCTGATGTCCCCGACTCACTCGTGTTTTCGGTTGATGACGATGGTGGGGGAAGCTTGGAAGGGGGTCTGGAGGGAAGGGGGCACGACGGAGGTAGGGGAGGCAAGGGCGGCGTGACAAGTTTCCGTGTCACGTGTCCACCATCCACGGCATCTGAACTAAGCTCCGCCTACGAAACTGATTTTCCCTCCGGTGAAACGTCGCCGTAGCCGCGCTGCGACTCCAGCAGCGCGTATTTCAACGCCGCTGCTGGTGCCCGCGTATCGTTTTCTTCGTGCTGCTTCTTCCTTTTGTCATCAAGCCCGCGTTCTCCGTCTTTCTCTGCCACGAGATGCTCATTGTCATTGGGTCAGGATCCTGCCATTCGTCTCAGAACCGACAAGCCACATGGTAACGTTTCCTCTTCACATTCACCGGTAAATGTCACTTTTATATGCAAATTTTTCAATTTTTTTATTCACTTTTCAGACCACTTCACGACACAATTATTATCCGCATCCAGGACCGTTGGCACAACTGTCTCATCCGATTAGAAGAATGAGGCAGAACCTCAAACCATGAAACTGGCGAAGAAAAAACAACTCGTCACTCCGGCTCACGCCCACATCTTATTTCACCATAAAAATATTCTCACGGCGCACTGTTTTATCACGACACAACTTACCCACCCGTCGCGGACCGGTGATCAATTTCCGAGAATTAAATTAGAAAAAAAATAAAGAAATAAAAATGGCATGCAACGTCAAGATACAGAAGCAAAACACGAAAGAGAGAGAGAGTGAGGGTTTTCAAGACGCGTGGTGTGTGCCCATATAACCACGACCGTACCCGCGAACGCACGCCAACCGACTCTCGAGGTTACACGGAGCGCCGCTTCGCGGCTATTCGTGCGTTTTCGTAATTAATCGTGAATACCGAGGAGCAGCAGCAGCTCCGGGCGCGGGTTTCTCTCTTTTCTTTCTCGCTTACTCTTTGTGCCCACAATACGATCTGTTCACGCGGACAAACCGTTTTTCTTTTCTCAGCAGTTTTGCAATACCAATCGTTCAGCCTCCAACGAGTTAAACTGATGCAGCAGGAGCCGGTCAACATTTCCAGGAACACACGAACTTGTCACGGAGCTCCTACGACGTGTGAGTTCCGTTTTTTTTTCTTTTTCTTTAATTTTCTGTTTGTTTTTTCCTTTAACACGAGATCAGATGCCCAGGTCGAGCGACTCTATACGAACCAGAGTTTCGTTCCACGTACAGCGTGAAACACTCGGGGGGGTTCTCGCTTGCTGTGTGCGCGCGGTCGGTTATTTCCGCCGAGAAATCACGAGAACCGACGAGCCAAGCCGAACGTATCAACTCTCTCTGTATATCTGTAGGAGCGCTGATGCGCGGAACACCGATACATTATTCCGCCTGTATATACATGTATATGTAGCTCTGCTGATATCTACACTACGTTGAGACGCACAGATCTCTGGGGCACGGACCACTTCACGTATGGCTCACCTTTCCAAGCCTCATATACGTGTATAACTACACTTGGCTCTTGCCCTCATCTTCCCTCTTCGCCTGCACTTGGCCAGTACGAGTTTATCGTATTTACGCGTATATGCACTCTTGGAAACTGCACCGCTATCATTCTAGACGATACCGGAAAAGATACCAACGTTAAAGTTAAAGCCCGGATTATCCCAGACGCGGTGTCCTCGTGATGAAAATTCCACCAAAAAATAAAACAGTACCTAATCGCAACTGAATACATTTCCGAAAATTTACTTCCTCTTAGGAAACTTGAACCTTTACCCGAGGACCTGGACGGCCAATGTCAAATAACTTCCCAAAATCGAAAGTCTGCTCGTGATGAGAAATGACAAATCATTGTTTCGTTGAGTACTCAATAGAGGAAGGTCACGACCCCAGGATCCTGAAAAACTCAAAAGATCACTGAAAGAATTTGATGAACGTTTATCTATCGTGATGAACGTCATTTTCTACCGGAGCTCATCATGAGGTTGATGCGTCACTCCTTCTCGATCATTTTGATGCGTATTTCCGTCTAAGACATGCTTGTAAATACGGTAAAGGTTTTTCATTCTTTACAGGCAACCAGTCCTACGTCTGTATGTGCCTCTAAGGCCAAGCTTTGTCTGCTCCTCTCTCTATCTCCCTCTATGCCGGTATCAATCCAGATATACCCATATAAACAGGGNGACAAATCATTGTTTCGTTGAGTACTCAATAGAGGAAGGTCACGACCCCAGGATCCTGAAAAACTCAAAAGATCACTGAAAGAATTTGATGAACGTTTATCTATCGTGATGAACGTCATTTTCTACCGGAGCTCATCATGAGGTTGATGCGTCACTCCTTCTCGATCATTTTGATGCGTATTTCCGTCTAAGACATGCTTGTAAATACGGTAAAGGTTTTTCGTTCCTTACAGGCAACCAGTCCTACGTCTGTATGTGCCTCTAAGGCCAAGCTTTGTCTGCTCCTCTCTCTATCTCCCTCTATGCCGGTATCAATCCAGATATACCCATATAAACAGGGATTACGAGAGGTAGTGTATACAGCAGCCAACGTACACACGTAGCACCATCGATATCCACAGGTCTGTTAATACACAGAACTACGGATACTACACAATACAGCAGGTAGCAGCAGCAGCAGCAGCAGCAGTAGAGTGGTGCACGGACGGGATCTCCAGACAAAAGGTGCGGGGCAAGGCGGCTATGCCTCATGAACAGTACAGCGCATGCATGTACATGCTCACGTATACATACAAATATTATCGATATATGCAGCAGTATCTCCTTATTTTTTCTTACTTTGCCATTTTCTTTCTTCGCTCGGGTGCTTCTTGAAGTGCGATATACGAGGTGCGCGGACAACGACGCCAGCGACGACGTCGAGTCGATACTTGGGACCGGCGCGGTGTTCTGCCACCATCGCAGCTCTTCAACCCCTTGCGTCGCTTCACTCCTTCTTGTTGCTGTTGCGGCCAGTAGATTTCTGCTTTTCACGTATATACGTGTCTCCGTTGCATCTAAGAATATACTTTATTGGACTATATGCATACATTGAGTCTATGGATATAGACTACGACTTGAGCAATACCCGAGACCAATTTTCAACAGCCCAAAAAGGGTTTCGGTTATTTTTCCAAGAGAAAACTGAATGTCTTTGTACTTTGAGATTCGGGATGCGTAACTTCACAAACCTCCGTCCAATCTGTCCAGTATCTACCTCGAGGATGACTGGTGAGCGCATTGAATTTCCGTTCTACTTATCGTGTCTGATCTCGGGGACGATTCATCATATCCATTCTTTTTCATTTCATCATCTTTGATACGATCTTCCGCTCAGTTTTGTGCACCCTGGGTCGCTGACTTCCTGATACTTTTTCCCCACCACCTCGTGTGACTTCCTGGCACACCGCGGGTTTGAACATTTTTCACAGGCTTCTGAAGTCAGTCAAGCAAAAACGGACAAATGTATTCGGAAAACATCGTCACGGTCTCTGGAAATTCGGAATCTTCACGATTGATGATGTTCTTCTTCAAATGGCAATGTTCTACACGAGAGTGTCGCTAACCTCTTTATCGGTTAGTCCAAGAGTCCAAATAATCGTCGCAGCCCAGCAACTTGTACGTCATGTCACTCGATCTTCCAGACGCCCAATTGGAAGCTCTACGATAAACAATGATTGGCAGAACTTATGAGCGAATCCGTCTGGCCCAGTCGTCTCTTTCATGATATCGACGATGTCGTTCGATGTCATAGGAACAGATAACTCGAGCAGTGAGTCTAGCTTGGTCCAGAGTCACAAGAGAATCGAGTTGTTGATGCTAGTAAGCAGAGTGACATATTGAGTCGTAAAAAACATGGACAACTGACGTTGTTATCTTGACCTCGAGATTGCACTCGCATGTTCCCTCCTGCCGATAGGCGATTCTATGTGTTGCTAGAATGGAATATGATTGATCCAGAAACTCATGGAAAATATACACCAGTCTCCGCCACTCTATAAATCCGTTCGATTGAAAACGGCATTCCTGCTGCACCTATATTCACATGTAAATTGGATTGGTTAGTAAATATTCTTAATTAGCCATCATCATTCGTACCCCACGATGGGCACGAGTGAACTCGAGTTATAAGCATGATAGGGTCTATTATGTGGTGGGGTTAGTAGACGATAATTCGGTATTATAACCAGAATGAAGTAGCCAAGTCATAAAGTTGGATGAGGGATTAAAAAATGATGAAGTTTGTTTGGAATGGTGCATTACGTAATTATGAGAGTGTACGAGTGACCAGACGGTCTACCCGATCGATATCTCTAACCATAATAGAGCGTATATAATAAAAATCTATTTTCCGCCAACGATTGGATATGTTATTGGTGATTGGTTATTTTTTCTGCTCGTTATGTTATATCCGCTCATACCTTATCGAATGTCTCGGTGATGAAAAATCTGATGAATTATTCGTTGTAGCTAGATTGCAGAGAGCCCGATTTTTCCGGGCTTGAATGGGCGTGTGTCGTCGTTGCACTTACGGGGACAGTTGGTAGCCAATGAGAAGGTTCCGAAGGCGTGGAGCGAGCTGGCCACGGGGACATCTAAAAGACATGCGATGGGGAAGAGAGAGGGAAAGCGAGACAGCACAGTCGAGTCTCTGCCCTGCGACGGCGTCGCTCAGAGACCCCTCTGTCGCGTGGAGTCGCCTTCCGAAGACTCCTCCGCCGCTTTCCTCCGGAGTGGGGGGTCGCAGTCGATGCGACTATGGTGGGGAGAAGGAGAAGAGCACACGCGAAGGGGATCAAGGGGAAGTGGATAGATAGTGGGGATGCGTTGACACGCCCCTACAAACGGGAGTGGGGTCGCCGAACGACGGTCCGGCGGGGTACAGGCAGGATCGCATCTGGCGGTGATACGCTGGAGACGCGTGCTGCTACGTTTGTCTCGCGCGGATCGTGCGCGCACCGTCTTTTCCTATTCCAAAGCTGTCGCTCGGTAAACCTGAGGAATTTACGAAACATCCAAATTTCTGGAGGATCGAGTGTCACTAGTTGATGCATTTTTCGGTATAAATGAGTTTGATGAGCAGTCACTATGGAATCTAACGAAACATTCACGTTTCCAGAAAAAAAGAAACGATCCAGTAAGAATTCAGTAAGATTTCGATCTTGGCAGCATTTTCAAGATCCGCTGTTAAAAGAGTCTGCGTGGCAGTAAAGAAAGGACCCAATACTTCAGTCAAACTGTGGATACGTCTGTGACGTTACGTATATAGAGAGTCTTGATCACAAAGCGATTGACATTCCCCTTAATTGCAGGCTTTTGTCTCTTATCGTTTGACTGTCACCTTATCACGTTCTACACACGAGGATCTTAGGTTCGGACGCTAGGAGAACTGTTTCCCCAAGTTCAAGGATTACGCGCAGTTCTATCACTGCCAACCCACGTCCCACATTAATCTTTCCCTTCCGCGTTTCCTTCTCTTCTTCTATTTCTCTCTCGCTCTTTTCCTCTTCCTCTCATCATGATGTGGGAAGAATCCCCCTATTGTATACGTGTTTCGCGCTTTGCTACTATATCGCTCTCTCCTCGAGAGGGTCGCACAAAGTTCACTGCGCTATAATACTTATGATCCTTATCCTTCTTATGTCATAATTGAAGACTGCTTAGACGTTTTATTGAATCAGTCCGAGTGACTGAATCTGCAGCAGGTATCATCGATGTCTCGTCATTATAGACACTGACTGGTACATCATCTGGAGAATGATGACTACCTGATCCTCAGGTTTGCATCATTTGAAAACGAGGAAATAAAATATATCCTTTATTGATTATTTTCATAATTCATGCCATCGTTTCAATTTTTCTAGCGAATTCAGTTTTCCGATGTAATCCAACGATGGAAACTTTATCATGGTCGTCGCTGCAATAATTTCCACGTTTTTTTGACGCTCATGGTCATATCCCTCTGGACTGGTTACCCATATCGTTGATATCTGTGCACAGACGGCCTTCTTTTCGACACTTGACATTAAAAGTCACGATTCTCGTGCTGAACTACGTCTCCGTCACGTCAAGTTGACGGATCGGCGTGCGCACTCAGGAAATTAGGCAATTTCCGGTCCGTGCCTGCTCGTGTCTGGATTTAATAGGGCCTCCAGTTACTTACAGTTTCGGATATAGTGTATAGCGCTAGCTCACGCTGCCGTTTCCAAGAGCTGAGAGAAACGACGACCATCGTTGGATAGTACCTTCAAGTACCTTGGCTCGCCAAGCCACCTCGAGGACTATGTGCTTACCTACAAGCAGTATACAACCTTTCATTCAGCATCTTTGTGTGCTTACAGCATTTTTACATAAACTTCCATACACGTTTATACGTAAATATGCATAGACAAGTAACCTCCAAGTGTATAGGTAGCGAGACGTTCTGCTTGTGTACGAGGCTTCACTATGGTCCTTGCAGCAACTTTGTGGCAACTTCTGCTGTCTCTACTCCTTTCCCCATTCTCGTACGATGGCTCTTCTGGTCGCCTGTTCTCGCACAGCCGCCTACAAGACCCCCGGGGGTCGTGGCTGACTGACGTGGCGATCGATCGAGGTACAAACCTCATTGGCCGCTTTTTCTCTCTCTAGTCTCTTCCGGAATGTCCTCTTTGCCGTATTCCACGTTCTCTCGGGATCTCTAACAAAATGAATTGTATGTTTCAGCAACGTTATCGAATCTCTACAAATTACTGGCGAACATATTCCGAGTTATTTTTGGAGTTACTTGAAGAGACATCGAGTTCGGTGATCCGTACGCCCACCCAGTCGCTACTACATTCAAGAGACTTCTCTGTCAAGTGGCATTCGGAAGAAAAAGGTTTTGAAATGCTAAAGATATTTGATACAGTCAAGACTTTTTCTCATGATTAAGGATGTCGGTTTCCTGTGGCATTTGTTCGTGTTAATTGATCAATAAATAGCTTCTGAATCGTCGTGAAATTTGTACACAAGTTCCTGCGAATACTTTGACATAAAAAATGATAAGAAAATTCTAAAAATCCGAGAGAGAATTAAGATTTTTGAAATAAATGCAAAAACATTTATCAATAAACTTGATTTTGTTTCCATTGCTTTCAGAATATTGCGGAAATAAAAAAATTGAGATTGTCTTATCATTTACGGTTTGGTACTCAACATCCTTGAACTGACAAGTTCTTTTACGTGTTTCAAAGATGGACTGGTCAGTCTCAAGATGAACTTAATAACGAGGCGCGATAAGTTTCTTCGTGATGATAGCATTCCAAAGAGGTCTGAAGCCCTGAGTAACGATAGGACGCGTCGATCCACGTCATTGGGCTTCTACGTATACACGAATGTGTATATACGTGGATGGTTATTAGGGTGCAGGTATATCGGTCGTATCGCAGCCAGCAGGTACATATCCAGGTCCAGAGGAAGGTGGTGGATCGGGGATGCAGAGAGAGCGAAACGAAGCACCGACCCTGCGGGGTCACTAATGACACACGTTCCAGTGGTGCAAGCATTGCAATGGAAAGGAGAGAAGAGCAGAGAACGATATAACCTGTGCGTACAACGACGTACATTGTGCTCGTTCACACATATATCTGTATATCAAGCTCTTGTGTCGTTGTTTTTTGTTTACATCTTTCTCATGTCCTCTCTCGCACGATCTCTCTGTTTCGCGATGATCCGCAGCACGGATAAGGCAGAATAGAGGGCGATTGGCGAATAACGTGAATTGGCATCATCAAAGCGAGCAAACAATGCGCCTCGGATGCCGTCGATGGCTCGACAACGTGTGGTTAGCCTAATCGGCGTATACACATACAAACGTCCCATCAAACTCCAGCATCCACTTGCTCTCCTCTCTCTTTCTCCGGATCCCAACCCTGTCTACATTCTCCATTGGACATCGACGAATTACTGCACATGCAGTTGGACGTGTCCCTTTGTGTGTATCGGAGTCAACACCAAATAGCCAAGAATTTTCCAACCGTTCGTCCTATCGTTCGACGCAAACCATACGGTCGGAAATTCACATGATTTAACACGTTGAATCATTTTCTTTACGCCCTTGTTGGTACCCTGCTGATCAGTCATTATTATATTCTCAGGAGCTTTGGAATATTCTCGTGCTGAATCAACTGGATATTGTTTCGACCTGACAGTGCGCGAAATTCCTTTATCCTGTACGATCGCGAAAGCGTTGTTCATCCTGGCTGAGGCTCTTCAGAATGCGGTACTCTGAGAGAAATTGTATTGTCTTGTCGTAATGTTGGTCTACCGCAGGAAAAACACACGACAATGAAATGAGACGTTGGCGTTATGCTTGCGAAATTGATTATGACTGGAGTGGCGAGATGGTGAGTTGTATTGATGGAAAAAAATGGGATCACAAACCTGGAGATTGTATTGAAAGGGTACACGTTGATAAAATGTTTAAAAATCGATCGCAAAGCCTTTAATCTTTAGGTGAACGAGACGTGGCGAGGTCAGAATGGTAAATATCTATTATTCATCGTTGGAACAATATTGATGATCGGAACGAGATGAGAATCTTGAAAATTTGAAATGTAAATTGTGCGGAGAGTGTTTGAGGCGTTGGAAAAAATGGAGTGGAGTGCGCGACGGTGGAGTGAAAGAAATAGAACGGACTGCGAGCGAAAAGTTGGGTCGAATCCATCTAATAAAAATGTTGATTGCCTCGCTCGTTAGAACGGCCCCCCCTCGAAGTTTCGCCACGAAGTTCAAGCGTAAAGGTTGCATCGCGGGGCGTCTGTATGATTTTTAATACATACATATATATTTATATCGCGCAGTATTTACCTTTTGCTTTGGAGGCTTCACTCCCTTCACCAGCGCTTCCCTTACGTTATTTTCTTCTCGTCTCATCGCGCTCTTCCTCTTTCTCAATCTTGGCTGCGTTCGATTATTTATTACCCACGCGAACGGCCCACACCGCGTGTATGTGCAATACGTGCGAGCACGCGCCTCTTCTATAGCCGTAAGGAAAGCTTCGGGACGGATAATAAAACGACAAGATTAACCGCATAGTGATCAAAGTCAATAACGTTCTTTCCTCCGTATATCTCTGTACACACACGGAGCTCGTATATATTTGTGTATATAAAACTTTCATTTATTAGCTCTCTCATCGTGCAGCTTTTTTCTCGGCCCATCAAATCGCTTCCAATCAATTTACATTTCAATTAATTAAGTTATTCCTGAGAGCCAACTAAAAATGAAGAATCATCAAGAGTCCCGAATGTATGAAAGCGAGCCCTTGATGTGAGACTCTTTGCAGACTCGGCAGACTCTGGTACATTTCATTCATGGAGTAGGTCTCGTGCTTCCCTTCCGCGCAGCTCGCTCTGTCTCCATGCTTTATTCGGTACAAAAAAAGGAGTCAAGTCCAGGACAAGAAAAAGCCACTGCAGTAGGGTCAACGCGTCTAAAGAATCAGACCCGGAACCCCTCAACATTCATGCCCTCGTCGAAAAGTCTCTCTCGTCTCGCGCGCGTTGCCTTCAGCGATCTGCTGATGCCATGTAGCATTTCACGTCAAAAGTCTCTTGGCTTTTTCGGCCCGAATGAATCGTGGTCCAGAATTTCAAGAGGGTGGGGAGCGGAGCTCGGGGGTGCTGCTGGTTGCAACAAACCACCCTTGTGCGGTTTAGGTACATTACGCTGTTGCCTCGGTGAATCTCTCGTTGCCCCGGCACACGGACCAGCATCCTTCTTCTGATCCTTCTCGCTCAAACGCTTTTTCTCTGTTTTCACTTTTCGCTGCCTCTGCCCAACCACCAACACAGAGCAAACCTCCTGCTGCCAGGATTCACCGTCCGCCTCTCTCACTACGACCCCCAAATACAGACAAAAATATATATGTGAATAATGTTGTGTGTACCGTTCTCACTTTTCGTCTCGCATTCATTCATTCACCAAGCTCGAGTCAAACCCCGCGCGCTCCCAACAACCCTCCACCCTCTTCCATCCCTTTGTATCTTGTGTGTACGTACACCCAGCAACCGGGGCTTGGTTTTAAGCATGCAAAACTAAAAAGCTAATTTACTTTAAAAGTATCCGGTTCGGCGCGCTTTCAGTTGCCTCCCAGTATCCACGATTTTCGTATCCCCACATATTCCCACATGTCCAGTCTTTCTCTATGTAAAGAAAGGGTGGGGGTTAATATTACGGATAACCAAATTGTCGAACAGCTAATAATTCGGAATTTTGGTATTCATAAAATTANCTTTCTCTATGTAAAGAAACACTTTACATGTGTCTGCGTATAGCGTCCAATGGTCACTATCGAGAAGCCCATCGCAGAGGCAAGTACGGAGCGTCCAGAATTCGCCAAAACGAGTCTATGCGGGCCAAGAGTTCCATGGCGCGTTTCTCATCAAACAGAAGCCAATAATGCTTTTTGACTCTCTCCCCACAACTACCGCCGCACGACCCTCCGTCATTCACGATCCCGCGAAAGAGCAACGAACATCACTGTCCATCCTCGCGGAGCAGAGGCCACCGAACTCCCGCGATGAGTATCAAAAGCCTACGCCGGGGCTAATACAACCAGCGACATATTGATGGTCCACCCCCCCCCTTCTCTCTCTCCTCTTGGCCCTTTCGAAATCTATGGCTCTATGCGTTATTTTCTCTGATTCGCTATCTATGCACAGTTAAGCCTCGATTATCATCGCGATTTTGCTCATTCGCACTGTTTTGACGTTTTCTACAAAATTTTGTTGAAAAAAATCGATATTTTGTTCCTGACGTTCGAAAAAACGTTTTTTTTCGTTGACAATTTCGTTGAAAACCAAAAAAACTGCCAGAATAAGGAAAATTTGAAAATTTTCAAAAAAAAATTATTTTATCGTACAAAATATCGACGATTTTTGAAAAAATAAAATTTCCGGTGTATCTCGATGCAGTCGGTGCTCCAAAATTTCCATAAATCTCTTCATCAAATAATTAACGCGTAAAAATACAAGGAGTGCGTTTTATTGAAAATTGGTTCGTTCGAATTTTCCACAGAGCCTTTAAAATCCATTTGCGACAAGAAAACTACTGGAAAAACTTTTTTTCGTCAAAGTTGCGATGTTTGCAAAAATTTTGATGAATTTTCCAAAGCTGTCAATCGAGACTCTTCTCATCGTTGCAGTTCTCAATTATTAACACAATTTAAACACATTTCAGATTGTTTTTCGTAATCGAGACTCAACTGTCGACGGTGTGCACAAATAATGTGAATATGTGTGAAAAGTTGTGTGGCCCAGCGCTATCGCGGAGACCGAGGACCCTCCTAAACGCGTGTTCTGGGAGAGAGTTGGTCGAATGGTCATTTGGCTGATAGCTTTCTGCATTTCTGTGTGTACACGGAGCATATACGAAAATGTCGAAACGATTCGGCGAGCTGGGCCAGACTATGCGGGCGACGCCCTGCTCTCTATCATTCGGCAAGCATGGCATATAAATGCGTTTGGCTTTTGGCGAGATGTTATACATAAACGTCCATCCACAACGATAGCTGGATACGTGGCATTCATGCGGAACATAAAAAGAGAGAAAAAGTTGGTGAATCCTCTATTGGAAAAGATTAAAACGCGTGTGCGTTGAACTCTCCCAATCGGCAAAAGTGCAATGTCCTTTGAAAAGGTAGAAAATTTTTCAAAATTGCATTAAAAGTTTAAAAATTCATTGAAAACAAAATTTTGTTGAAAAAAATGGACATTGCAGCAAAAAATATTTTAGAAAGTCTCTTCGGAAGCAAATTCCAGTCGCTCCACTCGTAAATTTCGCTGGCAATTTCGTTAGGAACGAAAAATACTGCCAAAATAACAAAAACTTCGAAATTATCAAAAAATATTTAGTTTATCGTATTCAAAAAAATATCCACGATTTTTAACAAAATTTCATTTCCAGTGTATCAAGTTTTGAAAAAAAAAAACGTGAATTGTTACAGAGCAGTAAGAGATTTTATGAGTATCTAAAAATTAGCCGAAGCTCGCAACTTTGCAAAGGCTCCAAGATACTAAAGCTAAATTGCTTGGAATTAGCATTTTGCGCGAGATTTTGCATCCATTTAATTCCACGTGCAAGCCAGAAAACATAAAGCCTCCTCCATTATATATTCTTATGCACGTGTGTCTCGTTCTGTCATTACGAATACAAATTGCGATAATAAAAGTAACAATAATTGTCGTGTGTACGTAAATCTCGAGGGTCCTTAAAGATCGCTCGTATCGTTCACTGCAACGTTATCCTCTCGATCCATGCCCAAGAGGAAAAAATACATACCTTTCTGGGTTGCACCATTTTATTTTATTGTAATGAGCCAGCAATAACAAAAGTAATTAATACAAAGAGAAAAGTCACAGCAGCTCTCATCGACCATGCAGAGAAATTAAGCGAACGCATCACCTGCATCTTTTGCTGTAACTATTAAAATCGTATGTACTTGTTGATTTTTTAATCGCGTACGTAGACTCTTTGTAGTACGAGCGAAGAAGCAGCCAGAAAGAAACGGTTACGGGTCTTACGTAGTCACCGTTTAAGAAAGAGAGAGACTAGCCACACCATTATACTTTTAAATCCGGAACAATTAACTGTAATCAAGCACAGGAAATGGCGTGTATGTGTGAGTGGGTGCAAGCAAGTTTGTGGAGACCAAGAGTACGCAATTATTTTTAAATAAGATTCAGTCACCCTATGGCCATTGAATCCCTGCTTTTTTCTTTTTTTCTATACATATTTTCAAGAGTAATGTACAGGACGTTTTTATGGAGTTAATCTTTTTGTGGAATCTCAGGATCAAGGGACGTTGCATGCTAAATTTTCTATCGATAGAATTTCTTCAAATTTGCACCACATAAATAGCTCGCGCAATTTCAAGAGTTTTAAGAAGTCGAGATATTTATTTATAAAAATCACAATTTTCAGGAGTTTCTCATTAGATCGTGGGTCAAAAGTTGCAATTTTCAACATTTAATATTTCGATTTCTAAATGGTGAAGCCTGTTAAAACTTTGCACACACTTTTGTGTGACATCGAAGAAGCTTTATTTAATTTTTCAAAAAAATCGGTCGTAAAATTTTTTCGAAATTTCATTTTTTATTAAAAAAATAGAGATTGGCTCGGAAAATCTTGGATTTAGAGTAACGAAAGAAAAATCGTAGCTTTAAATTTGCACCACACAAACAGCTCGCGCAATTTCAAGAGTTTTAAGAAGTCGAGATATTTATTTATAAAAATCACAATTTTCAGTAGTTTCTCATTAGATCGTGTGTTACAAGTTGCAATTTTCAACATTTAATATTTCGATTTCTAAATGGTGAAGCCTCTTAAAACTTTGCACACACTTTTGTGTGACATCGAAGAAGATTTATTTAATTTTTCAAAAAAATCGGTCGTAAATTTTGTTCGAAATTTTATTTATTATTAAAAAAATAGAGATTGGCTCGGAAAATCTTGGATTTAGAGTAACGAAAGAAAAATCGTAGCTCGTCATGCTCGCCACGATGCAGCTTTTTCCTGTTTTATGATTCGCAGGGACTTTTTTTTTTTTTTTTGGA
>JBAJMU010000007.1:1911182-1955146 GCA_037952995.1 Hyposoter didymator
GTGTATCTATGTGAGAAAAATGCACATACTTTGGTATTCTAGAACGCCCCACATACTGTTTAATTCGTAGTATGTATGCATTATTGTTGAAGAAGTCTCCGAGCAGGACGCCATCATCAGTGGATTATTAATCCAAGTACGAGATCTACGATCCCTGATAAAACTCCGTATACCATAGAGCACACCGGACGTTATTTTTATCTTGTGTGAGAGAGGGACGCGCGTTATGGAAGTGCGCGCTTTGACATCGCAGCGATCAACTTTATGCTAATTCGACTATGTAACTGTGAGCGGATAATCACGGTCTAGGATCGAGGAAAAAACTTTGAGATTCACTGACGTATAATCACTGCTTGCCAATTACCTCGCTGTCACGGATTAAAATAACGTAAACGATTATAAATGCAATTTCGCTCTTTTGCCTCTTCGTAGACGGAGCTATGACAGTGAATTTTTTTTCTCACAAGTTTTCAATGTCAATCTGCTCAAAATTTCCCAAAACATCGAAAAATCATGTCCGGAAAAATGTCCGAATGTGTGTGTTTGTATTTTCTGGGACTGCAAAATTCAAACGTTCATTACTCGAGAACGGTTTGAGCTACAGGCCTCCCGTTTTGCACGGATGTTAATCCATACAAACTCTTCATTCTCTGAAAATTTTGTTGGAATTGCTAGAAAAATACGAAATCTACGGAATTTTGAAATTTTCAAAAAAAGTTGTCGACGCTCTAACTTCCGCAAATTTTAAGATTCATTACTAATTTTTTTTTTTATCAATAGAGCATCATGATAGAAAAGTTGGTAATTAATTGGGAAATAATCGGTTGAACGGTTTAAATTTTATGATTTTTCAAATTTTCCGAAAATCTGAGTTTTTGAAAAATCGTCTAACCACTTCAATTTTTGAAAATTTCTTATGTGTACAAGTTCGTACCTTTTCTTCTTACAGAGAGACAGAACTATGGAGAATTTGAATCTTTGTCTCTGGCCATAGCGAATAATGAAAAATTCATTATTTTTTTTTACCGTGAATCAATAATTTTTGGGGAATAACTTTTTATTGTTATTTCCGAACATTGAACGAATAATTTCGTAGCACGAGAATTTCGAGCTTTTTCCAATTATGTCATGGGACAATTTTCCAGGCAAAAAATAATTAAACTGTTGACGAAAAAGTTTGGGGAGTCTCGTGTGAGAATCGATACGTTCGTGTCTTACTTATGGGATGAAGAATCGAGAGCTCGACGTCGGGGTGAAAGAAACAAAAGGCGATTACCAAAGTCGCCGGTTCAGTCCTTTATCGACGTCGTTTCTTTTCTCTCGGAGATCCGGAGCAAGAAAATAGACGAAGCCTTCGTAAGCAGAGGCTTTCGGCTCCCTTATAACGAACAAACTCTGTCACTCGGTGTTTGTCGGCCAGACGAACCAAAGAAAAGTGACCAATCATCCGTTCACGGATTACAAAAGTTTTAATCGCTCTTCATTCTGAGACGCCCAAGCAAAAAGACTGGCGTCTACCAGATTCTCGCGCTCCTCGATCAAACAAGAAATGCTGATACAAAGGCCAGAGATCCCAGTCAATTTTTTTTTTTTCAAATAAACTCGAGCGAGCACTCTCGATGAATTACGTATTTTTTCTATTCAACTTTTTGCCTCCAATTTACTCGCGAATATTAAGAAACTCCGTAAAAAAAAAAAAGAAATTAAAAAAAAAAATTCGTAATTTTTTCGGTGAACCAAAAATTTTTGAAAAATTTCAAAAATTTTGTCAGCAAAATTAACGATTCGAACAACGAAAATTTGCCTCCGGAGAGATTTTCTAGATTTTTTTTTGCCGCAATGACAAAATTTTTGGAAATATTGTTAAAAAAAAAGTTTAATCGACAATCGAACGAAAAATCGATCTTTTCCAACGAAATTTGCATGTTGTCATTCATCGTCGAAGTGAAACTAGTACAAGCTCCTGCTATTTAAATTACAGGACGAATGTGACGAAGGATTTCTCGTTAGTCCTTTTATAAAGGATATCGATCGAAGGCGTTGCCTTCCACAGCCTTGGGCTCTCCCACAGTATGCAAAAATCTCCCCTACGTATGAAATTCACCCTCAGGAAAGCATACACACGCGAATGACGTCACAGAACGTGAGCATGTATTTCGCGTACGTCTCTAGGTCAGTGGTGTCTGCACCCTCGAAGAAATCCGTCCATGTGGACTCCGGAAATGCTCAGGATCGAAACCCACGAAATGGGGCAAACAATATGTCGAAAAAAACTCAGTCACGTGTGTTTGCTGTCGATAAATTTTTTTTTTTTTCCAAACGAGCATCTAAATTTTTCGTCAAATCTCTAAATATCAAAAAATCGACTTGATAATTGACTGGGAACGAGAAATAAGAGACGACGTTCGAAAAAAAATAAAAAAAATAATAAGAATTTTGAGGAAATCGTAAAATTGGAAAAGCCAGGAACGGGATCGAGTCGCTTGGGTTTGGAATAAATAATTCAAACGAAATATTTCTATGAAAATATTTTCGGAAGATATTTAATTAATCAACATTTCTTTCCAGCAAAAAGGCCACAATTCGTGAGATTCGTGGATCTTGGTTTATAAAAAGGTGGAGAACGTGCCACGCCTTCAAAAAGATTGCCGGCATTCCGCGAGCAGGACACTCTCATCAACGCTGTGACAAATCCCTTTAGAACGCCGCGCTCTGGGATAACCAACGCGGCGACAACACGTTTCATGCTTTTTGTGTATGTGTAGAAATTTTACATGTGTATCGTATTATTTATGTCGTGACAAAGCGAATATATACGAAGATGAGGCGAAGACGAGCGCGCGGCCGGTGTAACCGCACGTCGTCCAGGGTGGTCCGATTCGCTTCACCCCTTATCCCATTCGGTTTCTTGCTAATGCGAGTTTTTTCTGTATCTCTGGCAGAATATTTTATTTCATATTTATATTTTTTTCATTTTTTTCGGAATTTCCGAAAAAAAGTGTCATGGCGGTTCGACGTAATGAAGATTTATCGTGTTCTCGGTCCAACGCAATTAACGAGATATTTCGGTTGTTACTTCCGGTCGCCAGGAATTGAGAGTTTTTGCTAAAAAAAACTTTTTATTTGATGCGAAACGCAATAAATCTTTGTTGTATTTTTTTTTTACTGATTTTTGTACTTCAGCCAAATCGTCCCAGGCTCTCGTGATTCTGCATCAAAAAACGAAAAAAATGAGCCCAAATAGAACACTTTGCGATAAATTTTACCGGAGATATGAATTTTTCAAAATTGCGGTCATTTATGACGTCAGATTACGGAAAATGTGGGAAAAAAATGAAATTACCGTTTGAGGGTTAATTCCATTCTTTTGGCTCGAAAAAATGGGGTTTGAATTTTGCTTGTGAGACGTTTGGGTTGAAACTTACGCTCAGGGATCAATATTCCGTTTAAAAAAAAAATTTATACTCGTTTCTCGTTTCCATTTGATCTCGATGTAAAAATGAATTTCCAGGAGGAAAGGAATCGATTGATTTTCAATAAATCATCACTTCATCACACGGCAATTGTTTCCCCAAAAATTGGATATTCCGTGTGGCAAAGTGACTCGAACACGACACCACGAGCGACCCTCTTTGGCGAATAAAAAGGGGATCGAGCGTTATATATATATACGAGAATGTATGTGTGTGTGTGTGTGTGTGTGTGTACTTACCACGAATAGGAGATAGTTCGACGAATAGCCTCGATAATTGCGAATCGATCGGTTGGCGAGAGGAAGGGACGACGCGAAAAGCAGTCCGAGTGCAAGGGTGCAGCCACAGCGTGGGGCATTCCTTATCCCGGATATCGATTTCTCGCTATACCGCGACGCCAAACTCCGAGATATATGGCGCCCCATAGCTGCAGGAATTGCAAACTCTTTTCCTCTAAGAGAGACAAAGAGCAAAAAGAGTCTTTTCGCCTCGACACCAGAAAAAACGAAAAAAACTTACGATTCAGGGCACAGAGTCGAGTGCATTTCCTTTTTTTTTTTTTTTAGGAATGAGCAGAAGATTTTTATGGGGAAACAAAGTTCAATTCTCAAGTTTCCCATTTATTTAAAAATTCACATTGAGCCCTCGAACTATCGAGCGGCAAAATTTCAAAAATTTTTGTTTCTCCTCGTACGATTACACGTTGGGGCCAATAAAGAACCCAATTTGCCAGAGGTCATTCATGGTTGAGAATTAAGAACGTATAGAACGAAGAAAAAAAAACAGTAGACGGAAAATGAGCAACGGAGAGCGTCAGAGCGGAACGACGTCAGAAGGGTAGGAGCAGTTCTTAGGAGGGTCGCGTATCGTTAAGCATCACTTTCATTCCGTGTCATTTGAGTCCACACCCTTGATCGCACCATCATCTACAAGCAATACACGCGCCATGTGTGTATTCCGAGCTTAAAGAGAACGCGAAAGTGTCTGAAAGAAAGAAACTTGGAAACTTTTACCACGTCCCCATCAATCTTGCATTTAATTTCATGGATTTCCATTTTTTTTCGGTCAAAACGTCCGCGCAACTTTAATCCCCATACGAAACTATGGGATCAAAATTTTTTCTACCTGCTGCTGAAAATGCATGGAATTTTTTTCTCAAACACCATAAAAATCATGGAAAACACCATAAAAATTATGAAAACCCCATAAAAATTATGGGAAACACCATAAAAATTGAACAATTTCGAAATATTTCCAAAAAATTCGAATGCAATTTTGAGCCAACCATGAAAACGTGGAAAATTCAGCCTGAAATGTGATGGAAAATTATGGATGCAATTGTGTATGTGACATTGTCACATAAATAAGTCATAAAGACACGATCAATTCGTGAAGATCGTGGTCATGAAGAAACCTTGTCCCTGATTACGATTACATGACTGCAACTTCGTAAACTTTTATGTATGTGTGTGTGTGAATGCTCACGTTTGTGACGCAGAAGACATAATCGTTGGGGAAATTATATGAAAATGAAAAATTGATGGTGAACTTGCGGAGAGGATCTCTCGGTATGGAGAGGCAAGCAATATATATAAAGGTAAATGCAGGATGTTTGCCCTAACTCTCAATCACTGAGGGCTCTTACGAGCCTGGCACGATCCACCGGGGTAAAATTTCGGGCAGCGATCATGCCAAGCCTGTGCGACATAAAATATGCAACGCGGTCGAATCTACGGTTATGTCGTGTGATAGTCTCTCTCATATATACTCCGTGGACCATACTTTGGATTTCGATATACAGGCATTTCCACTTTAATGAAAAAGATAGGAAAATCGTAATACTTGGGGAATGCTGGACCTCGGTTCATAATTCAATTGGAAGCTGTTTCGGAGGATTGAGACAATTCTCATTCTTGTCCTTCATTTTCTCACTGCTGGGTAGACATTTTCCAGTGACTTTTGTGACTAAAAATTTGTTTCACTTCGTGCAAAGCTTCCTGTAGAAACGAAGGGCGAGAAGAGGAAAAGGGAGAGAGGGAAAGAGAGACTCTCTCTTGGCGTATATCCTGTTTATGGATGTCGATTTGTCAAGGGGGACATGATGTTAGGTCATATCCATATACACTTTCGAGGTAACATGCACGATTTGATTCTATCGTCGTCCATATACTACACGAGGTTATAAAAAAAAAAGTGTGTTATTCTTTCTAAAATATTGGTTCATAATAGTTGCCTCAGAAAATCATTAATTTTCAGAGTTAATAATTAATTATTAGGATCTTGAAGATTCTTTTAATTGGGTAATTGGAAAATTGCAGAAAAATTTTACCTGGAACGGTAAACTCATTTTTTTTGCGTATTCCGTTGACCCAGGGTCATAAATAAATAAATAAATAAACAAATAAATGAATAAATAAATGAATGAATAAATAAATAAATAAATGAATAAATAAATGAATAAATAAATAAATAAATAAATAAATAAATAAATAAATAAATGAATAAATAAATAAATAAATAAATAAATAAATAAATTAAAATAAATAAATAAATTAAAATAAATAAATAAATAAATAAATAAATAAATTAAAATAAATAAATAAATTAAAATAAATAAATAAATTAAAATAAATAAATAAATAAGGTCGTTTTGAAAAATTCATATCTTCGGTAAAAATTACCGAAAAGGTTTCCAGTTGGGCTCATTTTTTTCGTTTTTTGATACAGGATCGCGTGAGCCTGGGGCGATTTAGCTGGAAGTTAAAAAATTAGTCAAAAATCCGGTAAAACGATGAAAAATCGGGAGAACGAAGAGGGCACGAGATTTAAAGTCTCCAGGGGGTCAAATCGGAGAAAAAATAATTGACGTCGTTGAAATTTCCTTGAGCTCCACGATTATGAAGCATCCGTGATGGACATGAGCCACGATGTGATATTCTTGCGAGCTGCTCCGATGGCCTTCACATGAGAAAAAATGTATATATACGTTTGCACCTATCGCGGTTGAGTGAATAATAAATATCGTGCACAAGGAGAGAGAGTGTGTGCTTATGGTCACGCTATTACCGTCATTGAGAATGCATCCAGCACGAAATGGTCTTTTCCGCGGCGCTTGTCACTCGAAATGTCAAACCGTCCATGCGAATGCTTCAGCTCCTTCGTCTCTGCTCCACACACGTTTTACCACAATGTGGAGAAGCTATTAATTGATAATTTCTTCGTGTCGTTGCCGCATTGTTTCCTTAGAAAATTTATTCCCTCGCCAACATGAGTCGAGCGAGTACCACGTCGTCATGATTATCAACGTGACGTTCAGCTGCTGCGCGTAAAAATAAAATAAAAAGAGGGCAGGGGATATTCACTTGCTGAATCCTTCTGGTGCTCACGATACCGTACCGCGTGAAACGTTCGTGAATGCAGCTCCTATTCAGGCCCCCAGAAACGACGCATACAGATTGCAAGCGATGCGAAAACTCATGCAGAACGCACGTACACATCAACACTCCGCGAAGATAGCTCCGGAAAACGTTCGAGACCGAGCCTCCGGGAGCACCACGATAATTAGAGCCTTGATTACGCAATATAATCACCGCACAGGAGAGAAGGATATATAATCGTGTGTGTGTGTATTAATGAAAATACAGCTCAGCCATCTATCGTCACCAATAGCGACGCGTGGAAGTTCAAAGAACTTCACTTACGTAAAAAAACTCTCGAATCTACAGCAAAATTTATCTTTTGCAGTGGAATTTGATTTTTTTGGTTATTTCGAAGTTTGAGGACGTCTGAATTATTCGGGAAACCGTAAATTAATTTTTGGGGAAAAACTTCGATATTTTGTGGAAGAATTTTTTTTTTTGCTGAGAATTTTTGGATTTTAAATTTGCAATCAGAATTATTAACTTTTGCTTTCGAAAGAGATTTTGTAGAATATTTGTTGGTGCGATGACAACATTTGAATTTGAATTTTTGTTGAAAAACTTCGATATTTTTTTGAAAAAAATTTTTTTTTTGCTAAGAATTTTTGGATTTTAAATTTGCAATCAGAATTATAAACTTTTGCTTTCGAAAGAGATTTTCTGGAACATTTTTTACTGCGATGACAAAATTTTCGGGATTATTTAAAAAAAAAAAACAATTTTGTTGGACGTTTTTGAAAAAATTTTGTTTTTCGTGGCGACAATGTGGAAGTTTAAATATTTGGGTTATATTATTCTACACACAGATGTACAGTGAAGTGCCTGGTCTAGCCCTGGGCTAGTTAAGATCGTCGAGGGTTAACCGAGGTTGCGAATTGGCTGGAAGATTCGCCGTGTGTACGAGGCGCTCTCATGTACGTAATGATCTGAATAAATATGTTGTAACGAACCACAAGGAAGTAAGGACAGTTTGCCGGGAGAGACAGAGAGTTGTCTGAAAGCCACAGATTACTTAGGTAATTGGTTAATACGAGCAGAGGGTTACGAGCTTTCCTTCTGGCTTCGACGAAACGAGAAGGGTTCGCGAATTGCGTCGATATACCACGTTGGAGTTTGACCCTTTTCGATGTCGATAAAATAATCTTACGACCGATTTTTTTGAAAAATTAAATAAAGCTTCTTCGGTGTTGCATAAAAGTGTATGCAAAGTTTCAAGAGGCTTCACCATTTAGAAATCGAAATATTTAATGTTGAAAATTGCAACTTTTAACACACGATCTTATGAGAAACTACTGAAAATTGTGATTTTCATTTTGCGAGTCTAAGTTGATAAAAAAAAGTTGTTACAAATTGACTAAAGAACAACGTACTCTAAATTCAAGATTTTCTGAGGAAATCTGTATTTTTTATATAATAAACAAAATTTCGAAAAAATTTACTACCGATTTTTTTGAAAAATTGAATAAAGCTTCTTCGTGGTTACACAAAAGTGTATGCAAAGTTTTAAGAGGCTTCACCATTTAGAAATCGGAATATTAAATGTTGAAAATTGCAACTTTTAACACACGATCTTATGAGAAACTACTGAAAATTGTGATTTTCATTTTACGAGTCTAAGTTGATAAAAAAAAAGTTGTTACAAATTGACTAAAGAACAACGTACTCTAAATTCAAGATTTTCTGAGGAAATCTGTATTTTTTATATAATAATCAAAATTTCGATAAAATTTTACGACCGATTTTTTTGAAAAACTGATTAAAGTTTCTTCGAAGTTGCACAAAAGTGTATGCAAAGTTTTGAGAGGCTTCACCATTTAGAAATCGAAATATTTAATGTTGAAAATTGCAACTTTTAACACACGATTTTATGAGAAACTACTGAAAATTGTGATTTTTATAAATAAATCTCTCGACTTCTACATAATGCGAAAACTCTAAAAATTGCACGAGCTATTGGACGTCACTATTCTTTTTTCATGGTGCAAATTCAAAGGAATTCTATCGATAGAAAATTTTGCAAACCACTCCCTTAATTGTAAAAATTCTGAATAAAATCTTCGAGAGGTTGTGATCGTAATTACGAAAATTCACGAGATATATTCAGTGAACGAGCTGGATGAGCAGGAAGTTTATTATTATGTATTAAAATATGAATTTTGTGAAAAGTGGCGTGATCGACACGGTGTAAGTCGTAAAAACATGGAGTTCGCCTTTGTGTTTTGTTTGCCACGTCTTTTGATACGAATAAATATGTATTCTCGAATTGGCATCTGTATGTACGTGTTCGAAGAGGGTGAGGAGCCGCAAGGACGCGGAGGAATGCCTGCGGCTCGCGTTGCCTGTTCACCCTCACAGGATATTCGCTTTAAGGGGGGAAATGAGCCTTAAAATTGTTTAAAGCGGTCGGAAAAGGAGGGTGACCGAGGCTTCCAAGCGACGACCCTTCCTTCAAGGAGCATGTCGTACATATATATACACTTTACCACATTCTGCGACTTCCTGCCCTTTCCCAAGAGTTTCCTCTGCCATGCGAGTTGTGAGCAGATCAGCCGGAGACTAAAAATCTTTTGCTATCCACTGCACGAAATCGGAATATTCTGGATCAAAAAAAAAAAATCCTCGCTCATAATTCCATTTAATTAAATAGAAAAAATTTACGCGATCAAAAAATTTTTCCACTTTTGTTGGTTTCAGCATTTTTCTTAGTGCACCCAAATTTAATTTTTGGCAAAATAAAGTAAGAAATCTTTAAAAAAAAAGCTTTCAATATATTTTACAACAATTTTCGAGTCGAAATATTCAAGAGTTCATTTTTTATAACAATTTTTGTCACTGGCGTACAAATCTACCCCAGGCCCATTATGGAAAATATTCATTTTTCCACTTTTGTTGGTTTCAGCATTTTTTTAGTGCACCCAAATTTAATTTTTGGCAATATAAAGTAAGAAATCTTTAAAAAAAAGCTTTCAATATATTTTGCAACAATTTTCAAATCGAAATATTCAAGAGTTCATTTTTTATAACAATTTTTGTCGCTGGCGTACAAATCTACCCCACGCCCATTATGGAAAATATTCATTTTTCCACTTTTGTGGGTTTCAGCATTTGTTTAGTGCCCTTAAATTTAATTTTTGGCTCTATAATGTAAGAAATCTTTAAAAAAAAAGCTGTCAACAGATTTTGGAACAATTTTCAAATTGAAATATTCAAGAGTTCATTTTTTATAACAATTTTTGTCACTGGCGTACAAATCTACCCCAGGCCCATTATCGAAAATATTCATTTTTCCACTTTTGCTGGTTTCAGCATTTTTTTAGTGCCCTCAAATTTAATTTTTGGCTCTATAAAGTAAGAAATCTTAAAAAAAAAGCTTTCAACATATTTTCCAACAATTTTCACGTCGAAATATTCAAGAGTTCATTTTTTATAACAATTTTTGTCACTGGCGTACAAATCTACCCCATGCTGTCAAGTACGTAATTCTACAGAGTCGTGGCGAGTGAATTTCGACGTAATTTTGTGTATTTTTTTTTTTACGATCTTAAGAAACGGGTGGTTTTTAAAGTTGCGCCGTACAATGGGTATAACGACTTTATATAGTTAATAGTTGACTTATTATCTGTAAAATACTTCCGCGTGCGTGGATCCGTTCTGTATATTGCTCGGTTTATGTAAAAGTGTATAAATCATTAACGCTTCGGTGAGGAGGTTGTTTCGTCGCGATCGCGCTACGGTTTGTCCATCGTTTAATAACAGACGCGAGAGCACGAGGCAGTTTCTCAGCGCAGCTATAACAACATAACAATCATCATAATTATTTAGTGATACGAATGGTTTAATGGCAAAAGGGCGTATCGGGAACACATAACGACCTTTCGCAAGGACTTTTGATATTAGAATTCATGGGCTTTGTACGCGTCGACTGGCTACTGCTTCTTGCCTTTCGTGCGCGACTCCGCCGCGCGCGCATATCGCTAATTGCGAAGCCAACGAGCGTGTACTTTCACCTGGCTAACGTGCGTTTAGGCTTTGTGCGATTAGTGAGCTTCTTCCTCCAACGTTTTCTCTCTCTCTCGCCCTCCCTCTCGTGCCTGAATCTCTCTCTTTCAATTTTTCCTTCTCTTTGCCTCACTCTCGTGTCTTTCCTATGAATCCACGAGCTCGGTTCACTTTGTATTGTCGAAATCCCAGCAGCAAACTCGCCCAGGTGTGTGCCAAAAAATAGCGAGAAACTGTCGCCGAAAAATCATGGAATTTTTTTTTTTTTTTGATAATCACGTGTCGATGAGTGTCAAAATTTTTTTTTGTTAATTTCTGCAACGTCCCGGAATATGACGACGATGATTTCTTCGTATGGACAGAGGTTCGGATCGTGGGGATATTTTTGTTGAGGTTGTCGTTCGTATTAATGGGAAATGCACAAAAATTTCATTTTCTGAGAACGTTTTGTTTGTGGCATGGAAATTCAAGTAGATTTGCACATACTGCGTGCCCACGCTCCTATTACGAAAAAATTTGCGCTCCGGCTCGCGCGGTAATTGCCACGAGAGAACTTGAAATTCCTCGTTAAACCGGGCGAAAATTCCTTCCTGAGCTGTAGCTCTTATGGACCAAGATATAACAGCACTTTTGTAATCTTTTCCTCTCTCAATTCAGCAACAAATAACGTGGTCATTAGTTAGACATCTCGAGGATGCGGGAATAGAGGGCAAGATTGTTCATGCGCGATGGAAAAATGGAATTCTCGTTTTTTTAGCGATTTTTTTTCATCGGAAAACTCGCGTGTCACGATTGCGAGCTTGTGATGAAATTCTACCACTGGAAAGAAAATTTTGTTGGCAAAGATGAATTTTTCGTTGGATACCGAATTTTTTTTATAAAAAAATTTTAAAATTTCTAAAAATTTTATAAAAAATACTACCAAAATAATGAAAATTTAGAAATTACCCAAAAATATTTGGTTCACCATGTTCAAAAAAATTTAATTTTCAGTGGAACTTCCAAAAATTATATTTTTGAAAAAAAAAACTTTTTCTTTTTTCATTTTAAAGCCCGAGAACTAATTTTCGCATTTGTCCAGAATCACGAACCGCTGCCAAATTCGTCGAATTTCTTTTTTATTATAAATAAAATTTATTAAATGAAAAATAAAATAAATAAAATAAAAAATTATGCTAGAAATATAAATATCACGGATTCATGTGAATATATCGAACGTACGACAAAATATACTGTTGTGTGTGTGTTTGTTGTGTGCTCAACGTGAAGAGCTTCGATCTGCGAGGGCGTTAGGAACAAGCAGTTACTATTTGCTGGGTGGCAGAGATAATACAAGGGTGAGATTTATATCTTTGGTATGCTTGCATGTGTGTATGGTTGTGTTTGGTATGCTCCCCTTAAATACACGGAGCAGTAGCTTTGGGATATCCGGACCGTCGATTCTCGAGCCTTTCTGCCCTCGTGCCATCGACGAGAGGACCTGCCATGCTCGCTTGTCTGGACTTTTGCTTCTTTCGCATTTCTTCCTTTTTTCTTTTGCACTCACGACACGTATCGACGAGTACAAGCCATTCGAACCCTGATAATGGCTCAGAATGCCTTTTCTCACTCGTTTAGAAAACGTGCGAAATGCTTTTTTTTTAGTGGACCACAATGCGTGAACTGAAACCAAGTTGCCTCGATATTCGCCCCGTTAAAGTGAATTTCATGTCGTGAACCTGCAGCGGTCGTCGTGTTAACAATTTTTTTTTTTTTTTTTTTTTTTCTTACGATGGACACAATTTTTGGGACTTGCTTCACTCAATTGAGAGCAGATTTTATTTTTTATACACTTCGGTTTATTAGGAAGAAGAGGAAAGGCTCATGATTGTAGAAAAAGAATATTTACCTCCGTAAAGTTTTGATAAAATAAGGGCTTTTTGTATTTGCAGTCGAATCATTGAATTTCGTGTGAAATTTCGTTATTTTATAATTATTTATTTATTTAATTTGACAGTTTTCGAAAAACTCGGATTTTCGTAAAATTCGAAAAATCAATTTAAAGCGTTCGACCGATATTTTCCAAATTCAATACCAACCATCAAGATACTTTATTGATAAAAAAAACAATTAGTAAAGAATCTTCAAATTTGCGGAAGTTAGAGCGTCGACACGGTTTTTTGAAAATTCCAAAATGCCCTAGAATCCGTATTTTTCTAGCAGTTCCGACAAAATTCTCGTCATGATTTTTCGATGTTTTGGAAAATTTTGTGCATATCGACCCTAAAAATTAAAAAAAAAAAAAAATTCCACCGTCACACAGTTTCCTCTGGAAAAGTGAAAATTGAGTAAATTTCAATGAAGCATGCAGAGAAATTGATTATAATTTTCTACGTAGTTTGCTGCGTGGCTCGGAATAATTGTGGAGACTCGACTATCGGACTTTAATTTTGGTAATGTGTGGGTTTGCTTCCTCGTCGAGGGATCTTCATAAATTCTCGTCACCCTCCCCAGCAAAATGGGAGTGAAAAGGATGCAAGAAAGAAAATAGCAAGAGAGCGAGAGAGTTGCGAGGCAATACGATGAAATGCACTCTGTGTCGTACAACGGATCGAGAATTAATACCCGCGAATGTAGCAGGCCCAAGATCATCACCGAAGCTTATTTTCAACGTGTACAGAGTATACGTGTATGTTGAAGTTCATAGAAGAGAATTGTTCCCTCGATCTCGTACACGGGTAGTTTTCCAGTCGAGCGAGCGTTGGACTAATGTTGTCGATGGCGAGTTGCTCTCCATCGAACTGTCTCTCTCCCTTTTTTTCTATATCCCGTCTCTAAATAACGCAAGGGGGTAATAAAAGGATAATGACTGCAAAGAGTTTGCTAGAACGGAGTCAGCATCGCGGAACACATCGCCAAAGAAAAAAAAAAAAATTGAGAAAAGAGAGAAAAATGTTTCTCCCTCGAATCGTTGCATCAAATCCATGGTGATGCATTTCCATGTATATCCATGGTTATCTGTCCATGTGCACACATCCAACGGAGCCCGATCAAGCCCGACTAAATTTATATAACGTCTTTGCACAGTGAAAACGCCGATATTTTACGAGGACGTTCAAACGTCGTTACTTTAGAACGCGCTGTAGAATTATCCTTGACCTCACGATTCCTTCACCACTCTCGATGAACCGCCCGATCTTCGTACCAGTCGATTTTATTCTTGTTCCATTTATCGCCCATGTCTCTATATATGCATATATGTGCATTAACCCATGCCTCGCATATATATCTGTATCTACAGCCATGTAAACACACGGAGATCACACAGAGATTCAGAGAGCAGAAGACTGCGTGCGAAAATTCTCGATTCAATCTAGTATCGATTTTTATTATCAACTCACAGAGATCACATAAATCAGCTGACGTCGACGTTATAAACAAGCTTCCTGCTGGGGCACTATAAAATTTTCGTGATCGATCCTCCTCCGTGTACGAGCTCCTATCGATATTTTCTTTATCGTTTTATGAGTGCATTAGCGAGCGACTAAAACGTATTCATTTTTCAAACTGAATATTCGAGATTCTTGAGTTATGTCTTTGTAATACTGATCCGGGCTCTTGGGAGGATTCGTCTGAACTTTGGCAGCTGTGCATGGCAGCTATAAACTGCACATTGGGTCAATTTGACCCATGTAGTTTTTTTTAATCGTTTTATTCCGGGGAAGGGGCATTTTTTGGTTTTTTCTTTTTGTGGAAACGTTTTTTATTGTGAATTGATGATATTTTGGGGCTTTGAATTTATTTTCTGACGAAAACGAATATTCAGTGCCAGAGAATCGGTGACGAAAAATTGTTCGGGTCAAAGAGACCCGGTATGCATTTTTTTTGTCCATTTATGATTTGAAATTGAATTTCGCGAAATATTTTATTGTTTCGGTACGGAATGATTTTGAGGACGTTGTTTGCAAAGTTTTCTATCGATTGAATTTCTTTTAATTTGCACGTGTAGAGGTCGAGATATTTATTTATAAAAATCACAATTTTCAGTAGTTTCGCATAAGAGCGTGTGTTAAAAGTTGCAATTTTCAACATTCAATATTTCGATTTCTAAATGGTGAAGCCTCTCAAAAGTTTGCATAAACTTTTATGTAACATCGAAGAAGCTTTATTCAATTTTTCAACAAAATCGATCGTAAAATTTGTTCGAAATTTTGTTTATTATATAAAAAATACGGATTCCCTCGGAAAATCTTGGATTTAGAGTACGACGTTCTTTAGTCAATTTGTAACAACTTTTTAGAATGAACTTGGGCTCGGAAAGCATTTTGTATGGAAGAAAAACTGGAAACAAAAATTTAGATTCGACCGTGGCCATACAACGAGGGCAACAGAATGTTTTTCAATAATATTTCGTACTACATGCCTCGCCGAAGAGAAGAGCAATAAAGACTTGAAACTATTATACGAGACCGGTAGCTATGGCGAGAGTGTGTATAGTTTCCCGCAAAGTCCACGATTGTGCGGTGCACAGGTCGAGAAGCCTCCACCTTATGGCCCTGGACTTGCACATCCAACAACAGAGGCGCGATCTATAATTGTTTCGATGATTTCCAGTACTCTCTGCCACGGAGAATGAAAGCACGGTCGACGTCAATTGCACCTGCACTTTGTCCATTTTATTCTCTTTTTGCCTGATCAGCCTCGCGCAAACACCGTGGTTCTCATTTCATTTTGACAGGACTAAAGAAATTATTAAAACGACAAAAATTCATCGTCAGTTTCGATGAAAAATTATTTATTTTATTAAATTTGCAATTTTTATTAAAAATCGTTTTATTAAGAAACACGCGATGGGGACTTTGAAACGGCATCTCGCGACGTCTTCGCAATTTTTCATTGACCATCTGGCCACATCACAAAATTTGTATTTGAAGCATGACCAAAAAAAAAAAAATATTTTGAGAAACCAAATTGCGTAGGTTCTTGGACTCGCTGTTTTTTTTTTAAATTCTCTGTAGCTCCTCTCTACTAGCTCGTCTCAAATGGACCGTTTCAACACCTCGCAACACACGTTTCCATCAAAAACAAATTTCAAAATAGATCTAAAAACGTTGATTTTTTCCAACCATCCACGTGTGTGCGCGTGTGGGAGATTAAAATAGCATCAAATAGTCGGAACAGGAAATAAATGGCAGAGTTGCTGGAAAAATCGATGAAACGTCACGCACTTATCTTGCCAGGGAGACAAATTTCATTTTTTCACTTCCAATCACAACTATTCCGTTGGCAATGGAAAAAAGGGAAATGTAAAATAAAAATATCGCTTAAAAAATTAAAAAAATCATAAAACTCAAACCGTTCGACCGAAATTTTCCAAATTCAATACCAACCTTCCTATTATGATGCTGTATTGATAAAAAAAAAATTAGCAATAAATCTTAAAATTTGCGGAAGTTAGAGCGTCGAAAACCTTTTTTTGAAAATTTCAAAATTCCGTAGAATTCGTATTTTTCTAACAATTCCAACAAAATTCTCATACAATGAACGTTTTGAATTTGCAGAGTCAGAAAATTCACACACACACACATCCGGACATTTATTCTCGACACGATTTTTCGATGTTTTGGGAATTTTTAATCACATTGACGATGAAAACTGGAAAAAAAAATGTTCACCGTCCTCTTGGTCTATGAGGAAGAAAAATGGAATCCCGTTGCAGAAAAATTGTCTTCCAGCTCGAGTGCATTTATATTTAATGGTAATTGAGTAGGATTTTCCCATCAAGCTTTTTATTTCAAGCGTTTTGTAGTGTGGAAAGGGGGGCGCGTGTGTGTCTGTAATGCGATATATTTTTGAGGGAGGTGGATAAAGTTGGATTACAAAAAGGCGCGCGGTGTTGGATGCGGAGCGGCAGAAGCGAAACGCGATTTTGCCCTTCTCATCTCACGTATCGGCTCTCGTCGGTGAACGCGAGTGCGTGCTCCTCGATGAGCCGCGAATAGAGGGAGAAGGGAAGGAATAAGGATAATAAGAGTAATAAGGAAAGGAGGATGATCAAGGGGGGAGAAGAAGGAAGAAGAAGGAAGAAGAAGAAAAGAGCGTAGTGAGAAAAAGGTGAAAAAAGAGTTGGTACATTGGAGGAACTGTGTTGGCTGCTGGATGGTGGATTGCTGGTACGTAGGAGCGACAATCGTCGGTTCCCAGCAGCCCGAACGACCTCTCGGCCTCTCTCCGGCGAGAGAACCGCGCCCACCGTAAAAGAAATATATCCCGCGCGGGTTATCCTCTTCTTTTTCTTTCTCCTTCGCGTTTCCCCATTTTCGTGTCTCTCTTTCCTTCGTCTTGGTGATCGGGAGTCTATACCGAGAGCGACGAGTCAAAAGCGTGTGCAATATACTCTGCGCGCGATATAACGACGTTCACCCTCTCGCTCGTGGCGCACACACCACCGCGCGCGAGAGACGTCGATTGCAACGCTTTGCCTTCCTTCTCGCTCGCTGCACTGGCAAGAAAGACAGAGAAAAAAAAAATATGAATCGAGGGAAAAAAAGGATCGAGTGGAGCATCGGGATCATAAGAAAAAGTAACGAGAGGGGAAACAGAAAGAGAGAGAGAGAGAGAGAGGAAAGTAATTTGTTCACTCACACTCGCGAGCATTCTTCTCTCCTCCCACCACATTTTCGATTTCGATTCGTTTTATCTCCTTCCACACACACACAAGTATTTCCCAGTATATCGTAATATCAGCAAGATTCTGTCTCTTTTCTTTTTTCCTCTGGGTACACGTACTCGATCTCTTCGTACCTTCCAACCGAGAGGGTGGGGACCTCACCACGTATTTTCCTCCGCACCGCACCGTCTCTCTCTCTGTCCTTCTGTGTGTATCCACCAACACGGCACATGTCTCGACCAAGAAAACTATCGCCAGGTACACGTACTCGTACGTACTTACCCCCCCATCGTATGTACTTATTACACGCGTCTTAAATGCTGTACTACTACTTTTACTTCTGCGATATACAACGCAACGACGTAATTATGTTGTATTTCATTAAAATCGAGTACAGATGCTTCCCTGGCTAGAAAAAATTACCAATTGTTTAAAAAACAACGTAAAATAATAAACACTCAGTGGCTGAGACGAATGAACAATTAATTGGTAATTAATAATATCGATTTATCATTATTAGCAATTGGTACGTTTCGTTTTTTCAATCTCATCGTGTGTAACAATCATTCGAAGCTTATTATTCGTCGCGCACATCGAGCAGGAGAGCGATTAGTCCTTTTTCCTGCAATAAAATGAATAATTATGTTGTATTTCATTAAAATCGAGTACAGATGATTCCCTGGCTACGAAAAATTACCAATTGTTTGAAAAACAACGTAAAATAATAAACACTCAGTGGCTGAGCCAAATGAACAATTAATTGGTAATTATTAATATCGATTTATCATTATTAGCAATTGGTAAGTTTCGTTTTTTCAATCTCATCGTGTGTACTAATCATTCGAAGCTTATTATTCGCCGAGCATTTCGAGCAGGAGAGCGATTAGTCCTTTTTCCTGCAATAAAATGAATAATTATGTTGTATTTCATTAAAATCGAGTACAGATGATTCCCTGGCTACGAAAAATTACCAATTGTTTGAAAAACAACGTAAAATAATAAACACTCAGTGGCTGAGCCAAATGAACAATTAATTGGTAATTATTAATATCGATTTATCATTATTAGCAATTGGTAAGTTTCGTTTTTTCAATCTCATCGTGTGTACTAATCATTCGAAGCTTATTATTCGCCGAGCATTTCGAGCAGGAGAGCGATTAGTCCTTTTTCCTGCAATAAAATGAATAATTATGTTGTATTTCATTAAAATCGAGTACAGATGATTCCCTGGCTACGAAAAATTACCAATTGTTCGAAAAAAACGTAAAATAATAAACACTCAGTGGCTGAGACAAATGAACAATTAATTAGTAATTAATAATATCGATTTATCATTATTTGCAGTTGGTACGTTTCGTTTTTTCAGTCTCATCGTGTGTAATAATCATTCGAAGCTTATTATTCGTCGCGAACATCGAACAGGAGAGCGATTGGTCCTTTTTTTTGCAATAAAATGAAAATTTTAAAAAAAATTTATCCGATGGAGGAAAATTGAATTCATCTCGACGACATGAAAGATTTTTCACTATTTTTTCACTTTCTCATAGAGGAAGCGATGGTGAACGTTTTTTTTTCTCCAGTTTTCAATATTTCTCACATTTTTCTACGATTTTCTTATTTTTGAAGTTCCCTCTTCTCGAAATCTTGGAGTTATGGAGAAAGAATGGTGAGCATCTCGTTACCTTAGCTGCTCCGAAGGATTGATGCTCCGATAGCAGTCCATAGCTCGGGTCCATACACACGCGGCTATGAACCGGTATAACGACAGGTAAAATATGGTGCGAAGTCGCGGTACGAAATATCGGCAATTTAAGGGTGCGCAAGAACTCGCGGTAACGACTCTACACTCACGACAGATACGACTATGACCTCGCGCGGCTTGCCGCCGCCGCCGCGACGGACCGCGCGCACGGTTCTTACCTGCTTCGCGTTTATTTCTTTCTACAAACACATGTCTGTCTATTTATATTTTCTATATATATATGCACGCACGCAAGGAACGTTCCTTTTTCGTGCGAGGTGTAAAGAGAGAAACTCTCTCATATGGGCAAATGCAAAGTTCTACTGCTGACTTGAAAGACGAGGTATCCAACAGCGGCTAATGCCTTGCAATTTTCATACTCTCAATACCTGGCTCGCGAGTATCGAGTCGCGGCGGGTTGTGCAGCGGCTGAATCCATGCAGGTGCGAATAACGACCAACAAAAGTGTAATCTCTCTGTCTCTCAGTCTCTCGCTCGCTATTTGCAAGCAGAATCGACGTAAACGTCGTATTTCATCGGAAGATAATAATTTTAAACAAATTCTTCACGCCGCATCGATATGCACACGTTGACCCTATTGGCATTGCAGTTTGTACAACGAATTGCAAGAATTTTTCCAGAAATAATTGCGATCCTGTGGAACGATCGATAAATTCTTTTATTTTTTTTTTAATTTTTTTTTCGATGCTGAGATATTTCGAACGACTCGATTTTTTCAATCTAGAGAATTTCTGATTGTAACTCTCGATTCACGAGACTTGCCCTCAACGCAGCGCAAACCTCTCTCTCTTTTGATATTCTTCGTTAAGCAATTAATTCGATAATTGGACTCGTTTTTTGGTACCAGTTGAAATTTAATTTTTAAGAAAGTCGTCAGCTTGTTTAGTTTACACGTTTTACATAAAATATTCTTTCCGAGAGGCTTATGCTTCTCGTCGACGTCGAATCGAACGTGAAGATTTTTTTTTGGTCAATAAATATTTCCCTGCGATGGAAATTCCTCGATTTTTCGTTAATCCCTCGTTCCAGTTGCGTCATTGCATTTGCAAATTCGACTGAAAATTCAGTTGACATTTTTTCCGGTAAATAAATAAATTAATAAAAAAAACTGGAAAATGGAAATTCAGAACATAAATCGATCAACAATTATAATGAATCGTGTGGATTTGAGAAAAATTCAGTGACCTTTAGTGCAGGAGCAAAAAATATTTACATTCTGCGCTACCGAGGAGCAGAAATTGTTTTTTTCTCGAATTAATCGAAAAAAAAAGGGGCGAAGATGATTTAGACAATAAAACTAGGCCGCCGGGTGTTTCGAAGCTTCTCAGTGGCTACTGTATAAAAAAAAATGCATCATTTTCTCAAGATGGTATTTTTGTTGCTCGCAATGCCACGAGGTATTTAGGATCGAAGTAATTCTTGTTTACGACACGAAGAAATAACGTCTCGTACCGATTTTCTCCTTTCCCCTTTGCTTTCGTCCACTTTTTCTTGAGGTTTTTTCTTCCACGCCCTCTATCAGTCCTTTTCACGGTGCTAAGTCATTTCGACTTTATTGCAAGGGCGTTTTCGTTCTCTATTCCCCCAGCATCCCTTCTCTCTTTCTCACGGTCATCTTGTCTCCGTTCTCTGGGAACGAGGGTCTCGAGAAGAAATGGAGAAACTGAGAGAGGAGGAGAGCGAGACCGTGCGAGAGCTCGAGAAAAGAAAAAGAACAAGACGGCGCGCAGAGAAAACGAGAACGAAAGACAAGTCCCGAGGAAAACGCGCAGAGGGTTAGAGAAAGATCTAGTGGCGTGGAGCACTAATGCATCGTGAAGTGCTAATTACAGGCTACCCTCGGTTTCCCAGTAAATAGCTAGGAATTTTATGGACAGTCGGTATAGTGCAACACTCGAGAATAAACCAACCTCGACCATTTATACTCCTCGTGGAGGAGTGTGTGACCTCGGAAGCTAGACAACCCTCCGGAGGTCCTGATAACCTGGGCGAGAGGACGATCAAGCGTTTGTCTTTTTCTCCTGCTGACTCTGACGCAATGGTCAACGCATTACAATTTCGCGAAATAATTTTCTTCGCCAAAATCCAGAGAAACCTTTACATCGGGTTTTATATCTTTTGGGATTTCGTTGCTTTTGCACCGGGTACTCCAGATTCCCGGAGGATCCTTCCGCGTAACACATACGCGTCAGGTTCCAACTCCAAATTACATCTCCACTTCGATGTGTAAATTCGTCTACGTGTCTACTGGATGCTCCGCAGCAGCTCAGTCTCTTCGAAAATCCCTCGCGGTTATTCTCTCAGCCCCTGGAACCTCGACATGGAGAACTCTATGCCAACTTGACCAAAAAACTCGAATCAATTGTTTGATAATTAATAGTCACACCTCCGGATTGTGACGTAATAGTCATCGGGGGTGTTATCAACCCCAGTCACTTTGGAAGGCGATAACTAGTTGAAAAATCGTTAAAAAAATAAAATAAAAATACTGCAATGTATTTTCAACCCTTGAGTAACGACCATGACGATTTTATTCAATTCGTGCAATTTTTACTACAAAAAAAATGTCGAAAAACAAAATTCTGCGAAATTGACGTTTTTTTTACGAAAAATGATTCAGAAATTATAATTTTCAATGAAAATTTAAAAAAATTGTTTCGGAAAACACGTCTTGCCATTTATCAATCGTCTCCTCCAGTTTGGAACAGCCCGTGTATATTCTATCGCTACCTTGGCGGCCTTGCCAGAAAGTGAGAGAAAGAGAGAGAAAGCTCGTCTCGACAGAGGCCGTACTGACCGTACTTCATTACCCGGGAGCCCTCGGCCCTCATGGGTCATCCGTTATCATTTTTACAACTGCGGCTATTCAACAATGTCGAATAAAGTCTGTTAGGTATTGCCAGAGCGTTTGAGCTTTCGCGGCGCTTGGCTGTATTCGCGCGAGCACGCCTCGTTCACTCTAGGGATAGAATAAGAGTCGAGGCTGACACTTGGCTCTGAACGGATACTCCGAGAGGCGCAAGTTGATAGCAATTTCGTGAATATCCCGCGCAGAATCTACGGACATAGAAACCAGAGATATACCAGCGAACGCTCGTCCAGAGTATCTTCCAAATCCTATTTCCTCATCCTTCGGGAATATATTTCATAATTCATCCCACTATTCCGAGTTCGAACTTGAAAAATTACAATTTCCAAGCAAAATGTTTAGTTTTTTGAAAAATTCAAATTAATAACAATTATTTTGATGGAATCGATCCTATTTGAATGGACGACAATTTTATGGGCTGCCGGTGAAGGTTGGATAAAGTCTCCGGGTCAAATTGACCCAGTGTCTCAATTCAGTTCGAGTTCGAACTTGAAAAATTACAATTTCCAAGCAAAATGTTTAGTTTTTTGAAAAATTCAAATTGTTACCAATTATTTTCGTGAAATCGATTCCATTCGAATGGACGATAATTTTATGGGCTGCCGGTGAAGGTTGGATAAAGCCTCCGGGTCAAATTGACCCAGTGTCTCAATTCAGTTCAAGTTCGAACTTAAAAAATTATAATTTCCCAGCAAAATGTTCAGATTTTCGAAAAATTCAAATTGTTAACAATTATTTTGATGAAATCGATTCCATTCGAATGGACGATAATTTTATAGGCTGCCGGTGAAGGTTGGATAAAGCCTCCGGGTCAAATTGACCCAGTGTCTCAATGCAATTCGAGTTCGAACTTAAAAAATTATAATTTCCAAGCAAAATGTTCAATTTTTCGGAAAATTCAAATTGTTAACAATTATTTTGATGAAATCGATTCCATTCGAATGGACGATAATTTTATGGGCTGCCGGTAAAGGTTGGATAAAGCCTCCGGGTCAAATTGACCCAGTGTCTCGATGCAGTTCGAGTTCGACCTGAAAAAATTACAATTTCCAAGCAAAATTTTCAGTTTTTCGAAAAATTCAAATTGCTAACAATTATTTTGCTGAAATCGATTCCATTCGAATGAAGGACAGTTTGATGGACTTCCGGTAAAGGTTGGATGAAGCCTCCGGGTCAAATTGACCCAGAGTCTCAATGCAGTCGCGTCTCTCATCAAATTTCGAATTCTGCAAAGAGCACGATTTTGCTGCAAGATTCAATTGCAAATAATCACTTAAAAATATTGAAAAGTATAAAGCAGAAAAAAGAGAAGCGATTCGACTGAAAGAATAACTTACTCGTATAGTCATTTGAAACGTGTGTCAGAATTCAGAGTAATTTGGACCCGAGACAGAGCGAGGGCAAGGATTAGGGGAGCGAGGAGAAGAAGCGAAAGGATAAAGGGCGAGAAACAACGTAGCGTCGCGAGGTAGTCGTTTAACAAGAAGAACTCATTACCATTCGTCAATTTGAGGAACGTTAGCAACGAGAGTGACCAATGGCTCTCAATTCCGATGTAATGGGCAACCGGCCGACATCAGTCACGAGGCGGAGAGTCCCTCATGGTGAGAGTCCGGGAAAACGACCTGCTGCTGTTTCTATTTCTCTGTGAATCTCCTCGTGCACAAACGAAAGTCTCGGCTCGATGTCTGGGCGAGAGCGCGCTCTCGGTCCCTCTCTCGACTTCTCCATTATGTACGTGTATACAGAACACGCAATTTACGGAGTGTTACATAACGAGTATTGGGCACATTACAAACGAAACGATGAACGTTACTGGCTCGGGGAATCCCCTCGACTCGGTGACTCCGCGTCGTCCAAATTCTCAAAACAAGAGCGAGACGCGTATGTGCACAAGGGGGTGGCTTCGCGCCGTGTATAGCGTCGTTGTTCACATTCGACGGGACACTGGATCGCGTGACGAGAGGGTGACCAACCCTCGAGACCGATCGTCCAGTCCGGTTTATATACGAGGCCATTCTAAGTATTTCATTTGCCAAATTGTTACGTGAAAATTCTTTTCCGAATGCGATAAATCGAGCCACCGTTTCGTCATCAATACTCGTTCGAATTTAACGTAAAAAAAAAACAAAAATCTGTGGCTTTTTTTAGTTGAGCTGCATCTTTGGACAGATTAACCCTGAAAACGAAATTTTTTGGAAAAGATCGCGATGTTTTGTTGGATTCGTTAGATCAAACGTTTTTTTTTGAATAATCACAAAAATTGTGTCGTTGCAGCTAAAAATATTTTAGGAAGTCTCTTCGGAAGCAAATTTTTGTCGTTTCACTCGTTAATTTCGCTGACAATTCCTTTAGAAACAAAATTTACTGCCAAAGTAACGAAATTTTGATATTTTTCAAAAATATTTAGTTTTTCGTATTCAGCAAAATACGCGAGCCTCGCAATCCAGAAAGCCTGCGAAGGTGACGCTCGTCGATCCCCTTAAAGCCGAAAGACACACGAATAGAAACTGTTTCTGTTGGGGTCAGAGAGCGAGGTCCCCACAACATCATTTTCCTCGTCGTGGGGTCAAACGAGTTCCACTAACGAGTTGACAAATCGAGTCTCGCGGGGGCCGTGCTACAGAACGGAGCGATAAAGCAAACTAGCCATGCCATTGGGCCCTCGAACGAAACAAACACATGGTTTGAATAACGCAATCGCAAAAATTTATAGTTTTTCTGAGCACGGTGACAATTTCATTCGTCGGAGTTGCGAGAAATTTATTTTCTCCATCGACTTGACTTTTGAATAATTTTTCAATTTTCTGAAAATCTTGACTTCTGTCCAGAAAACGAATCAGTTGATTGATAATTTAATTTTTTTAAATTAATTAATTTTATTAATTAATTAATTGTATTGATTAATGAATTTTATTAATTTAAAAAAATTCTGCACCCGAACGAGCAAACTATTTAATTTCCACAATTCCGAAAGACAAAAAACATCGAAAAAAAAATTACATCGATCGCTGTAATGTCTCTTAGAGTTTCCTTCTTTTTTTTTTTAATACGATTGATAACCCGGACCATATAAATTGTCACGACCGCAGACTATCTCCTCCGGTTCAACTATTCGATGATAAAACGTTTGAAAAATGTAAATACTCTGTAACGAGAATCGTAATCTTATTGAAAACAGATGGAAAGTGTAATATATTTATCAACAAGGAAAAGCAATCTCAAACGACGTTTTGAAAACATTGTATCTTCGTTTTTGGATAGTCTTCAAATTGTTAGTTAGCGATTTTTGATTTATTAAAATTTTTCACTTGCTCGTAAAATCTGAAAATAAAAAATATGGAAAAAATGCGATTTTTTGGTTCAGGCTCCCAAAATAAAAATTGAAAAACAAATTATCGGAATGAAATGCAGCCTAAAAGTTATTCTGATTCATGAGCTTCATTCCTGTGGGAGATTCATCAAAATTGGGTCCGTGGTTTTTGCGTAAAAAAGACCCAAACACAAATTTGTAGGAAAATTCTGAATGCACAGAGATTTTTTATATTTAATGTCATTGAATTGATTTTCCGACGAAAAAGAAAATGAAATGTCAAATTATTCGTTGCCATTGAATGCCAAAGAACCGGGGTGAGAAAATTCTTCGGGTCAAAACGACCCAGTGTGTACTCCAAGGGTCATAAAAATGTTTTTAATGTTTTTTAGTGTTCTTCTCATTTAATGAGTTTAATTTCCCATTAGGGTTGACAGTTGGGATTGGGACAGCATTCTGGGAATATCTTCGTCGTGTCTCCCGGTTCTCCTCTCGTGACCCCTTCTTTGCAAAATTTCATAGGACATCTGGAACGTGAATGAATTCCCATGGTTGCCATGAGAAAAATTGTATCAAGCTCATGGTTAGCCATAAGGAAGAAAATCTCTATGGAATTTGCAGCTGACACACTCGTAACTCGCTTACCCTTGGATATGGAGTTCCATGGGTTTGTCTTCCCCATGATCGGTGCAGGTAACGTTCAAGCAATCAGTGTCCAAATCCATTGGGATCATTTGTCGTTCACACGTGCCTGCAAATATTCGTGAATGCAGCACGAAACCTCGAGAACAGAAACGAGAAAATCTTTGAAAAAAAAACGAACCATAAACTGCGGAAGCTCCAGAGCAAATGGCAATTTGACAGGCAGCGACGACGAGCACACAAAAAAAAATCGATTTCATTTTCGTCACGATTTTTCTTGCTCCACTTTTCTCTGCAGCACAAATCTGTCGAAGCTTCTTCGTCGAACTGCGTACGATCGAAATATTCGGCTTTATATGACCAAGTTTCTCTATTTCGATCATTTCTACTTCGCATTACGTCACGATATCGACGATATTGAAGGATCAAGGAAATAGAGAATCTCGAACTGTGCAAATTGATAAGAAGAGCGCGTAGAGACTGCGAGCACGATGATGTTTTTATTGCACGACGAAAAATAGGAAACAAAATTGTCCCGCATCGACAGCAAAATAGCGTTACATTTTAATCGGTTCAATTCGATGATTCTGCGACGAACTGCTCATTAGATTAGTTTTTATCAACGATCGTAAAATTAGAATATGGAATTTTCAAATTTTAATTTACAAAAAATTATCCAATCCATTCGCATTGCCTGCACGTTCAACTTGTTCATAGTGACGGTTACAGTCCCATTGTTTCATAATTCGATAAACAATTTGATGTTAAATTATTATTATTATTATTATTATAAAAAAATTAAATTTAATAATTATTGAGTTATTATTATTATTATTTATAATTATTATTTGAATATTCGAAGATGATCGAGAATTTTGACAGATTGTATCGTCGCAGAGACGAAATGATCAGGAAACTTGTTAAAAACCTTTTTTTTCTCGTTTTATCGGTTTCATGACATTGTCGAAAATATTCCAGGAATTTTATAACTTTTTCGAAGCGTTATTATCTTGACGCGTCAACGATAAAGATCTATAAATTTCAGTGAACATTTGGGGTTTGATTTGCAAATATTGTCGTTGGTGGGAAAAAATCGTCGGGCTCCCAAGTGACACAGTCACCAGGAAAATCAATTTATCAGTATTCTTGTTGGCTCTGTATATCCTTATCACTATTAGTGAAATGACTGAGCAAACTACGGTTCCTGGAATTATTTTATAACGTTTTTCTCAAAATATTTTTCGAACAGGATTAAAGTCTCGTGTTGGACGTTTTTTGACAACTGTGCATGAACAGAATTTTTATCATTCGAGAAAAATGTCGAAGGAATGTGTCTCGAGGTCCGTTGGAAATGAAATTTTATTGGAAAACGTCGATATTTTATTGAGCGCTAAATATTTTTGGGTAATTTTGAAATTTTCGTTATTTTTGGGAGATATTTCGTTTCTAAGGCAGCAAAATTTACGATTGGCATGACAGAAAATTGCTTTCCGAAGAGATTTTCTAGAATATTTGTTGCTCGAATGACAAGATTTTTGGGATTATTAAAAAAAAAAGTTTTTCATTTTTCTCTGCTTTGTAATTTTATTAATTGATCGAACTCGCTGAAGGAAGGAGAAAATACAGAAATGAATGAAAACGAGTTAATGAATGAAGAATTTTATTTTTTTCAACATTATTAATTACATTTCAATTAAGTTACAACTTTCGTAGAATATTCTTTAAACTAAGAGTTCCTTAATTTTTTTGCGCTCAAGCACATTGCATAGAAGGACAACAGTGGGGATAAGGCTTGGCCAGATTCTCTTTTGTGATAGAAATCGGCTGAGTATCTTTGCAAGAAGACGGTGCACAGCTGAAAGGAGTACGTGAAAATATGAATGAATAAAAATCAATGCAGCCTAATTTAGAAAATCTTGGTGCATAAAAATCTTTCGACTTCCTTCACTAAATTTCAAATTTTTTTAAAAATCGTTCTCGTTTACTTACCGAAATACAAAGCGTTTCACTTTCCCATCATCCATTTTTTTGCAGTGTATTTCGACACACTGTCCAAGGTATTCTTCGACGTCTTCATAAGCGCAAGATTCTACGTAAAAAAAATGAATTTTTTCAATAAATGTCATTCGGATGTTAAATCGAAGTTTTAAGATTCTAGACAACACGAAAATTGTTACTAGTTGTCAATCAGTGTCTCTTTGGCAACGTGATAAAAAAAATCGAAAAATCATAAAATTTAGTGGCATTTAAATTTTTTTAGATTTTTATTTTTTTTTACAATGAATTCGATTCAGTTAAGGGAAGTTTAGTGAAGTTTTTGATTGGTATTATTTTTACGTACTGTCTACGGCGGCTATGGATTTGTAAGCTGAGGTTTCGTGATAAGCCACGAGGAGAAAGACACAAACGACGATACAGAATTTCATTTTGAGATTTTAATTTTATTATCGCAACTGTGATGTGTTCTCCGAGGTTATTTCTTGAAAAGTAACCGTCTCCAGAAAAGTGTCTCATTTTATAGTCTCCATGGGACCGAGTCCCATCCTACTCCCGAAAATATTTCACTCGTTTCATAACTCGAACTGCGCATTATCGTTTTTACGTCTTAGTCATAGACACAAATAAATTTAACATTACGTTGAGGATTTCTTTCGCAAATATTCACATTGGCTGGAAAATAGTTGGGCGGTTGAGCAGGAGATAAGAGAAAATCAATTTGTCAGAATACTTTTTTGCTTTGTTTTCAAAACCATTATCTAATTCGACACGAACCAACTGTTTTGCTGGAAATTCTCGTTTCCGTTAGTTTCGTGATATTTTTCCAAACAGGATCAAAATCTTTTATTGCGCGATTGTCAGTCTTCGAGAAATTCAAACAAAACTAACTCAATAAAGTTCATTTTGAGCTCGTAACTTGGAAAAAAAAATCTACCACTCGACAAATTCGTTTGTTCGCATCTATTTATTTCACGTGCCTATGGAGCCTCGTCAAATATCGACTAAAAAAAAATATTACCTCATTTTCGAAAACACGATATTTTTAGGGAAAAAATTTCCATTCACATTTGAGCGAAAATTTGAATTTTCACGATGGAAAATTCGTTCTTTTTTTTTTCTTTTTTTTTAGGTTACTGGCGAGTAATCAGTCATTTTGATTTTGACAGGAAACGAAATCAAACATTCGGTTGTCGAATATTTGTTTATTGGGAAGTTGGCTGTTTTTTTTTTAACACGAAATCCTCCAAATTTTTGGAGCCAATTGAAACGTCAGTCGGAAATTTTGTCATTAGAAAAAATTAAAAAATTAAAAAATCGAACGATCAGTAAATTGACAAGAATTTTTTCAAATGTTTTGATTTTGAATTTGACCAAAAAGCTTGATCGTTGTTGGGAATATGATTTTTCCATGGCGTCGTGTATTGGGACCTCGTATCAGAGCGATAAAGATTAAAGCATTTGATTTGGTTACTTGTGGCCTTGACAGCGTCGTTACGAATGTGCGTATCGTTGGTCGAGTTAGTCGTTTAAAGGTCTTGGCGACGGAAATGATTTTCTATAGCACCACGTGCTCAATATAAATTTATACTGAGAATAATCTGATTGAGAGATGAATATTTATTTCCTCTCGTTTCCAGACGATTGAGTTTCGAAAATCGTGAGAATCATCCACGTGGATCTGACCAAATTGGACAGGATTATTCAATGAGCTCATTTACGAAAAAAAACGAACTTTATTCCGAATTTCAATTCTATGAAGTTTCGTCGTCAGCGAATTCATTTTTTAAGGTTCTCGTGAAATAATACGTGGACACACGAACAATTAATCAATCAATATAAATTTTTATGCACAATTACAATTTCAGGTTCGAGCCAATCACAATGACATTTTTCTTTCCAGCAATTATTTGACCAAGAGTTTATACATTTTCAGTTTTCAGTCACACTTGTTTGGGAGACAGCAGTGTGGGAAGGTCTTGCTCAGATCGTGTGGACCAGTGCCAAGTTTTTTTCCATTCGGACACTTCTCGGTTGGGCAACTGAAAATAAATGCAGGAAATTGTAAGCAATCGATAAACAAAATTTCATTAGTAATGCAAAATTAATTTTTCCAATTATATTCATTTTAATAAAAATGAAAATGTGAAAAATAAAAAAAAAAATTCTTTTCATTTTTTTTTAAATCGAAAATCTCTTCGATTTTAATTGTAAGGAATCGATGAAAACAATTTCATTGGTGATGCAAAATGAATTTTTCCAATTATGTGCATTTTAATAAAAAAATAAAAAAAATTCTTTTCATTTTTTTTTAAATCGAAAATCTGTTTGATTTCTATTCTTGGGAGAATTTGCATTTCACTTACTGAGTCACGACGTACAAGGGCTCTCCAAAACCGTCTTTGCTGCACTGGACTTTGTTGCACGCTCCTTTTACGTCAGGGGGAAGTTGCTCTGGTTTGCAATTGCCTACACACAAACGAAAGTGGCTCGACAGGTTAAAAAAAATGAATTAGGCGATGTATTGAGGTGGCACAAAAAAAAATGTCTACGAATGTTCATTCAATTATTACAATTTTTTTTAAATTTTTGAATCTCTTGCAAATGCGAGAAAAAAAAACTTTAGTAAATTGTCAAAAAAGGGAGTAAAATTAAATTGACGAGAATGAATGAATTTTTGCTGAAAAATCTGAATATTTCGCTAGAGACTCGAAATAGAATTTTGTTTATTTTTTATTTTAATTTCCCATGGATTACGCACCTTCGATAAGAGCTGGGAACATGAATGGGGATTGGCCCGAGGCTTCGTGATATGCCAAAAGAACGAGAGTACAGACGAAGATGCTGAATTTCATTTTGGAACGTTAATTAGATTTTTGCGAAAATGATGTCGTCTCTGAACGAGCTTTTCGGAAACTGATGGTTATCGCGAGCTTTCTGCATCTTATATACTTGATAGAGCGCGTTTCGATCCTACTTCCAAGAATAATTTGCTAGGCTGCATTTTTTAATGGTTTCCGAAGCTTCGTTGCTACCCCGAGAGCCCTAAACAAATTTGACCTACTTTTGGAAATTAATTTTGCTCCCAACGCAAAATTGATGATGATCACGCTGATTCAACATCCGAACCACGGAAATAAATCAAATTTTTTAGACAGAATGACAAGCATGTCGGTTTCGATCTGATAGCAAGCTGAAGCAATGTTAACGAACTCTTCGTAATACGAGGGTCTGTCACGTGCGCTCCGCGTTTTCTGTGGTAGCGCTGCAGCGCTCCTTTTATGTATAAAAAATTATCGAAATACGCCACAGCATCTTGGAGCCAATTTATTTTCGAACAATTCGATATGAAAAAACACGAGAGTTTAGGCAAATGGAAAATTTTATTAAAAGTAACGAATGATCCCGAGAGAGAGAGAGAGAGAGAGATTGCGAATGCCTTGTCCGTTATGGGATCGTTCGACGGATTAAGGGATTTTTCGTATTTACGTAAACGAGCAATTTTTTATTTTTATGCAAACGACAGTATTTTAAGGGGATTTTTTCCTGAACAGGCATTTCACTTGACCAAAATATGCAGTCGAAAGAAAATGTAGTCACAGCTTTCGACTTTATGGTGGTATTTTTTATTTTCGAAAATATTGATTGATGCTGCTCCTGCAGCTGATCTCCTGGAGGTCCTCAAAAAAGGTGATAGGCTGAGAGAGCGATTGGTTTGTGGATCATCGAAAATAAATAAAAAAACAAAAATGTAAATATAGTCGCAGGTTTTGACTTTACATTGGTATTTTTTGGTTTCGAAAATATTGATTGATGCTGCTCCTGTAGCTGATCTCCTGGAGGTCCTCAAAAAAGGTGATTGGCTGAGAGCACGAAATCCCTAGTTTGTCGATTATTGAAAATTAATTTAAAAAAACAAAAAGATTCTTCTCTTCACTGGGGTATGCCAGTGTATAGTGAAACTGGGTCAATCTGACCCAAAACCATTGTGGCCCGGGATCGACCAATCACAGCACGACAACAAAATGTCCCCCGTCAGTCGCCAACTTCGAGCGTTACTCACCAACTCTTGGGAAGGGGATAATTAACAACGAACCCACAGAACACTTGGCCCAGTTTGTTCCATCCTAACGACGCATGATCGTGGAAGAGTTTTTATTAAAAAAAAAAAAAAAAANNNTTTTTTTTTTTTTTTTTTCAATCGTACGAATTGTTCACTCCTGATCCTTGTGCATCGTTGGGAATCCGCAGGATAGCGATAAGTTTCGAAATTGGATTGTGTGCATTTTGAAAGGAAGACAAAAAATGGTTGAACAAGAAATTTTATTAATGAATATAAATTTATTTTCGGTTTATAATTAAAAAATCGTCGTGACCATTATTCGAAGCAGAGTCCTCGGAGTTTGAGTGTTTAATCGTCGCAAGTCTTGGGGAGACAGCACGCGGGGTGTTTCTTCGTCAGATCATGAGGACCATTTCCAAGCACTTTTCCATTTGGGCACCTGGCGGTGTCGCATCTGAAAATTGAGGGCAGGGGAATGTGAGTTATTGAAAATCGTAATTGGAATTTCGAGTGTTGATTATTCCACGGAGTCGAATATTGTGAATAAAAAAACGACGATCCGTTCGATCGATTCCATTTGCATAAATAATCTTGTCGATATCTCTGAAATTTTATTTACACAATTTCGTCTCATTGACGCCTTGAGTTTTTGAAAACATTTTTCGACTCGTACTGTGCATCCGGATAATCAGTGTGGGAAAATCTTTACTTTCGAAATTTGCAGCTAACTCTCTCGCACTCGTACCGATTGCTTCACAGCATCAAATTCACTCGGATCTGAACTCTCAGGAATATGGATTTTACTTACGGAGTACGTGAAATTTCTATTCCTCCATTTTCTCCCTTTTTACACACAATTGCTTGGCACTCGTTAAGGTATTTTTGCCCAATGTCCGAGATCTTGCAGTTACCTGTGTGCAGAAAAAGACAAATGTCGTTGAGAAATTAATTTACAAATTAAATGAAATGCTTATTTAATTGAATTTTTAATTTAATTTTTAATTCCATTTTTAATTCAATTTTTAATTCAATTTTTAATTGAATTTTTAATTGAATTTTTAATTCAATTTTTAATTCAATTTTTAATTTAATTTTTAATTTAATTTTTAATTTAATTTCAAATTTAATTTTTATTTCAATTTGTAAATCAATTTTGAATTTAATTTTGAATTTAATTTTTAATTAAATTTTGAATTTAATTTTGAATTTAATTTTCAACCAAAAAACGATAAAAAATAAATCATTTGACAAAAAAAGCTTCACATGAAAACTGATGAACAAAAAACTGGTCAAAACGTCAAATTCACGTTCGGGGACCGGGAAGCAATGAAATTTCGGATTCAAATTTTTTTTCATCGTTTCCAATAATTTTTGAAGCAATTTAAAAAAGTACTTTTCAATTAAAAATATTTTCTATGCATACAGACCGTCAACTTCGGCTGGGAAATGAACGGGCGATCCGCAGAAGGCCTCGTGACAAGCCAGCACGACGAAAATACAGACGAAGATACAGAATTTCATTTTGAAACGTCGATGTCGTTACTCCGAGAATGTAATGCTCCTCAAGCTTATCTTCTGGAACTAATCCTCTGCTGGTAAAAGTCTCCAACTTATATACTCCGCAAGGCAGTTATATCCTACTCCCAAAAACATTTTGACAATGTCGTAACTTATGGCTGGTGTCGGTGTGTTTCTGAGTCGTAACGCAGCAAGTAAATAAAATTAACATTTCACTGAAGATTTTATTTTCAAACACTCACGATAAATCGTAAAGGAAAAAAAAAAAAAAACGAGGTAGAAAAAAGCGATTTAATTAATTTATTCCTAGGTCTCGTGATAATTAGAATTTGACGCATTTATTAAAAGTTTTATAAATAATTCTACAACGTGAAAAAAACTGTGAATTATTTTTCGGAAAATACCAACAAAAAAAATTTTTTTCGTCCTTAAAATAAATGCGAATAATTTTTTAATTTTTCAGATAAAAATAGAGGAAAATGTTTAAACTTTGGCTAGCACAGAATTGAGTGAAATAGACCGCGGTCTCTGCGTCGTAGTCTACGACCAACAATCTCATTTAGTACGAATAAGTAAACCGAATATTGTTGTCTCAAGCGTTAACGTTGGTGCCACAAAAATGATTATACAAGAGAAGAGTATATGCTAATTTAGTCATCTACTTTTGGAACAATGTCAACCCTTTTATTTGCCATGGAGTAGAGGTGTGAGATTTCGCGTGAGACATGGAATTTTTTTTGAGGTCATGCCGATCAGAGAGATAGAATATTGTCCTCGTAAGAAGAAAAGAAAATCTTGGCAGTAAATATAAAAAATCCGACACTGAATGAAGTTTTTTTTTTCTCTCAACCGGTTTATTAAATTTTCATCAATAAAACTTGGGAGTAACCAATATCCCCGAAAGATGACGAGACCATTCTGGCCTTGATCATTATTCGAGGACATTGAATCGAACGTCGCAGTAGAGCGTCGGAAAATAAATTAAAATAATTTTCTCCGCAGTTGTTTATTTTTATTTTCATATTTAATTAAACTAATTAGTTATTTCAAATATTTTTCATAATTAATTGATTATTTATTCAATTATTTGATTAATTATTATTCTATTTAGTACTTAATTATTATTTAATTAATTATTAATTAATAATTAAGTTAATTTTATTAATTAATTAATTAGTTATTTTAAAAAATCTCAACAAATTTTGTTTTTTTTTTCATTTAAAAATTGGTCAACGGCATGATTGTAATTTAAAAATAATAATTGGAATTATATTTCGAATCAGTTGCTATCGATGGCCACAAAGAGGGACGGGAACTGTAAACAGTTTTTACGTTTTAATTCTTATCGGATCTTTCGTACGCAAATGTTTATTCAACTACTGACACAAAACGGTGACATTTTTTTGAGAGGACAAAAACTGAAACTGCTCAAGTATCGCTCGCGTACGTAACACATTGATAGTTCGTGTTTGTCAACGCTTCTGTTCACACGACCTATTGATTGGGAAAGCTTAGAATATTAATGACACAACGCTCGATGACCATTAGCTCGAATTATCGAGTTGCTTTCGTAAAGCTGTAGCAGGCGTGGAGTCCGAAAGTCTCGTTACGTAATTACGAGCTTGAAACTCATGTCAATGACTCTATCTCATCCGATTACGGAAGCGGTTCATTTACTTCACAGCAACGAGACACGATTCGATGTCTCTTATCCATTGTCCCGTTTTCCAAAGAGCCGGAAACTGGTATTTACTTTTTAATCATTAAAAAAAAAAAAAAATTGATAGATAAAAAAAAAATTTTACATTTAAATTTTAAAATACACGATTGGATGTTTTCGATGCGGTGTCCCGTTGTCAAACGACCCGGAAACTGGTATTTGCGATTTATTCATTAACAAAAATGATTTTTATAAAAAGATGGAAAAAATGTGATGGAAAAATTGAGGGAAACCAGAAAATTATGACGATCGAGATCATTACGAGAATTACGATTTTGCTGTGATAAGAAAAAATATTAATTATTCTCGTTCCTAGTAAAAATGTTGATCAATTGTGACGAAGGCGTTTGCCAAAGAAAATAGCATTAAGCAGGCTGTGCCCTGAATATTTCGCATGGACCGCAAAACTCATAATTTGTCGGTTTCGAAAAAAAAAAATATAAAAAAATAAATGTTTTTTTTTTTAAATGATTTATTATTTTTTCAACAATTTAATTGAACGGTACGCTTCAGTTTTCGCACATAATTTTGGGACAACAATCAGGATACGTCAGTTCAGGATGGTGCTCTACGGAGAACTTTCCTGGACAATTTGGCGGGCGGCTAGTGCCGCATCTAAAAACAAAAGAAAAAAAAATACAAATTCATTGATAATTACAGAAAATCATTTTAAAAAAATTGGGGCTTGGATGAACGTTACTTTTTCATTCATCCGTTCAAATTGATGGAATGCATGAATTATTCCGCAATATTTTGTCGTTCGTTACGTGAATAGGCTGGAAATTATTTTTCTGTGGATATTTAGAAAAAATTTGCTATTCGTTTTGTGTGACGAAACGATATTTCCAGTTGGTGACGAGAAAATTTGAAATTCTTGGTCATAGCGACTTTTTTACAATTTTTTTTTTTTTTTTTTTTTTTTTTTNNNTTTTTTTTTTTTTTTTTTTTTGCAGTTTCCGAAGGGAAGTCAATCGATGATTATGGAACTTACGGTGAGAATGGGGTACTGAACGTCCCATCCATTCGCTCTACACAATTTATCTCTCCACAGTCAGAACGAAGTGCCGGATTTATATCCGCCAGGGTGCAGCCACCTGCGTGTCAAATGTCAATAATGTTAAAATTTAATAAATTTACTAATTACACTCTCAGTTGGCGCTAATTTTTTTTTTTTTTAATTTTTCAAACTTTGATTTTACGAAAATTTGTATTAATTTTTTTTTTACAAACTGGCAATTCAGTTCATTATTTTTTTTTTTCTAATTATCTTCGCGTTGGTAATTAGCGATTTTTATTGCTTCGAGAAAAAATCATTTTCCACTCGAGAGACACCAAGAACCTCGCGACTCACCGGATAGTCGAGGCACGCCAACGCAAATAGTCGCATGGCACACCAGCAACCCGAGAACGCAAACGAAGATTCCGGGATTCATGCTGATATGATTTTTCCACGTTTTTCCAGTCGAAGTCTGACAAAATCGTTGAACTAGTTGTTCCCACAACGAGACGAGAATCTTTTATACCCACGACACCACTCCCACTAAAATAACGACCTCCCTCCGTGATTTCAAGTCCAAAGAGTAATTTTTATTTCAGTTACGTATCGTTTCGAGTTGGACAGCAATTCTTCTTGCGAAATTCTCATCTCTCGACTTCCGGCGTGGCTTTTGACCTCGAGCGAGATCGAGAAACCCAAAAAATCTTGGCAAGTGTGCTCGCGAATTGAATGTCGATGAAAAAATTGCTCACGAGTGTCGTTCAGGTCCTTGGAAAAAATTTCAAAATCCTGCAGGACGAAAATTAAAAAAAAAACGAAAAAATTTTTTAAGAAAATTCTCGAGAAAATTGGTAAAAAAAAAATTCAATAATTTTTGGTGGAAAAATCAGATATTTACAGATTCCCATAAAAGATACGAAACTTGAAATAATTCTTGGGATAAATTTATACGGTGGAGATTAAATCTTGACAGCTTTCCCCGCACGTTTGTTTTTCCGCATTAAAAAATTATCGCGCGATAACAAGCTCCATATCAACGTGGACGAAACTATTGAAAATCACGTAGCGAACGGTTCTTTGTATGAAACTATAGGATCAAATTTTCAAGACAACGATGATCCAGCTGTAAATTTGATTTTGCACACATCAATGGACTGTTTGCCATGGCGTTTTGTTATTACGTCATATCGTGTCGCTGAACAACCACATCTTTGGGATTATTTGAACTAAAGTCGCGTAGTCACTATCAAAAATACAATCAATCGTAAACGTTGATTTTACGACTGGGCCTGGTCTCGGAGAGACGCGAATGTGGCGTTGGCACCTTCTACGAGATTTTTTTAAAAATCTGTCAACTTTTTCTATTATCGTGGAAAAACGATATTGAAATTTTCAAAAAACGGTTGCAGCCGCTCCGAGTTCCACAAATTTTGAGAATTATTCCAATTTTTTTTTTAATTCTATGATTTTTTTGAATTTTACGAAAATTTGAGTTTTTTCGAGTCCAATCGATTCAATTTTTCCAAATTTTCGAAGGTTTGTGGATAAGTCTGTACTTTCAAGAAAATTTGTCGAAATTATTTTGAAAAATACGAATTTTGCGACATTTTTTTTTAAATTTGATGAAATTAATTTATTTTTTCTTCTTGGAATTTTCATAATGTTGCTCGGTTCACAGATTTGCATTGAAAAATGTGAAAGTTTTTTTAAATGTCTGCTGAGCTGTTTTGCACGAATTAAAATGATTTTCACAGGAAGCCTCATTGCTTTGGCGTTTCGAACGACTCCCACAGATTTCAGGTTTCAATTTCATGAAATTTTATCTTGTTCAGTATCGAAACCTTGCCACAGTGAAAAAATAAATTTTCGCATTCAATCGATATTTACGGATTTTTGTCGTTGCATAAAAAAAATAATTTTTAATCGAGTCAATCGCACTTTTCGTCGAGAAGCTCAGAGCTAATCACAACGCCAGCAAGTCCAACTTCACGAGCACACAATAACGCCGATTTGTGCTGCACAAATGAAAAAACATTTTTGAAAGTTGAAAAAACAAAAATATTCAACAAACTCGTAAAAAATGCAACTGCCAGTGATTGCAGAATCTGTTTCACGCCCATGTCGACAATTTTATTAAATAAGATCTAAGTATACAATGGATTTAGTTGAATTATTCGCACGTCGATTTGGGACAGCACTCTGGGTATGTTTTGTTCAATTCGGCTGTTCCTAATTTCACTTTTTTCCCAGCTGCACATTGGCTGACGGGACATCTGGAAAAAGTGCGAAATGCATCGATGTTTAAACTTTGATTTCGAAATCTTGAAATATTTTTGGCAATTTTTTTCCTCGGTGCCAATCGCGCAGCAAAATAATAAAAATGCGATTCAAAGTCTCAAAAAGTTCGAGCTCATAACGAAATTCGAGAAATGACAGCCTGTCAAAAAATTTATTCAACCTCCAAGTCAAGAAAAGGAAAAATAACTCACGTCGTCGCAGATAAAGTTAAGTTTCCGTCGGTTGTTTTGTTGCACACGACTTTGTAACATCCGGTAGCTACTTTTTTGGGAAGATCGTCCACCTTGCAGTTACCTGCGTAAAAAAAAAAAAAATTGTTAAATTCGTTTCCTGAGCTGTCAATATATTTTTTTTTTTTGAAATTTCGTTTATTTTTGAACGAATTATTTTGAAATTTCATCGATTCTTAATTTTTATCACGCACCGGTCAACTGGACAGGGCTGTCAGCGCTGAGGACTTCGTGCCACACAAACGCAACGAACAAGGAGAAAAAAATGATGAATTTCATTTTGTTAACAAGATTTTCTTGAGTCTTGAGAAGCGAAAATGTTATTTCGACTCATTCGAACAAACTGACAATCTTTGAAGCCAGCTTGTCGTCTTGTATTTATAGTGACGTTTTCCTTCGGTCATTTGTGATTGGTCGTTCGTTTTGTGAGCACACAGTCGAGCGGCTATTGTATAATAAATACGGACCGGATGACACATCGTGTATCGGAAAAGCAAAGCGTTACTCGCGTTTCGTCGAGTGGATCGAATGCTCGTTGCACACCGAACGCTCGTGCGGTAGGTGTAGCCGATGCAATTAAATGATAAGAGAGCGAGTTGTCGTTTCAAGTTTTAGTGACCGCGTCAACTTTGATCGATTCGTTCCTCTCTTTCGCAAACGATAATCTATTTCGAAGTAATATCGCTAATTCCGGCTGAGCAGGGATTCGCGATACGTGAGCAGCAGCAGAATCAGATTCAAGCCGTGAAATGAAACTTTTCCGCGAGTGCATTTCGTTCCGATGGATTTTCATGTCTTTTCGTTTCTTCACTAAATTCGTCAGTGCCTCGAAAATACTTGCAATTTTTAAACGAAACATCGAAATTCATTTTAACCCCAAAACAGTAACCTCATTTTTTTATTTTATTAATTTATTTATTTATTCAAATTTTAGGAATTGGTTAGAAAAAATATTCTAGAAAGCCTCTTTGGCAGCAAATATTCGTCGTTAAAATCGTAAATTTTAGTGACACTTGCATTAGAAATTAAATTTCCTGCGAAAATGGTAAAAATTTTGAAATTATACAAAAATATTTAGTTTACCGTGTTCAACAAAATGTTGACGATTTTTTTTTGCCTTCGAAAACGTAGAGAATGAGTCTTTGTTGAACGCATTTCGTTAAATTTTACCGCAAATATGATTTTTTTTTCAAAATTGGGAAATGGGTAAAAAAAAATAGTTCTACGATTAATTTTCATGTACGAAAATGCTACTGATGAGCCTCGCACATAGGAAGAAGAAGAATGAAGTTGAATTGAAAATTGTACGAGGAAGCGCTTTGAAGATCCAGGGACGTCCTTATTCCAGGTTGCAGCATCGATAGCTCGCGATGCACTGCACACACAGCTTTTTCATACTTATTTGAGACAAAGTACGTGTAAATATAGCTTACGTTAGATCTCTAGGATGGAATGTTGGATTCTGCATTCGTGGACTATATGGAGAAGCAAGAGAGAGAGAGAGAGAGAGACAGAGAGAGAGAGAGACAAAGTGCATCGGTATTAGTAGAACAAGTCTTCTCTACATCTCGCTCTCTCTCTCGTTCTCTTTTTGTGAGACACACGCTGCGCAGAGAGAAGGAAACCGACGCGCTACACACCCTGTTATTTTCTGTAGGGCAAATTATCTGTGGGTGCATGCTGCTCTCGATGCACTTGCCGGGCGCTCGACGGCGCGGTGCATGTGCAACGCATTCGCCAGGCAGCAGCATCGGTAGGAGCTTAACTCTGAACAACCACAGTGAGATTTCTCCTTACCCTTTATTTCTCTTTCTCCATGTATCCTCGCCATGCACTCTCTATCGCTCTGGCTCCTTTTCTTAATCTCACCGTCCTTTTTTACCACTTGCCGTTTATTTCCCAAGCTCTCGGTCTCTCTCTCTCACTCTGTGCAGCTCTCGATGTGTATTATGCACCCATAGTTGCACGGAAAAAGGTAGCTTCTTCGCGCACGTATCTTGAGCCACCACGCCGCATCAAGGCACGTCCTACTGGATTGCGGCTCTCCAGACCGATTCTTTCCTCGCCGCCGTGCGCCGCGGCTACCAGTAGAACGAAAAAGCCTGAAGTGCAGAAGCAGCCGCAGTGATACTTATTTCATTGTACCAATTGGATGCTTTTCAAGGACAAATCGACACTTTTAAGGACGTTGTACGGCGACGATGAAATTTTTCATTTTTCTTTTCACTTTTTCTTACATACTAAATGGTTTGCGAGCTTGAGTTTATTGGAAAACGTTGTTGCAGATTGACTTACGAACTGGATACTCTAAATCCAAGATTTTTCGAGGTAATTTGTATTTTTTACGTAAAAAATGAAATTTCGAAAAAAATTTACGATCGATCTTTTTGGAAAATTGAATAAAGCTTCTTCGATGTTACGTCAAAGTGTTTGCAAAGTTTTAAGAGGCTTCGCCATTTAGAAATTTAAATATTTAATGTTGAAAATTGCAACTTTTAACACACGCTCTTATGAGAAACTACTGAAAATTGTGATTTTTATTTTTCGAGCCTAAGCTGATAAAAAACGTTGTTACAAATTGACTAAATAAAAAAATACTCTAAATTCAATATTTTTCGAGGTAATTTGTATTTTTTACGTAAAAAACAAAATTTTGAAATAATTTTACGATCGATTTTTTTGAAAAACTGAATAAAGCTTCTTCGATGTTACACAAAAGTGTGTGCCAAGTTTTAAGAGGCTTCACCATTTAGAAATCGGAATATTTAATGTTGAAAATTGCAGAGAAACTACTGAAAATTGTGATTTTTATAAATAAATATCTCGACTTCTACATGGTGAAGTTTCTTAAAATTGCGCGAGCGATTAGACATCACTATTCCCATTAGAAACCAAATGCACTGTGAATATAACGAAAATTTCAAAAATTTATCGTGTTCAAAAAAATTTCAACGTTTTTTCAAAAAAATCGACATAAAATATTTTTCGTCCAATTTTTCAAACCCTCATTTTGAATAGTTCAGATCGACGATGGAAAATTGTTCTTCCCCCATTACGTTGAGATTTTTTCAATATCGAAACAAAATTGCAATGTTCCCCGATCGAATGGAGGAGGCGATTGCTTCGTGGCGAACGAAAATTGCTCGCGATTTCAGGGACACACGTCCTTGAAATCGATCGACATTCGTAGAGCTACGCAGAAGCGGGGGGGCCAGTAAAACTGGTAGCAAAAGTATAAGATGGAAAAAGAAAGAGATGGGAGTGCGGGGCGAGCTGCTGAGAAACGACGAGAAATCTCATTGCTCTCTCGTGGAAGATATGTCTTTAGTTGAGAGCGTGGGACACACGCGATTGAATATGACGACTACCGTTTGCTTCGTTTTAAAACTTGGGCACGATCGTACGTGTGTACACGTGCATTAATACTTTGATAATTACGCGCACATATACGTGCACAGAAAAGTCTGAATGACTCGGTATTGCTGGCGTTGCTGTGTGTGCAGCAAGTTCCGCAAGAGCAACTCACATAACTCGATCGCGCGCGGGGAGAAACGCAAAAATTAATTAGCAGCTTGGCGGACGTCCCTCTCTCTCTCTCTCTCTCTCTCTTTCTTTCTTTTGGAGAGAGAGTGTACGTGTGTACACTCTCGTTTCAAGCTCCGGGTTTTCCTCGTCCTGGTGCTGGCAGTGGCCGCAGTTATTCTCATTAGATACGTCAGAGGACTCGATGAGATAGGGAAAGAAGTGGATTGGTTGTGCGAAGATGAGGTGGGGGGAGAAATGAGTGAGCCAAGCGTGGGATAATATGATTTTGTGATTAAAACGTCGGGGTGGATGTGAGGCGATAGACGGGGAAAAGGTATAGAGACCTCGATTAATCCGTCTTGCCTCAAGAGACCGGTGATTATGGTAAAGACTACGAGACTTGGTGCAAGTGAAACTAAAGTTGATGACTTGGGGCTTATCCCAAACTATTCCATTTTTTTAAATGCTCAAAATCGCATGTTTTTTATTTTTTTTACAAATTTATACATTTTTCTCAATTTTCGCCACGTGTTTTGTCACACTGGGTCAATTTGACCCGGAGCGTATTTTGCCTGTTATCAGAATCCATCGGTTGGCACTGAAAAAAATCAAGATCGAGATTTCGTTAAAATTTCGAAAAAATAATTTTAATGAATAAAAATTAAAAATTGACGAGATTTCATTTTTTTTACGTTACAATTCTGTTCACCCCCCCATAATGCTCCCCAATGCTTTCGTACACTCAATATCTACAGCGTAACTTTTAGGAGTTAAAAAAAAAAATTACGTGACTCTCGAGAAACCAGAGCGCCACCTCGTGGCGTTTATTTGTACTCGGCGCGCACGGATGCGTGTTTATCAAAATAAGTTGAACAACGACGCAGCAGGACATCCGCTCCAACTTTTGACAGACTCGCGATACGCCTTTCCGACAGCGAGCGCCAGCGATTCCTCGATCTCTGGAGAACGCGAACGGACGTAACTTTGCTTTGCTTTTTACGTTTAAGTGAGTTTGCTGCACGCCCATCTGGTCGCCACCTATATCCGTATTATGGGTGCTCCACTAGACAAGCGTGCTCGGAACTCTGGGTATTTCTGGTGGCAACACGTGCGAGAGAGTCCGGAGAGCGCACTCTCGCGTTATCGCGCGACTTACGAGAGCCTCGTGTGCGTCTGCAAGCTCTCTCTCTCGACTCCGATGTCGCGTCAACTAGATGAATTCCTCAGAAGCTTGTGACGTCAGACATTGACGACGAGATCCCCCCAAAGTCTCAATCAACGAAATTTCTATATTCGCTCGATTCTCTATTATTAAAAATCATTTTATCGAGACTCTTCAAGATCCAAGATTGCTAATCGCTAGGGGTGTGCGAATAGTGATCGAATCGAATCGAATCGAATATTGAAATTCGATTCGATTTTCGAATCGAATATTCGATGAGTCGAATATTCGATTTTTTAGTCGAATATTCGATTTTTGAATCGAATATTC
>JBAJMU010000007.1:1964776-1989405 GCA_037952995.1 Hyposoter didymator
AAAAAAAAAAAAAAAACATTCTCGTTCTTTTGCCACGAAGAGAATTATTTCGTACGGATACGCCTTCCCCTTTACGAAGAACGATTCGACGAGAGATTCTGCTGTTGCGCGAGCATCATGACAACGCGTAATTGCAATCTGCATCGACCATTTTTTCGTCGGTTCCACGAAATCCCATCAACAGACAAAAATATCCAGCAAAAATATTTTTTTTCAATTTCACCAAAAAAAAAAACATGTCACACGTAATATTTCCAACATTTTTCATTTTTAAATATTAATAAATGTTGATAATAAATTTTGAATCATTTTTTGGAAATTTATTCATTATTTTTTTCAAACAAATAAAATAATGAATGTATGCAAAATATTTTTAAATTTCTACATTTTACAAACAGAAATAAATAAAATAAAATTCTTCTTGTTCGCGTTTTGTTTATTTTTTTTTTTTTTAATTTAAAAAAAAAGAATATTTTCAAAATTTTTAATTTTTAAATATTTATAAATGTTGATAATAAATGATAAATCATTTTTTGGAAATTTATTAATTGTTTTTTTTTAACAAATAAAATAATGAATACATGCAAAATATTTTTAAATTACTAAATTTTACAAACAAAAATAAATAAAATAAAATTCTTCTTGTTCACCTTTTATTTATTTATTTTTTTTAACTTCACAAAAAAGAATATTTTCAAAATTTTTAATTTTTAAATATTTATAAATGTTGATAATAAATTATGAATAATTTTTTAAAAATCCATTCATTATTTTTTTTAACAAATAAAATAATGAATCTATTCAAAATATTTTAAAATTACTAAATTTTACAAAGAAAAATAAATAAAATAAAATAAAATTCTTGTTCGCGTTAAATCGTGACGGGACTCGGTGAATTATTTTCTACACTTTTCAGAAATCTCTATTTGAAATTCCAATCGACACAAACTTTTGGATTCGGTATGAACNTTTTTTTTTCTTAATTTCACAAAAAAGAATATTTTCAAAATTTTTAATTTTCAAATATTAATAAATATTGATAATAAATTATGAATAATTTTTTAAAAATGTATTCATTATTTTTTTTAAACAAATAAAATGATGAATCTATTTAAAATATTTTAAAATTACTAAATTTTACAAAGAAAAAAAAATAAAATAAAATAAAATTCTTGTTCGCGTTAAATCGTGACGAGACTCGGTGAATTATTTTCTACACTTTTCAGAAATCTCTATTTGAAATTCCAATCGACACAAACTTTTGGATTCGGTATGAACGTGAACGGGGAAAATAAATGTATGAATATTATTTATAAAAAATGTTGGCAACTCGGTCGTTTGTGTCGGAGAGTCGAATGAATTTAGAGTTATCTTTTTGAATAACATTGAGCAATTCCTCGTATACATTATTTTTCTATATATTTCGTTCCGTTTGACGTGGAGGTAAAATAAAAGGAAATTTTTCAAAGCCGAGATTTGAAACCGTTAGCGCTGGTGCCCTTTGCGTCAGCGGTGGCGATCAAAGGACCCAGGGCCAATTGGAGAAAGCTTTGGCCAGGGCTTATTCAACTCTGACGGGGCTCTGTACGCCCACAGAGCGGAGCTTTTCCATATAATGTGTTTGCTTTTATGCCCACGCGCTCCGCGCTTTCAAACCTCCAAATGTTTGAATATGTGAGTACACAAATATATACTCATGCATTTCCTAAATCCACGTAACCTTTTCCTTGTGCTATGAGGAATCCGAAGTCCTGTCAGATTCCGCGGCCACTCGTACGTGTTATTTTATTTCTCATCACTTAATCTTTATGCTCCGGGCCTCACGGAGCCCGCGATGCCTTCGAGCTGTTCCAAAGACCGAAGTATATGTGAATTGAAGTACTTCCAGGGATTCGTTCATTTGAAACGAAGCAACTCAAGATTTTCAATGAACATCCAAAACTTTCAACGGAACATTTCGTTTCCATTCCCCAAACTTTCAACTGGAACGTTCCTTTTGTTCGCGTGTCTTCGTTTCAATTTGAATCTTGAGATTTCATCGATTTTATAATGATTGAGGGTCTGGTTGAATTTTTATTCACGATTTTCCCTAAAAAAATGCACAAAAACTTTATTTTTTGAGTCGCCCAGTCGCTCGGACGCGTTTTCGTAAATCTAGCGGGTCTGGATGAAAAGGAAATTCCTTCCTATTGATTAAATGAATGCTCATTAAGATTCCAATTCAATTAAAATCAATTATTTATTTAATATATTTAAGGGAATCGCGTGAATCTTGGTTTCGTTAAAAAAAATTTACATTTAACATTTTTTTAATGAAATGAATGAATATTAATTAAATGAATACTAATTAAAATTTCAACTAAATTAAAATCAATTATTTATTTGTCATGTTCAAGGAAATCGCGTAAATCTTGATTTTTTTTTTTCGTTTTTTTTTCGTTTTGTGAAAAAAACGATTTCGAGTTGCATTCCGTTTGACCCATTGGCAAAGTAATTCCGTAGCGACTACTCCGAGATGTCAGGCAGAAGGTTGTACGATTTCAAGAGCAATTTGTCTCGCAGTCGTTACTTCTCGAAGAGGGACCAAGTTTGGATGATGAACCGAAGCTCGAGCATCAGGATTGCGAGAAATTTGTTGAAAGACGTCCGAGAGATCCGATGTGCGAGAGAGGGAAGAAGATTCGTGTGTATCGCGTGGCACGCGGCCATCTCCGAGCGCGTCGAGCGAAGGGACGTTACATGGCGCGGAGATGATGCGACAGAGGGCGTCGAAAACGTCACCTTCTGGACATTCCCCTGGCGCATGCCAAACAATCTCAAGATACCATCCGCCACTCTCGCGCCCACCGATAATACGTATTTCCGGTGTATGTGCCAGCCACTTGCCTTCTCACAACGTCCCACATACTTCGCATTCCAAGATGCTCCCAACTGTGTGCCACCCACGTGAATTGTCATCGCAACTTTTGGTCCACGCTCCGACTCGCCTTCGTGGAGAGAATCTCCGCAGGAGAATCCGCAGGAAATAATAAATAAACGGCGTTGAGCTAAATTTACTTTTCATTGTTTATTCAACTTTTCATTCCTGCATTCTTCAACCGAAGAGACATAAACATAGAAAAAAATTTGCTTTTCTAAAAAATCGGGAAAGACAATAATTGGGAATGGTGAATATTTGACTAGAATTTATACAGACACACCGGAAATGATATTTTGTTATAAAAAACGTTGATATTTCGTCGAACGTGGTAAACTTGATATTTTTGGATAATTTCAAAATTTTCGTTATTTTTGCAGGATTTTTGGTTTCTAACGAGACCGTCAGCAAAATTTACGATCGGAATGCTGAATATTCGACTAGAATTTGCAGACACAGCGAAAATGAAATTTTGTTATAAAAAATAACGTCGATATTTTGTCGAACGTGGTAAACTCGATATTTTTTGATAATTTCAAAATTTTCGTTATTTTTGCAGGATTTTTGGTTTCTAACGAGACCGTCAGCAAAATTTACGATCGGAATCACAAAAATTTGCTTTCCAAAGAGATTTTCCAGAATATTTGTTGCTGCAATATCAAAATTTCCAGAATTATTAAAAAAAAAGTTTGATAAATATTCACAATCGTGGTTTTTGCGAAAAATTACTCCGAATTTTTATGAAATTTTTTTTTTCAATTATAAATATTCGATAATTAATAATAATCAATTTGTTAATAATTAATAAATATTGATAATAAACGTATCGAACAAAATATCGATCTTTTCCAACGAAATTTTGTTTTTACCAAAATGGTCGTGACTCGGAAAAAAGTATCACGTGACCCAATGACCTGAATTATTCATTTTAGTGTGTTTTTAGAAATAAAGAAAAAAAGGATCGAAGATTTTTCGTGTCGTCTCGTGCGTGTTCCCACCGATTCGCGGCCCCGGGTGGAAAAGTGCGCCGCACAGGATATAGCGAGTGTAGCCAAGAGTGTTGATCGATGGCCACCCGTCAGTTGGCACCACTTTTAATTAAACCGCCCTCAAGATTAACTCTCCCCTCTCGCTCCACGGGGATGAGTCTCCGGCCAGCACAACAAACGTTCCGAACCAGACGCGCGAACAAAACCTACACCCTTCGTTCCTCTTTTTCCTTGTAATTGTTTTAAATCTCGCTCCATTCCGGCACAAAAAAGCTTCTCCCTCGAGACGCCACTTTAGACACGTGCTGCTGCTTGAGCAGCAGGTCGAGGGGAAAAAAAAACCGCAAAACTCTTCTCGCGACTCAGTGACAGATTTGTCCTGGCTCAGCTGACGTTTATAACGTCTTTTTTCTTACCTTTCCAAAAAGGGTTGCTGCACGAGTCTGCCTTCCCATAATTCTCAAAGATTCATCCCATCTTTTTCGTTTTCTTCAGAGATTTGTCATTTCGTTGAAAACACTTTTATAGAAGGGAAAAAAAAATTATTTTCTTCTTAGTGACGCGAATTTTTCATACACGACGAAAATGTCTCTCCCGATTCTTTACGTGACGGTCAATTTTTTTTTTCCAGCTCTCAATGTTGCTTAAAATTTCGGAAAAAAAAAAAAATTTCGATTTGGCGTTCAAAATTTTATGATTTTTCGAATTTTACGAAAATTTCTGCAAATTTTTTACAATATTGTGTCCAAGTCCGTACTTCTAGAAAAGTTGTCGAAATTATTTAAAAAAAACGTAAAAAATCGATGAATCAGTAAAAAATTTATTAAAAACGCTGCCAATTTTTTTACATTCGACAAATCGATATTTTTATTATTATTATAAATATCACGTGTGTGTTATTTAACTTTCGATAGTCAGGCTTTGGAATCGTTGGGCGTAATAACTTGAAGCAGCTCCGGACGAAATAACATTGTAACTTTTGGTTGTTTATTCGATACATTCGACTGTATTATTCGATTTCCCAAGATTTTGGCGTTGCTGCAGGAATAATATGAGAGAGTGAGACACCAGGATATCGGGAAGTGAAATCCATTGTAATTATTAGCTGCAGCATGTTTATTGGGAGCCAAAAGTTGTTACAACGGACTTTGTACATTGCCCGAGGCTACAGCTGATTTTCCCATTGGTTCCTCGTCGTATCCACGTTGTTCGACGTTCAGCGTTATCACGATACGATTTGAAATTTTGTCAGAAGGCCAGGAAGCTCCATTCCAAATTTTTTTTTCCTAAAAGTAAATTGTCAATTTTTTTTTTGAATTTTTTGGGAAAATCGATTTTTCAAGAACTCAGGAAACGTCGAAGTTTGTTAATTTTTTTACAGACCCCGAATAATCACGCTTCCGGAAAATAAATCTTGCTTTTGTAACGCTCAATCTTGCAGCTTTTATTCCTTCGCTCATGTGCAGTCGCCAACCGGAAGATCAAAGAGTCGTAACAAAGAGATATAGAGCCTGAAAGCCACACTGATTTTTCCAGGCTGCTCTATTCTCAGTGCTCGTCTCTCTAACCACCGTGTGTGTTTATTACTAGGCTCGCGAGACCAGAGACACTATCCAGATGGCTGATCGCTGTGGTTTCTTTAGCTAATAGTTATTTTTGGCCGAGTGCTCCAGGCTTCCAATTTTATACGTAACTCTCTACCTGTGTCTCCGCAGCCGCAATCGGTTTATTATTCCAATTGACGTCGCGTTCGCGAGATTCGGTAAAAAAATGTCTACTGATTCGCTGCGAGCAGTTATGAGGTTCAGGACGTCAGTCTCGGGCTTTGCAACGATTTGAAAACAAGAAGAAAATTCCAAAAATATGATTTTTTTTTTTTTGAAGTTCGACCGAAAGTGAAAATTTCGTAATTTTGACAGTAGTTTTTTGGTTTTTAACGAAACTGTCAGCAAAATTAACGAAATTTTGTTGGAAAACGTCGAGATTTTGTCGAACAAATGTTTTTGGATAATTTTTTAAGTTTCGTTATTTTGACAGTAGTTTTTTTGGTTTTTAACGAAATTGTCAGCGAAATTAACGATTGGAACGACAAAAACGACAAAAATTTGCTAATTCGAAATTATTGAAAAAAAAAAACGTTTACTCGAACGAATTCTACAAAATATCGATTTTTTACCAACAAAATTTTGTTTTCGTGTATCGCGGCATGTAAATGAGACAATGGAGTATTTATCAAACGTTTCCCACTGTCATCTGCGTCTCATCTCGTCTGTCAACGCCACTGTGCATTATGAATGTTGGCCAATTTAAAATTCATTACTACACGAGAAGTGGGAAGAAGGAATCGTTTCTTTGCTGCTCGTTCCCTCGTCCTCTTCGAGGGAAGTTGGCCATGTCGCTTTATCCCCCCGTCCGTCACTCAGTCAGTCACTTTTGTTGAACGCTGCCGCACACACACCCACGCACAAGGGTCGCGCGAGACCCCCTTCGTTTCTCTTTCTCCCTCTCGCTTTCCATTCGCTGCTTTTCAGGCTTTTCCGCGCGTCTTATCGAAAGGCTTTTGTATTTGTATACCGACGCGTGCTCGATCCGGCTGGGTGGGGATAATTGTTCGTCACAGGAAACATCGAGAAGCGAACTCAAGGGAAAAACGACTCGTCTCCGTCTCCGTGCGTTGGGAAAGCATGCTTTGGGGCTTACACGACGTTCCTCATCGCGACGCGACGACGAGACAGCCAATCTTTGGACTTGCCCCTGCCCCCGTCGCCCTTTCCCCTTTCTCGCCTCGCGCCAACGCATCCTTCTGTTTATTTAAATAATGAAGGCAACCGAGGGGCTTAAACCCTGAAAATGGATGACTACAGAGACTCGAAATCCGAGAGACTGTATAATCGCGACCCTCTCGTACGCCGCCACCCCGTGACAACGAGATACACGCTCCACCTGCTCTCGCCACTTTGTCTCCCTCTCTCTCTCTCTTCGGACCTATTTTCTTTCCTTTTCAACATTTTCTTCGCTACGCACTGCGTAGAGAAAAATGCATGGCAACTCACTCCATTAAGCTTCTCAAAACTTTTGTTTCTTCAATTCTTTCCATATCCGCGCAGACTTTGACTCACTTTGACTTTCTCACGTTACAGAAACTCCCATTTATCTCTGTTTTTTCCTCCAGTCACGCAATCAATATGTTTCAAAGATTTGGAAAAGTATCTCAAGGAGCTCGAGTTTCACCGCACAGCTCGTTGCTAACCATGGCATGTTTACCGCGACCTCAAATACCGTCGAGATAGATTTTTATTTTTGTGAACTCTAAACGCGAGCTCAAACGTTTTTCTTTCCTTCGTTCTGGGGGAAAAGGGTAAAAATTGGGTGAAAGCTTGTTTTTGGAGAATCGACTCTAGACCTTGGCTGGTCCATTAATCGGTGATGCAAAACGTATGTCGATCGATCTCTAAAAATGGAAACGGAGATTACAATTTTAACGATTTACCCAAAAAATCTCTTTTTTCTATTTTCTCAACTTTTGTTGCTACAGATTTTTTTACAATTACCTGCAAGTACGATCCTCGAGTTTACGAATCTTCGGACTCGAGAAATTTGTTGGAAACGTTCGAGACTAAACTTTTATTAAATGATTCTAAAAAAATTTTCATTGCAGCGAGAAATATTCTAGAAAGTCTCTTCGGAAAGCAAGTTTTTGTCGTTCCAATCGTTAATTTTGTTGACAGTTTCGTTAAAAACCAAAAATACTGTCAAAATAACGAAAAATTTGAAATTATCCAAAAATATTTGGTTTACCGTGTTCCCAACAAAATATCGACGTTTTTTTAACAAAATTTCATTTTCAACGAGTGAATTAGCGAACGTGAGATGCAAAGAAACGTAATCGCAGAGAAAAAGGACGAAGATGAAGGGATGCAGAGAAAGAAAGAGAGAAAGAGAGACAAGAGAGTTTGTCGAGAAGATTCGTGGAGTTGGAAACATTGTACGCGATCAATCGCACCCCGTCGACTTGCCAGAGAGTGTATCTCTTGTTTATAAATCGTCGAGAAAGAAAAAGCAAGAGTTTATGGTGCTCAAGAGAAAGATAAAGGCGTTAGGGAAGAATCGGAGGTTACTCGTTGGTCGAAAGAGAGCGATAGAAGTCTCGGAGGCAGTTCAGATATTCACCGGTTGATTAGACGGCGTTTGCCAAAGTCTCTGGGTATAGGAAGATGGCCTGGGAGGGTGAGAAGAGCGAAGACCGCGTGCGACCCCTGTCTCAGGCTTTGCAGCGTCTGTTTTTCTCTCTCATTCGTTTGGCCTTTGGTCTCTCCGCGTTGTTGGGAATCCCCGCGAGGCTGCTAACTCGACAACTGACAAATTAGCCCGGCGTACCGACGACACTTGCAAAATGGGGCGACAAGAAGCAGCAGCGGGTGCGAGCGCGCGCCCTTAACATCTCCGGGACTGTTTTGGTTTACCAAGAAAGCAACGCCGCGAAATACATTGAAGCAGCAGCGGGCGAGAGACCGAGAGCCAGGGCTGCTGGGGGCGATGAAACGACGAGGGTTTGTTCTATTGGAACTGAAGTGAGTTGTATCCGCCGGACTTTGTTCTCATCGAGATCGCTGGGTCGAAGAGACAGAAGGCTGCCAACTTTAGATCCAGGAGGAGCAGCAGGAGGAGGAATATGGAAAGGTCTCAGCTGCTGTAGCGAAGATTCGTCTTTGCCAAGAGAAAATTTGCATTTCAATATTTCTTCCCCTCGTTCCCAGCAATCGACGAGTTGATTCTCAAAAAAAAAGGCAATAATTCCGAAACACCTACGTGTGCACTTATCCGAATTTCTCTCGATGAAAAATTCATCGCTGAGAAATTTAAAAGGTTAATTTCGTGTCGTTCCCGGGGGTTGATTTTATTGGTGGACGGACTGCTCTGATAGAGCCAGTCGACGCGCTCCTCTCCAAAACCTTTCGGCTCGCTCTCTTCCCAAGAGATTTCGTGATAACCGATTGCCGCGCTCTCTAGTCAATAAATGCCCAGAAAGCATAAGGGCTCAAGTCCATTATTTCAGGAGCTTGTAACTGCGGGACTCGGTGCTATCGACGTTACGACCGTTCGTATCGCTGGGCGAACCTTTTGCTACATATGGATTCTGTTAAATTTCTTCTTCTTCCTTTGGCAAGTCACACGGGGATCCTGAGTGGATTGAAAATGAAAAAAAAAGATCGTAGCAGGTCGGACGAATAAATGACGTTCCTGGCGCGGGCTGATCGCTCCGAATAGCACGCTCGAGGTCAATACTTTTCCACTAAAACGATTTTCATATAACTGTGCACGAACACGAGTGTGTGTGTGTCAGTCAAGAACACACACACACATTTGTGCAAAAGAATCCATAAAATATATAAATATATTCGGCAGAGTGAAGAATCGGGGGCTGGCGCGTGTTCCGGAACTTTGGAGAAAGCCACCGCGCGCGCATCAAACCCGCGATTGTTATTCTCCGCGCGTACGGCCCTTGGTGTCGCTTTCACTAGACTCGGTTACTGATAAACGAGCGGTTTCTTCTCCTCCCCGCAGGAAACTACCCCCATCGCTTGCGTAAATGTAAACTCACCACCGATTCACCGATTCCTTTTTCTCGCCCCTTGATCCACGCCAGAGAGAACTCTTTCCCTCTCGCGGGCTGCCAAGACCCTTTATTCTCAAGTTGGACGCGTGCTGTGCTGGTAAAATTGAAAATTACAAGTTCTGCATCGTTTTTTCTAAAAAAAAAACGTCATTTTTGCAGAATTTTTTTTCTACATTTTTTTTTGGAATCAAAAATTTCAGGAATTAAATAAAATCGTCGTGGTCGTTACTCGAGGGTTGAAAATATATTGTGGCAATTTTTAATCAGAGTTTTCACGAAGCAATTGCCACGATGAAAAATATTTGCGATGGAGAAAAATCACATGCTCGTAAATGCAAGTTCTCACGTTTATTCTTCCTGCTTCCTTCAGATTCTTGGCCAGCCCATTACCGCACGAAATGGCTCGTCAAATCTGACATGCCGTAATGTTCTCACGTGTCACACGTAACGATCAATGCGAGGTCCAGCCTTTTTTGCTCATTTTCCTTGTACGCTCGTCCCAACAATAAGAATGACGCGCGTTCAAATATACGTCACGCGACAAATCGCTTCACAGCAAATATGCACATGGGGTGTCCTTACAGCCGAAAAAAAAAATAGAAAAGAAAAAAAAATCGTCAAATTTAAAAAAAATACAAATTCCTGGCACGAGTACGATTAAAATTTTAAATTCGCATTTTTTCCACATTTGCAATTATAATTTCGATCCCTCAAACTGCAAAATTACGAAATTGACGAATTAAAAAAAAAATTAATATTTATTGGAGAAAAAAATAAAGAAAAATCTTTTCATAATTTCGAATTTCGAGATTTTGTTGAAAATAAATGGCGAATCATGGGACACCATGTGTTTGATGTAGCGAGTGGAACGTGTTAGGGGCAAAGGTGGAACGTCACGTTTTGGGGGTTTGTGAGCTGCTCCGGCGTTGGCCTCGCGGGAACGATGTCTCAAAGCGACCACCGGGGAGTCCCCGTTCCGCAAAGAGTCAGAGAGAGCCACGCACCTGCAGCGGCGGCGGCGTCTTCCGCACACACGCGGTGCGGGGAGAACCACATTTTTATCTTTTCTCTTTTTATTCTCTTTTCCCTCCTTCTGTTTCCTACGTCGTTGCTCTTTTCTCTGCTGCGTCGCGATACACGTTTTCCTTGAGAGAGAAAAAAAAAGAAACTATTGGCCGTGCATCAAACGTAGACTTTTCCCACGTGGTTCGACAAAATATGTTGCTCCTCGCCTTGTGTACGAGCAGGCGAGCTTGCGATAAGGACAAGTGGCATGGCCAACCAAAAAGAACGACGAATCCCGCAAGGCACGATAAGTTTGTCGTGCCCAATTTATACAATTGCCATCGACCAACGTTCCTCCCCAATCTCTCTCTCTCTCTCTCTCGCTATTTGACGCTGGGGACTGAGGAATTTATTGCTAATATCTCGACGTTGTGGCTCCTCCAAAATGTATGTCAACCATAATTTGATTACCTGGACCATTGCACACGCAGTCTCATTGAATTAATTGCTCTCAATGGTCATCTTATCAATACGATCGATGAAGACGAAATTTTGGTGGAAAAGTTCGATATTTCGTTGGAAATTTCCCAGTAAACTTTTTTTAAAAATAATTTCGAAAAAATTGTCATTACAGCAACAAATATTCTACAAAACTTCTTCGGAAAGCAAATTTTTTTGCTCAACAGTTAAAAAAAAAAAAAAATGCTGCAAAAATGNAAAAAAAAAATACTGCAAAAATGACAAAAATTTGAAAATTAGTCAAAAAATGTTATTTATTGATTCTTTATTTTTTAAATTTTAATTTATTAATTGTTTATTTTTTTAATTTGTGTTTATTAATTGTTTATTTTTTAAATTTGTATTTATTAATTGTTCATTTTTTAAATTTGTTTTAATTCTGAATTAATTTGAATTAATTCTTTATTTTTTAAATTTTTATTTATTAATTGTTTATTTTTTAAATTTTTATTTGTTCATTGTTTATTTTTAAATTTGTATTTATTAATTATTTATTGTTTTATTTTTATTTCTATTATTAGTCAAAAAAATTCTGTGTCCAACAAAAAATCGACGTTTTTTAACAAAATTTCGAGTATTCGGAGACCGTAATTTAGCGGAATGCGTAATTTTAGAGATTCGTCAGCATCACGAGTTCCAAAAATTGGCAATCAGTTGTGGAAATTTTATTATTGTCCAAAGGAAAAATCGTAAAAATTTAGGAATTTGGATGGAAAGTAAAAAAAAACGTGATAAATCGAGACTGTGGACCGCACTTGCCCACGTTTTGCCTTCCTTTCCCTGCCTCTCTATCGATTCAAACGAATTTCACGTCGTTTATGTGACGAATAATCTGTCCAAGCCCATAAACATTTATCCCCGTTGAATGAACGAACCGAAACGATTGGTATTCCATGGGATCGCGTATGGCACGTTCCTACACGGAGAATAACTGCGAACGCGTGTATAGCTATCGAACCAGCAGCATTGAGGACATGTGTCACAAAAGCCTCTCGGAAACGATTGCTCTCGTCTCTGGCTCTGCTCGTGGGGAAGTCGAATAGCTGTTTAAAATTGTATAGTCGAACTACCCGTTAGGGACACGTGCGTTTTTTAATGTGCCCACGAATCCACCCGATAACGTACTTTAAACTTTTATCAATGGTTATCACGATTACGTGGGACGAATGACCATTGCTATCATCGCGGCTGTGAGCCTGTGTCGTATTTTTATTCACAAATATTTCCGAGAATTAATATTCCAGGGAAACGTGTTTGAAAATCGTGTGGGAAATAATTTATTTATTTTTTTATATTTTTTTAACGATTTTTCGCATTTAGGACGGACGAACGATTTCTGAAAATGAAATTTTCTTGAAAAACGTCGATTTTTTTTTGAACGTCGTAAATATTTTTGGATAATTTCAAAAATTTTGTTATTTTGGCAGCATTTTTGGTTTCTAACGAAACTGTCAGAAAAATTATCGATTCCATCGACAAAAATTTGCTTTTTCTTGCTGCAACGACAAAATTTTTGGAATTATTGAAAAAAAAACACAAAATATCGATCTTTTGATACAAATTTTTGTTTTTTCAGTGAATTTTTGAATTTAGAAATAATCTTCTCCGCACATCACGTAGGAAGGAAGAAAATCTATTTCCATCTGTTAACTTTTCCATGCATCAAGCTCCAACCGATAAATCGTACGCAGAAAATGTTCAAAATTTTCAAAAAAAACTTCGTTATTTTGGCAGAATTTTTGGTTTCTAACAAAACTGTCAGAAAAATTATCGATTCCATCGACAAAAATTTGCTTTTTCTTGCTGCAACGACAAAATTTTTGGAATTGTTGAAAAAAAAAACACAAAATATCGATCGTTTGCAAAAAAAATTTTTTTTCAGTGAATTTTTGAATTTAGAAATAATTTTCTCCGCACATCACGTAGGAAGGAAGAAAATCTATTTCCATCTGTTAACTTTTCCATGCATCAAGCTCGAACCGATAAATCGTAGGGAGAAAATGTTGGTAAGGAGAGAAAGAGAGAGAGAGAGTTTGCGGAGTGTCCATTATGGCATTAAGGGAATCGTGCGAGGGTTTCGTAGTCTCGAGAGAGCAAAAGTTTTGTCAATGATTAACCGAAGTTAGGACATCGACGGATAATCGAACTTGGCTGTCTCGATGTGTATAGTGCGAGGCAAATATTTCATATGCTCTTTGTGTATTTTTTCCTCACCGAATCTTCTTTATGAAATTTCGTTGTATTTTTGTCTTTGACATTTAGAAAAAAATGCCCAGCAATTCGTAAAAATCGAAAGAAAGTTTTTCCCTGGGAAAAAAAAAACAAAAAAATGACTCGGAAAAAAGATGACAGTCTGCGAACATGACAGGACGACAAACTGGTTATCGTATCGAGCAGCTACGATCTCGAGACAGTTTATCGTATTTTTTCCACGCTCGCGATAATTGAAATTCAAAGTTTTTACCGACGAAATTAATAAAAATGAATATTTGCGGAGTTGAACGATGCCGGATTGTTCAAAAATGTTTCTCGACCATCGCTCGGTCCAGGAACGCGTCACATCCGTCGATATATGGTAACCACGTCGTGCGTCAGTATAAAAANCATCCGTCGGTATATGGCAACCACGTCGTGCGTCAGTATCAAAAAAAAAAAAAAACACTTTATTTCGTTTTTTCGATCAAATTCGACGAAACTGTCAATGCGTTTCGATTTTTTTAGCGTCCGCGAGACTCGCCAGCACTGAAACGAAGTCTGGATTATTCTCGAGATTAAAAAACATTTTCAATCGAACTTCAGGTGAGCAAAACGTACCCGATGATAAAAAATAAATTCCATTGAAAATTTCATTGGAAAAGATCGATATTTTTCAATAATTTTGTCGAAAAGCAAATTTTTGTCATTCCGATCGTAAATTTTGCTGACAGTTTCGTCAGAAACGAAAAATGTTCCCAAAATAATGAAAATTTTGCAAAAATATTTAGTGTTCAAAAAAATATCGACAATTTTTACGAAAAATTGAATTTTCAGTCTCCATCTTTTTTCCACTCGTGCTAACAAATTTGTGCACAGACGAATCAGTTCCGATGAGTCCCCGGATGTGCAGTCTCATGGATTTGGCATCGAGACCCTCCCAGCCCGCGATCAAATATTTGTCCTTTGAAAACGCGAACCAGGACGATCTAATCGAAGGGAAACGTCATGCTTCGCTGATGAACATTGTGGGCGAAGAGATGGGCAACGATCGTGCCAAGGTTTACAAATATCAATGGGGGGTCAGAGTGCCAATCGACAGTAGCGATCTCCGGCCGGATAAACAATCGCCGAACATTCTTATGGCTCGAGACTGGCCAACGGATTCGTCAAAATCGAAAAAAAGCGAAAATTCGAGTCTCTGGAAAGTGCCGGACGTGACAGTCGTCGAATCCACGGCTGTAAAGTCCGCAGGAGCTCCGATCGGAGGTTCACCGAATGTTGCAGTCCCCGAGAACGATGGAAAAGCGTCGGACGAATCAACTTCCGGAATTATTTTTGCGCAACAGTCCCTGGCTCCTGAGGCTTCGAGTCCCGAAGAAAAAAAAGTGGAAGCAGCTGCCATCGACATTAAATTAACGGTCAGCCCGACGAACGTGTTGTCTTTGGAAACGAGCAACGATGACGATTACAATGTCCCAAAAGAAATGAATTCCGACAGCGAAATATTGGCCTGGCGAGACGTCGTGACGAGATCGAAACTGCACGAGCACGAGTTATCTCGCAAAACAGCAACAGCAGGAACTGCGATTCAGATAAATCCTGTAGGAACGGTTTTCATCCGTCCGGAGCCTCCGGAGCGAAGGGTGGACGTGGAAATCGTCAGAGCGGTTGGTAAGGTCGGGTTGCCCATGGGAAACGTGGAGAAAAGTTTGGATCCTGGAAAGAAGGTCGTCGGAATAAATTTCACGCAGTCTCAAAAATTCTCGACAAACTGTTGCAAATATTTTTCGACTTCTGCTCGATGTCGTCAGGAAAATTTGCCTCCAGACTCGGAGGATCCTGGGCAAAGCGAAACTCTTGAAAAAGGAGCTTCCGTCCAGAGTTCCGTGAGCCCAAAAGTCGACGAGAATCTGAACGACGTTTTGCCGGAGCTGTCTCAACGTGAGATGGAAATTTTGATGTCTTACGAGCGACAAAGCTCCGAGGATCATGGGAGCTTGGGAAATCCGATGGAAGGGAAAACTTTTCCCGAAGAATCTTCGAGAGACTCTCCACTAGGAATGGCTGGACCAGACGATGAGAATTTCAACGAATCGTCAGCCAGAAATCCGCAAATGGAAGAATCTGCGGAGACGATTTTGAGCTTGAAAGAGAGCGATGACAAAGACGATGGCAAGGCCGAGATTTCGCAAAAGAAAAACATCAAAGATGGCGACTACGTCAAAACCCCCGGCGACCCTTATCCTTACAGTCGCGAACATTACGAAAAGTGGCGACTTCCGCATGGAAAGTGTCCGATCGTAAATGACGATGTGCCAAAAGTCAAACCTGCCGAAACGAACGATAGTCCACGGTGAGTGTTTACCCCGGGCTGCTCATTGCTCAAGGAATTTAATAAAAACATCGAAAATCTTGAAAAAAATGAATTTCTCATTGTGGACCAATTCGCACCCGGAGTAAATAGTCCTGTGGATTTTTTTCGAGCACTCCGGATAAAAATAAAAATCCCAATGGATTTCTGATGCTGCGACGTTGGTCCAAACTCTTTACAAGTTTTTTTTTCTTCCTCGCACGTTTCAGACAATAAACTTTCTCCGCTCGAGGACGAAACGTCCAAAAACAAATCGAACGACTCGTCTAATCAGAAAAAAAAACGGAAGTCGTTGGTCTGGCTGAGGGAAGTAGCCGTCGGTGCGGAACTGCCAACGAATCGGGTGCACACGATTCATCCGGATATTCAGCCACCACCGAAGCGTGATGTCAAGGAAAATTCCATGTCCAAAGATCGTAAGTCTGCTTCGAGGTGAATTTGTCTCGATATTTCGATTTCAAATCGATATTTCGATCTCGAAATTAAATAATTTAAATGCAAATATTTAACAAAAACGCTGCAAATTGAATTTTTTAATTATTTCAAAAATTTGTCTGCACGTTTTTATTTTGAAAAACAGGAAAACGATTTTTTTTTAATTCTTTTTAATTTTTGAATATTTTTTTATTATTTTTTTTCATTTCCTCACAGAAGCCAGTGAACTTGTCCAAAATCCGGAATCGATAGACGTGAAAGCCTCGAGTTTGATAGTCTCAAAAGAAAATGCACAAAGTCCCACAACCTCGAAGCAAATTCGTGAAAAAGGTAAAATTTTCTTCTCCTTTAAAAAAAGCACGACGATCGATTGAAATCGTTCATGGGGAATAATGACCAAAAAAAATTTCAGCGATGAGCGACGAATTCGAAGCGCAGCGAATATACGAAATGAAAAACTACGCGTACGTGACACCGGAGAATAACAAAAATCCCCACGAGCTGTTGATGACAAACCGAGCGAATAAAAATTAGCCACTCGTTGCGTTTCTCGCCTTTTCATACTTCTAAACAACATTTTCCAACCCTTTGTACGTCAAAATGAAATAAAACAATAAAAAAATAAGAAATAAAAAAAAAAACATCGCGAATTGATGAAATTTTTTTTTTCGATCTCGAATGGCAGCTCGTTTTTGTTTTTACGAAAAAGTCGATCCCGACTAGTGTCAAATGTTCAGTTCCTCGCTGTCAGTCATAACCCTCGAGCCGATTGTACAAAAAAATGAAAAGAATCCATAAAAATCCAAATCGATTGGAACAAAAAATCACGTCCAAGTGTGCAATTGTGACGAGAATCATTCTGTGACATTTGGAGGTATTGCAGTGGTTCCAGGAGGTTCTAACCTCCATCTGGACTCTCATCGATTGGATAACAGGGTAAGACGTCCACGTTCTTATTATTCAATCGCTATCGATTGTAAAAAATGTGAAAATAAAAAAAGGAGATTGAAAGCCACGAAGTATATTGCGGCTGATTGATGATAGTTCATGGGGTTCTCGCGTCTGATATCTCGTGGGGATTAAAAAGTTGTGGTTGTGCTGATGCAGTTGGGTGGATCGATTTGCCTGCTCCACCATATTTGCCTCTTCGATCGTTTAATCGCTCAAACCATGAAGGGTATTTATCGTGTTGGCTCTTTTCTGCTCTGCTCTCCGCGCGAGAGGGATCGCGCAGAATCTTTGCTTCTCGAGGAGCAGACTCTGCTGTGCGTGCTGCGTCGTTCTGGCTCCTCAGTCACGAACACTGCGGAGCTTCTAGAAGCTGTTATTTGATCGTCATCTCATACACACTTAGAAGAAGCTGCTGCTGTTGCTGTTGCTCTTATCCATGAAGGGCAACGATAGGGGATCATCTTCTCGCGGATATTTCGTATCTCGAGCGTCCAATCATTCAAATCCGCATATGGTGGCTTGATAGCTCGGTCCGGCGTCTAATGCTGTGCGGCAAGCCGCGTAATAATCTCTCTTTGCTCCGGAACCTCCCAGTTTTCGAACGGGCACGATATTTGTGCGCAGCATCGGCATCGTTCCGCTCCACAGCTCTCTATGAAGCTTCGCTGTGTTTTTTACTGCGCTCTGGCCCCGCGCGCTGACTTGGAAGCAGCAAAGATTTCGGGATCGAGACTGCTGCTTGGACGGTAATAAGCAAACGGTAATGAAGCTTGGGTTCCGCTTTTGATTACCCTCTCGCTGCTTTCTTTCGCTGATATGACAGCAAAGGTGGCAATCTTGAGAGAGAGTGAGCAGACGCGAGACGGAAACATCTGCAGACTTGCCTCGCGATCCTTTTTTCTCGATTCTCTTTCTTCCGCGCAAAGCTTCGTCGTCTTCTCTTTCTTGCTCTCGAGCATATCACCGTGCCCTGCTCGCGGGATCAACGAACTAGGATTGGTTTGTTGTTGCGAGAGCAAACTTTTTTTTTCTCTTCGCTATTTCCTTTTTTTTCATTTATTGGGAATAAAAAACAAGGGGAACGACTGTGCAACACGTGCAGCAGCAGGGAGGGAGGACAAAATTGGGAAAGGCGATCGCTCCTCCTGTTATTCTCAAGACCTTTTGCTTTTTTCTCGATATTCTTCGGGCGAAGGGCCTATTAGTACTTTGTGAGCTTCAACGTTTCCTAATCGAACGCGATGAAGATTTAATCCGTTAAATATTCTGCCAATCACAAACGAATATTTATTTCATTTGGGAATCGATAAAATGTCGTCGATTAAAAATATCGCGAACCCTGTGGCAACTGGAATGTCGAGAGACTCTGAGGAGAATAAAATTTCGTTGAAAAACGTCGATATTTTGTTGAACGCGATAAACTAAATATTTTTGCAAAATTTCAAAAGTTTTACGACCGAAGTGACAAAAATTTGCTTCCCGAAGAGATTTTCTAGAATATTTGTCGCTGCAATGACAAAATTTTTAAAATTATTCAAAAAAAAATGTTTCCAGTATTTTTGGTTTCTAACGAAACTCTGGACGGATTTCATCGATTCGTCAACGCACCAGCGTCGTCATTGTTGATCGAATACATAACATTCTGTTGTTTTTTCGTTTTTTAAGTAAATCGGAATTCTTGTGCGTTAATATTCTGCGGTTGAAATATCGAGAAGCACGACGAGGTTAATAAAGAGAATACACATACGTCAGGACCTCGTACAGCGCACTAAAGTGCTGCTTAGCAAAAACAGCAGTCACACAGTCCTAACCACCGGTGAATTGGCATTGGGTAGTAGCTAGTTCTTATTTACGACCTGTAGAGGGACTCGAGAGTGCTCCGGGTTCGCTTATCCTTGACCCTCGCAGCTCTCTCTCTCTCTCTCTCGTTCTCTCTCTCTCCAGGGATGCTAACGATACGATCTTCCGATGCTACACACACGTACACACAAGTGCAACATATACAGGGTGTAAATATTAACAAGCTTCTCGTGATTATCGTCTGAATAATTCGCTAAAAAATAAAAAATAGGAAAATGTCTTAAAAATCAAAAAATCGTGTCAACATTCAGGAGACGCAAAAAAAAACTTTTTCTGCAATCGTTTTCCTTCGTATGAGCCACCGAGACCCAACGAACTTTAGTTTCACGAATCCAACGTCCAATTTCACGTTCCGGAGCCTCCGTCCTCTCGACGTCAACGCGACGAGCTTCAATTTTGCAAGGAAATAATTAAAAGACGAATTTTCTTCAGAGACTCGGTGGAACGTGGATTTCGCAAGTTTGGTTCGTATCCATCGATAGGACACCCTGTAGAAATGCGATACGTGAACGCTGCGGATCATCCGCGGCCGTTTGCCTAGTGCGAGCAGAGAAGATCGAGAGTCGCCCCCAAGACACGCCAAGATTCTCTTCGACTCTCTCAAGATTCTTCTCTCTCGCTCTGCTCCTGGCGCGATCCACACACAAGTAAAAAGATCACCCCTCGCAGGTTCTATATTACTCACGCCACTGTATTTTCACTTGGCAAGGCGATCGGCGCCGATATCATAAGTCCTTGTCGTACGAGAAACCCGGTCCGAGAGCTCAAACTATATACCCGCGCGATATCTACTCCGCTCAAGCCACAACCGAAGAATCTAGCTCGGGACATTGCGCGCGGTCGCCAGCAACCGCGCTTGATAGTAATTCCGCGATACAGCGACTGCACAATCGGCTCTATTGCGCAGCATGACATGGAGACTGCACCGGGCTCTTAGAATGTGTGTCTCAACGACGATCTTTCATAAACGCGACTGCATACTTTGTCAACGATGTTTACAAAGTCTCGCGCGGGGTTTCATCGACCGGAAGTTCTGAATCGCGACGGTAGGTCCGCCTTGAAGATCATGGCGGAATCTGGCGGCTGAGCATCTTTAGGTTTTCATGACGAAACTGAAAAAATTCTGAAACAGGTTCCAGAAAGTCTGGTCCAATCAGGGAGGAAGGAATTAGTGAAAACACGCGAAAAAACTGGAAGAGTGACGTTGATGGGAAAATGAAAATAGAAAGTAAGGAGGAAGTACAGATTTTTGTGAAATATTTTACAAAATTTGTAGAAATTCGAGCGGTTGGACGATTTTTCAAAAAATTCAGATTTTCGTAAAATTCGAAAAATCATACAATTTTAACCGTTCGATCGATATTTCCCAAATTCAATGACAACCTTCCTAATATGATACTCTATTGATAAAAAAAAAATTAGTGATAAATCTTGAAATTTGCGGAAGTTAGAGCGTCGAAAAGATTTTTTTGAAAATTTCAAAATTCCGTAGAATTCGTATTTTTCTAGCAATTGCAACAAAATTATCAGAGAATGAAGAGTTTGTATGGATCAACATCTGTGCAAAAGGGGAGCCCTGTAGCTCGAACCGTTCTCGAGTTATAAAATGATTTGTCGATCTTTTGGGAAATTTTAAGCACATCGACATTGAAAACTGAAAAAAAAAAAATATCGCCGTCCCATAGCTTCCTCTATGAGGAAGCGGAAGATATTCTACCCCCTGCGAAGACTTTATGATGTAAACAAGGACGTTGATGATAAGTTTGCGCAATGGTTGGGCGACGATTCAAAAGCAGCAGCTCGTACTCGCTCCCATGACGACGACATGTCGCACGATGGAAATAGATGGTTTACTGGGCAACCTTAAATACGTCAACGTTTACCCGGACGAGAATTTCCGAAAGTAAATCGAGGAGGAATGTTTTCGTAAACGTGCGCCTCCGTGAAGGTTCCGTGACGAGAAATGCTATAACTCGATGGCGAATAGGTATGAAGAGTAAAGAGGGTTGACGTATACAACGAGACTCAGCCAAGCAGAGCCCTCTCTCTCCATTTTCAAAGGCTATTATTAATAACACAAAGTGGAAGAACGAGAAGAAAAAGAGTGAGAAAGAGCCACAGAGAGAGAGAGCGAGAGAGGGGAAGAGAATAAGCCGCGTTGTTTATGGTGTCGCGAGCATGTATGTACTTAACGCATCTAGCGCCAGCATAATGGCTCTCGTGAATCAAGAACACAGCCGAAGGCGATTAAGCCAATATGTCGGAAGACATGTTTTTCCAACAAATTTCGAAACCCCTTTTTCCCCCAATTCAAACTTCTCGCCTGAACTATATCGGTTCTTTTTCTTCGGATCGAGATTCCCCAAGATCTTGAGACAATCATTTTCCAAAGGCAATAAATCATCGTTCCCAAATAAACGAGCAAACGATGACAAAAAGCTCGACTCTCGCATTGGGTTGAGATTTTCATTAAAAACTCGATACACTTCCTAGACAATATTTTATTTCGTAAAACTTTAAGGGATTAAGCCGAAATTTCAAAATCATGAAGATTCAAATAAAATGAATGAAAAAAAAACCAAAAAGTTCTAAAACCATCGAACAATCTGGCAATTTACCTAAAAAAACTTCATTTTCCAACAAAATATCATCGTTGTCTTCGGTGCAGTGAAGTTGACCTTTCCCACGAACCAACTCATTTCCTCATACTGAACAATGAGACGATCAATCATGCTGCATTTTTTTTACCTGCTGAATAATTGGTTGTGCAGCAATCTCGCAGTCTAGAGTTCCAAAGTCTGTAACTATTATTTACAAGTCAATGACTACGAGCCAGAATCCAAAAAATTAAAAAAAATAAAAAATTTGGTCAGTTTTTTTCAGAATTTATAATAAATGTCAAGAAAATGATTTTATGAACGAATAATTACTGTTCAATGATCGTCAACGATTTATTGGCGTTCGTCCAACAAATTTTTGTCAATTCTCATTTTTTTTCTCTACTCGACTTTGCTTACGAATATTTTCCAGAGCTCTGCGAATTTGTGGAAACCAAAAAATGTCGAAATATTGATGAAAAAAATGATTGAAAAATTTTCCTTAAGTCGCGTAATCCTTTCGTTATCCTTTTTTCTTTTTTGACACAATTTTAATTAAGGCACGAATAAGTTGATTGCAAAACTCTCAGGCTGGTGGATAATCGTTGGCCAGAAAGTTTTTCCTCGAAATAATTAAAGTGACAAGCATTTTGCAAGAGATTTTTCTGGCGCTTGGCAAAGAGAACGAATGGAATATTCAGTCGAGTGCATAAGTGCGCGATATTCGTGTGCAAGTCATCGTAGGATCGTTGACCACAGCAGTTACCTCCTTCACAGTCACGATAGCACGGAGTGACACTACAAAAAAAAAAAAAAGGAAAATACATAATCGAGCGAGCTTTCCGACCGGATATCTTTCAATTATCGCGTTAATATGATAGGCAGAGCTCTGGCGAGTCAGCGTCTCGTCGTTCGCCGCAGCACACACGTGACAAGGACTTTGTACACCCCGTGTGATTAATCGACGTCAACCGCAGACCTTGCAAAGACCACGAAGAATCGTGATTGGTGCGGTGCCCTCGCCATCGCATAAAATCGAAGGGGCGCGTCACATTGGTAATTGATCTCTCAAGAAATCTTTCTACAGTACCATTGCCTTCGAGTACTCATCCGCGTGGGACCATGTCACCATCGAATCGAATTATTGTCCGCAAATAAAAAAAAAATAAAAAAAAACAAAAGCCCGAACTTTTTTTATCACTTTTGTGATTTAACGATTTTTCGTTAATTTTTTTCGTGAATGACTTACGAATCGATTGAGAAAACGAAAAGTTAACAATTTTTGACGAAACTATTCCTGGAGTTGAAAAAAAAATCGTTAAGCAAGTTTTTGGCGAAATCGTCGATGAGCAAATGAACGAAATCGAATCGAATTATTGTCCGAAACGAAACGAATCGAATTATTGTCCGCGAATTAAAAAAAATAAAAAAAACAAAAGTCCGGACATTTTTTATTACGGAATTGTTAATTTTTTTCGTGAATGACTTACGAATCGATTTAGAAAACGAAAAGTTAACAATTTTTGACGAAACTGTTCCTGGAGTTGGAAAAAAAATCGTTAAGCAAGTTTTTGGCGAAATCCTCGATGAACAAGTGAACGAAATCGAATCGAATTATTGTCTGAAACGAAACGAATCGAATTATTCTCCGCAAATTTAAAAAAAAAGTAAAAAAACAAAAGCCCGGACATTTTTTATCACAAAATTGTTAATTTTTTTCGTGAATGACTTACGAATCGATTGAGAAAACGAAAAGTTAACAATTTTTGACGAAACTGTTCCTGGAGTTGAAAAAAAAATGGTTGAGCAAGTTTTTGGCGAAATCGTCGATGAGCAAGTGATCGAAATCGAATCGAATTATTGTCCGAAACGAAACAAATCGAATTATTGTCCGCGAATTAAAAAAAATAGAAAAAACAAAAGTCCGGACATTTTTTATCACAAAATTGTTAATTTTTTTCGTGAATGACTTAGGAATCGATTGAGAAAACGAAAAGTTAACAATTTTTGACGAAACTGTTCCTGGAGTTGGAAAAAAAATCGTTAAGCAAGTTTTTGGCGAAATCGTCGATGAGCAAGTGAACGAAATCGAATCGAATTATCGTCCGAAACGAAACAAATCGAATTATTGTCCGCGAATTAAAAAAACAGTAAAAAAACAAAAGCCCGAACTTTTTTTATCACAAAATTGTTAATTTTTTTCGTAAATGACTTACGAATCGATTGAGAAAACGAAAAGTTAACAATTTTTGACGAAACTGTTCCTGGAGTTGGAAAAAAAATCGTTAAGCAAGTTTTTGGCGAAATGGTCGATGAGCTCGTGGAGGAAATTCATGACAAAGGGAGAGACGAGCTCGATAAAACGATGAATCGTACGAACAATGGGTTTCCCGATGACACGTAAATGATGGGGCGTTTGATGAGCATCGCGCGCGGTACGTATGGACCGTCACTCCCTTGTGCGCGACCACCGAACCACCAACATGTGAAGCAATTAACAGCTGATCGACTTTGGTCCCTGAGTATGCCAGAGTCCTTGTTCCTGGAGCGAGAACTGTGTGCGTGGACTGGATGGGAGGGTGTATCTTCTCGGCTCAAGTATCGAGACCTTCACCTTAAGGAAGAAAGATGTCCGGGGCGGTAATTACTGCGTGGGAAAGTGGCCAAACGTCCTGCAGGTTCTCGTCGTCCTGGAACAATGACAGATCCACAGGAAAATTCACACATTCATAAGAAAATCTTTGTTGTTACGGTTGATCGTGTGACTGTAACGATTCAGCTGCTTCGTCGTACGAACCATGGATGTGTGTTCAGAAACTTCAATATTTCGTCGAGCCCCTTGAGCTTGATCCATTGGGTTCGTTGTCTCCTCTAAATAACGTAATAATTTTTTATCATTTTCGGAAAAATTTTGTAGCAAAAATGAGCGACAAGATTTTCGAAAAATCGTCAAACTGCTTTATATTCCGCGTGAGATTTCGTGGTTCAGAGAGAGAGAGAGTGAGAGAGAGAGAGAGAAGGAAAAAGTTTTGATCGATATTCTCCGCGAGCCTCGAAACAAATGACTGTGCGATTTTTTTTCTGGCACAGCAGCCGCGAGGATTGTTGCGTCGTTAGGGACGTGATTCGGTCCAAAAAGGCAATAATAACTCGACAGACTCTGCGGTGCTGG
>JBAJMU010000007.1:1989710-2005722 GCA_037952995.1 Hyposoter didymator
ACGATTTATTCGTCTCTTGGCACAGCGATTGGCATGCAACGAACGTCAGAGCGTACCGAACGCAAGATTATACCCAAAACAAAATAATTCTCGGGCTTTTAATGCTCAGCACTTATTCCCCGCGTGTCTGTATCCATCCTGCGTGTGTGTGTCTGGTGGATAGATGATCGAACGTTTCATCTCGGCACTGATTGAACTCTCCCGCGGGAGCAGAGTTCGTTCAGCTTTTGCTCGCGCGCGTACACTGTCTCTCTTACTTTATGGCTCTTTCTCGTTATTGGACAGCACACATGCACGAGCTATCGGTCTCTCTTTGGTCTCTCACGTACGAGCGCTTATAGCTCGTGAGAAAGATGTGTCTCTAATGGATGGGATCCCCGCGATTTTTGCCGCACGGAGACTCACGCACAGCAAGATGCGCACGCATTTTTCCTCGTTACCTTTCGTCGTAGAAATTTCGCACAGAGTCTGAAAAGAAAATTTTGTTAAAAAATATGAAAATTTTGTTCGAAACGTATTTTTTAATATTCCCAAAAATTCTGTCAAGAAATATTTTGGAAAGTCTCTTCGGAAGCAAATATTTGTCGTTCCACTCGTTAATTCCGCTGACAATTTCGTTGGAAACCAAAAATCCTGCCAAAATAACGAAAATTTTGAAATTTTCCAAAAATATTGAAATATAAAAAAAAAATATCGACGATTTAAAAAAAAAATTCGATAATTTTTAGAGTTTCGGTAAAAAAATAGCGAGCGAAAAATTGTCAGGGCGTTTGCATAGAAAGTCTCGCTCCAATGTCAAAAGAAAATTTTCTCCGTGTCGTCGTTCGATTCCTCGTTTTTTTCGACGTATAGCGTCTGTTTGTTTTATCGGTGGCTTATACACCGTGGCTCGTATAGTTTTCTATGGGGGACTCCACACGTTGACAGCTCATGAATGCACCCACGACGATTAGCTATTCGGCGTCGTTTCGTTTAGTTTTTTGTGCTGCTTCGCTTTCTTGTCTTGCCGAACGAAAGGAACGAATAATACGTGAGGCTTCCGACAGCGGTGGAAGAACAGGGTGTCAAAAACGTTAAACGCGCGGCTTGGAAGATGAAAAGAGAAAAAAAGCTTTTAGGGGACATGAAAACGATCCGGACGTTTCTATGAATTTGTCTCGTCGTGCTGATTCCTCTCCGGAAGAGTCGTGAGTAAAGCTAAACGGATGAAGACGTTGTTGTTTAGTTAAATCATGCAGGGCTGTGGGGTAATTACGATCTCTAACGAGGAATACCCGGCGCACAAGCACAACGTTGTTACTCTCGTCATCGCGTCAAGCGATGTGGAATAAGCTGGGGCCAACCCTTTCTCTGTCAAATCACATCGTCTTAATTCCCATGGAATAGACGTCTTTGATGCTTGACGACGTAAATCTTCGTAATCGTATGAAAATTACATTACCAACGAATCGCTTCCAAACTCTGACTCTTTGATAAAGATGATAAGCAACATCTTTCCAAATAATCGACAACTTTACCCCCGAAAAGATACATTTATTTTTTTTAACGTCACAAATGATTCGAATTTTGAAAAATTCATATCTTCGGTAAAATTTAACGAAAAAGGTTTCAATCGGGCTCATTCTTTTCGTTTTTCAATGCAGAATCACGTGAGCGTAGAAAATTTCGCTCGAAGTAAAAAAATCCGTCAAAAATGCGATAAAACGATAAAAAACTGGAGAACGAAGGGAAAAAGGGCGTTTGAAGTCGTCCGGGGTCCTTTTGACCCCAGGGTCAAAAGTTCCAGGGTCAAGATGGCAAGAAGCTGCTGGAGCTCTCGGTTATAATTGCGAGACCGTGAGGATATATTTTTAAGAAGTTTACACTCTCGAGTGGCGCGGTGCTTGAAAAAAGCTTACGCGGCAGGTTGCTCCGGGGACGAGATTAGGAATTCTTGGATGGTCGATATACACAGAGCATAGAGGAGTAAACGCAGAGAGAGAGAGAGAGAGTATTCGGTCTGGAGGGCAGAAAGCACGCGTCCTGTTGGCGCCGTGTTCGCTTCGATATCCGTCGATGGCTCTCATCGGGTTCCGCGAGAGAAAGCGACGAAGAATAAACGGATAGAGTAATATATACCAACACATAAATACAAATAAAGTATGGGAAGGTGTATATCTATAGAAAAAGGAAGAGATAGAGAGGCAGATTGAAAAAGAGGGTAAATATACTTGGAAAGAGAGAGAGAGAGAATATTCGTCGACGTCGCGCGCTATTAATAATACCGGCTGAGAGCCGGCACGAGGCTTTTCCTTCGCAAGAAGCTCAGTGATGATAACCGCGTGTCACTACTAACGTATAGCTCTCTCTTTCGAAGACTTTGTTTAGCACGTGATAGCAAAACGGTTGACAAACATGCGTTCGCTTGACAAGAACGACGCCAGCGAAAAAAATCAACGCGAAGAACAAACTGGAGGCTGAAGATGCTCAGAGACCGAGAGAGGAGCTCGGGGAGCTCCACTGCACAACAGAGAAGCAAACTGTCGCGTTAATCGTCCCGCGGTATGTTTTTACAGGCTGTTACTCATCGTTGTAGATCTCCCGCAAGTTTTTGACGCACTCGTCGTAGGAGCACATACCAGCAAGCCGCATATACATCGGTTTCGAAGCAACGTCGAGAGGCACGACGAAAAGTCGACCGAAAATAGACGCATCGCTCGTGGCCTTTCGAAACATTCGTCCCCCGCGCCTATCGTTTCTCTCTTTTTTTTCATTTATACTCCAGTCGCACGGCGACTAAGGAAGCCTTTACATTTTACGCTGGACCAACACGCACTCACCAAATATTCAAACGAATTCATCTATCCGCTCGTTTAATGCATCCGAGAAATCATTTAAAATCCAAACTGCACCCGAGAGGCAACACACACGCCAAGAACGAGATCCGAGTTTGTCAACGACTTTGTTCGAGTTGTGTCAACATCCAGAACCTGGACCCCAACAGCTGGTCCAGGCTGCTGTGCTCCCGAACAGCTATTTCGATATTTAACGACTGCCTGCGTCTCTAACCTCGCGCCCGCGACTTTGACGTTGACGTCCGAACTTCTCTTCGACGTGCTTTCGCCAATATCGAAGGCCGCGCCATGGAATGAGAAAAATTCATTCAAAGTGCTCGTGCAATGTGAATTGGCATCGAAAATCGAGCAGGGAATCAAAAAAGATTTTTCATGCTACGAAGGTCAATGGGTCGATCGTGGATTCTCGGAATATCGTCAATTTTTGTAGCTTTCCCATAAAATCTCCGCTTTGACATATTTCTCCAGGTCACAGCATGGAAAAGAGGAATTTCGTGCTTTCATCAGGATTTTTGAAAAATCGCTAAAATCGTTTTTTTCGTTTTTTTATCTTTTTACCGAATTTTTTACTATTTTTTTTACTTTAAGCGAAATTTTCCTAGGCTCACGTGATTCTGCATTAAAAAACGAAAAGAATGAGCCCAATTTGAACGCTTTTCGATAAATTTTACCGGAGATAAGAATTTTTCAAAATTGGGGTCATGGAAAAAAAAGAAATTGAAATTCTTCCTCGTCGTTCAACTCAGCACAAAAAGGCTCCGTCAGCGGATGCAGGACGATGGCAAAAAACGGCTGACTGAGGTTTTTTGTAAGTGCGATTAAACCCCGATTGAGAAATTTTCAATTTTGAAAATTGCAGCTTTTTCTCCCTCGTACTCGATGCAGTATTCGAACAATTCATTTGACAACATTTTTTGTAACGACGAGTTAACTAGAAAAATCTAAAATTTCAAAAATCCCAAATAAATTACAACAACTCGTTCGCTCTCGTAGATCCACGAAAAGCAGTTTTTCGCGGATCCGGATTTACAATGACTCGAGATAAAAAGAAAGAAAAATCATCGAGACTGGATTCACCGGAAACAATGACGAAGAGAATCGACGGACACGTTATTCGGTGAGCAATCGAACGAGCAGAAAGTAAAATACACAAAAAACACGAAAATACAAATTTCTCTTGGCTCGTCAATTTTTATTCACGCGTAATTTAATTTTCGTCATTCCCAATCCCACGAATTCAATTTATCATTTTCGTCCACGCACTCTCCCGAAAATATTCTCCAAGTTGGCGTCGCAAAGATTTGGAATCGACTTGTTCGTTGCCACGGAAATTTCTCAGCTCCATAGAAAATATTTTTCAGGCAACGAAGTCGCAGTTTTTTTCTCAAAACGTAAAATTTTGCTCGGGCGAATAAATCGTGAAATTCGAATGAGTAAAAAATCTCGAAACTTCGTGCTCTTCGTCCCGATGAATTATTTTCACTCATGCACCTGTTTGCCAATCGGAACGGCGAGCTCTCATATTTTATAAGCGGAAATAGCGATTGGACGAGATAGAGGAAGTGAAAGATTGGGATGAAGTTTGCCTGGGGGTGGAAATGGTCGAGCGTGTTTGAGGCAAAAGGGGTGAAAGCGACTTGACGTGGACGCGGCGCAAAGGTCTTGTGTCCATTGAGCATCATGCTCATCAGAACCCCGCGGGGTCTTATCCGCCGTTGATTACCAAGACTGCGAGAGAGTTCGCGAGGTACCAAGGGATTTTAATTAGCGTCGTTTGCTCTTCACAAACATTACCGGACCGATGTGCCCGACGGATCCTCTGCACCTTTCGACGCAACCATCGCCAGCATCCGAGCTTTTCGCAAACATACATAACCGCGCGCTGCAACCTTGTTCTATGAAACCTTCGCTTCGTCCATCATCCCCAACGATTTCACAACAAAAATCGAAACTTCCCCATTTCACCCAGAAATTTTTCACTTGCACAGAAATTTCAAAATCCTTTTTTTTTACCAAATTTTTTAATTAATAATTCATTGATTTATTAACCCAGGAACGGTGACCTTATTTTTTTTTCACCCATTTCGATGATCTTTAGGAATTTAGAAATTTATTAATATTAATAAAATTAACAAATTATTATAATTAGAAAATATATTTATCAAAATATTTATTAAAATTAATTAATATTAATAAAATAAATCAATTATTATAATTAGAAAATATGTTTATTAAAATATTTATTAAAATTAATCAATATTATTATTAGAAATTAATCAACATTAATTAATATTAATAAATTAATAAATTTAGGAATTTAGAAAAATTCATATCTCTGGCAAAATTTGACGAAAGTCAAAAATCACAATTTATTTTTTTTTAACGCGTCGATAAAATTGCAGCGAAATGACGAGACTCTTGATAAACGTTGAAAAATTGTGTTTGTTGCTCAGGATGGAATTTTGTTCGAGATTCGGAAGAAATGGCTCTTTCAACAGCTCATCGAAAAAATTCTTGACATTTTGACTTCCGGGTTATCGAGAGGATATTGCTCGGTATAAAAATAAAACCTTTGAAGAAGTTTCCTCGTTATTGTATAATAATGGCTCGTGTGTGTTGGGTCGCGAGAGATGGATATCGGTGTGACAGATCGTCTGTAAATAAAGAGACAAGGGAAGAGAAGCGCGCGGCGGCGGTGGCAATCGACGGTATATCTGGTATGCGGTAATATACAGCCGTGTCACTCATTAACGTCGTCAAGCTCGCGTGACAAATGAGACACGTTGTCGCGCGCAACACAGCAGCGTTTGTCGAAATTGCTGCTCATCTGCTCTTTCCGTTGCTTCGGCTGCTGATGATGCTGCGCGAAGGGGCACGCGAAACATTCCTTTTCACTTCTCTCTCTTCTCTTTCTTTCCCAGAGTGACCCACGTCACAAAACCCCTTTGAAATATTACACTAACTCGTGTACGTCGACACTTCCGTTTTCACGTGGTTGCGACTCGTGTGTATATTGTGAAATATTTACTTGCTCGAAACGAGAAGTCGAAGACAGTTTTCGACTCGACATCGACTGACCTCTTGCTCGTAAACTGAAAAATTGCGTATACACACACCCCCTGAGCGTGGAAATATTCTGTCATAGAAAATTCCACCCAAGGGAGTCGGGAATCTTTAAAAAAAAAAATTTAATTAAAAAAAAAATATTTCGTAATAAAAATCTTTGAAATTCGTAAATAAAATGAACAAATTTTTTCGCAGTGAATGAATTTTCGAGCACGAATAGAATTTGGTCTGCGAGAAAAATCTGAGACCATTTATTTTTACGTGGGAATTAATTAGGACTGTCAATTGACCGACAGGTTTTTATCGCTCTGAAACTTCGTAACGAACGCACCTTTTCGGGTTTATTTGTAGTGAAATCGAAACGCCAGAATCTCACCAATCTGCCTGAGTGCCTGAAAAAATTAAAAAAAAAAAATTCTATTTTTTTGGAGCTTTTTTTTGAAAAAACGAAACATTTCATTTTGCTGCGAAAGTAATTTACAACCCAGGGCTTCGTACTCAACAGCCGATGAACTTATTTGCATAATGAATTGGAAAAAAAAATAGTGAGTCATTTGGTCTGAGGTGGAAAGGAAACGCGACGTTTCCAAGGCAAATTATGAAATTTGGAGCAAGCGAAAGAAACGTCAAGCTCGGTGCGTGTGTACGCCTCCTTCGAGTCGATCTCTCTTTTGCTGTATTTTCTTCATAATCATTAATCACTCGCTTCTTAAGGCAAAATTCCCTTGCGCCTAGTTTACTGTGAGCAGAAAAAGGAGCGAGAGAGAAGGGGCAAAGAAAGTGGAGAGACGATAGAGCCTCGTCATGGGAGCTTTCGAGAGGGTTGTTTTCCTCTTTGGAATTTTTCTCCGCGCGTTTCTTTCGGAAATGGTTTGTAAAACATGAAGGATGTTGATTGAAAGTAAAAATGTTGAGATTCTAAGGTGGCAGGAGGAATAATCTGTCATGAAAAATCTTGCAGTGCGCGGGTGAATTAGGACAGCGAAAAAATTCGGCAGAAAGTGGTGCGGAGACCGAAATAACCGGAACGCATTAGCAGCTCGGATGCGAAAGTGAGATCGTGACAAGAAATGGATAGAGAGAAAAAAAAAGAGGAGGGAATACCAAAGAGAAAAGAGTGATGTGTGAAAAAAATGGATGACGAAGAACAGGAGGAAGACGAAAACAAGGAACGTAGTAAAACGCCACCCAAGCGGTTGATGTAACGCAAGCAAAATCGTTTTACGCACATGTTAATCGTAACCAAGTGTAAATCTTGAGAATTTTCTTCGAGAGAGCTGTCGTTTCGCCAGGGACGCCACGCATCTTCTATAATTAAACCATGTATTGTGTTACTCGCGCCCAAGGGGATTATTGCGCTCGTAAACCACTCATAAACGTTTTTTGGAACGTCGTCAACAAGCGCCAGGACATGGCAAGATTGTAACTCGCTTTTTTTTCTCTCTCTCTCTCGGTCCTTGCACGCGAGATGCTGAAAAAAAATGGAAACACGATCACCTTAGAAATTTCCACGATTCCATTTTTCCAATCGATTTTTTTCAGTTTCCAACAAAATCGATTGTCCATAGGAATTCCATGATCCAAACACACACGTGGAAAAAACGTTGACGTTCGATAGAAACGAGCCTCATGACTCGTCATCGTTTCCAATCGAAACGTTGCCAAAAAAAAAAAAATCTAGACCCCAATTTTGAAAAATTCATATCTCCGGTAAAATTTAACGAAAAAGGTTTCAATTGGGCTCATTCTTTTCGTTTTTTGACGCAGAATCACACGAGCCTGGGAAATTTTGTTTAAAGTAAAAAAATTCGTCAAAAATGCGGTAAAACGATAAAAACGATTCAAAAACCAATTTCGTAATTATAATCTAGTCCATCAATTCCATTGGACCTTCGAGACGTATGAGTTGAGCGATAAACCGGAGACAAGTGAATATAAAAGCCAAAGTTCACTCACATTGACATTGTCACGCTCATCGGAATAGTTCCAAGTCGATTGAATCTCGTCGAGTATCGAACATTACAAAAAAAAGACACTGGAACGTTGCGAGGGTCTCGGGAGATTGGTTACAGTATCCAGAGTGTCGCAATCCACTGATTTCCTTCTGAAGGTTTAACCGTTATGTCATTGCTCCGGAATGGTGATCCTTGTATAGTTGTGAAGAGAAGGATCGAGAGATGAGAAAAGGATCGAAAGAGAGAGCGAAGGAGAATGTGAAGCGACGTTGTGTTGCTGCTGCGGGACTCTGTAATATTCTCGTGCGGGTCACATCGCAAGATAGATATTTCAAGCCATGAATACTTCATTACCGAGAGATAGAGCTCGCGAGAGAGAGACGCACGTACAAAAGGGACTACACGATGAAGAGACTCATAATAAAATAAATTAAAAAAAAAAAAAAACAAGGTTTCTATGGCGCTGGAGCAATGAGCAGTCGTGATATACTCTCTCGCTCAAGTGTTTCCTTCGCATGTTTCATACACGTTACATTCACTCACGCACACACACACACCGAGAGCTATGAAACATCCCAGCGATACGAGTTACAGCTGCGACTAACGATGCATCGATGACTCCTCGGAACTTGGCTCTCCTCCTCCTCCCCTTGCGATCGTTCTTTTTACCAACACAGAGTTTCTCTCTCTCTCTCTTTCTCGTTTTCTCTATTTCTCCGCAGCATCCTTCTTTTTCTATATCCATTATCTATCTGCTGCTTCGGGAGAGCTCTCATTTCCAAGCGCGTAAGAGAGCAAACACCGAGAGAGCAATCTTTAGCCGCGCACATACCGTTTTCTTAGCAAGCTCGTAACATTAAGGTATTCAGATTCCTCAGATGCCTCAAGGGACATTGCGCACGACGTGTAAAACATGCCAGAGTATGCACAACACTCCACCACACCAAGCAAATCATTATTATCAGTTAAATTAATTAAACATTATCGCTACGAAGATCGGTATCGGCACTTGCCCGGTCAAACCGGCTGCGCTGACTCATACGAGAAATTCCAATCGTTTTGTTAATAGATATATGTATATATTTGTGTATTAAGTTCCAAAGTATTCCACCAACTTTTGCCCCGTGCGTCTGGTCGAGTTGCTGCAGCTATTCGCAGCACCCAGATAGAGCCAAAGTGCGCATCGAAGGCGTGACTCGTACGTGATGCGCGCGAGATGCTACCGAGCCGGTTTTCTTTCGTAAAAATTCTCTCTCACCGGTACGAGGCCACTGCTGCACTTACTCTCTTCTATGTTTATAATACTTTGCTCAGAATCCATACTGCCAACGGTCCACCTGAATACAACGATAGAACGGTTCTATTTTTTGTTAGGATCGAGAGCAACGCAAAAACTGGTGTGGGAATTGGGATTTTTTTACTGAACACTAAATTTTGGTGGAAAATATCGATATTCTGTTGGTTACGTTTAAATAAACTTTTTTTTTGAAAAATCCTGGAAATTTTGTCATTGCAGCAACAAATGTTGTACAAAATCTCTTCGGGAAACAAATTTTTGTCACTTCGATCGTAAATTTTGCTGAAAGTTCTGTGAGAAATTAGGAAAATTTTGGAATTGTCTGAAAATATTTAGTTTATCGTGCTCAACAAAATATCGATGTTTTTTGACTGAATTTCATTTCGTCAGGGCATTGAAAATGAAATTTTGTTGGAAAAGATCGATATTCAGTTGGATTCATTCAACTAAACTTTTTTTTTCGATAATCCTGAAAATTTTGTCATTGCAGCAACAAATGTTCTACAAAATCTCTTCGGGAAGCAAATTTTTGTCATTTCGATCGTAAATTTTGCTGCCAGTTCCCTGAGAAACTAAATACTCTGCAAAAATTAGGAAAATTTCGGAATTGTCTATTTAGTTTATCGTGCTCAACAAAATATCGACGTTTTTTGACTGAATTTCATTTCGTCAGGGCATTGAAAATGAAATTTTGTTGGAAAAGATCGATATTCAGTTGGTTTTATTCAACTAAACTTTTTTTTCGAATAATCCTGAAAATTTTGTCATTGCAGCAACGAATGTTCTACAAAATCTCTTCGGAAAGCAAATTTTTGTCATTTCGATCGTAAATTTTATTGACAGTTCCCTGAGAAACAAAATATTCTGCAAAAATGACGTAAATTTTGGAATTATCAAAAAAAATTCAGTTTGACGACGCAGATATAAAAAAGTTTTGTTTTTTTGTTTGTACATACGTTTCTCTGTATAGATCGTTGGAATTGGATTGATGGGAGAGCTTGGACGATAATTTCCGTCTTCGAGGGCTTTCGTTAACGAGCTCGAGGTCCCTATGGTTGATTTTCCAGCAGACATAAGTACACGTAGTCATATATATTTGTATGGCAATGTATTAAGAGAAAAGAAAGATTTAAGGAAAGGAATAGCGTGATGGGAGTAGGTTGGTCGGTAGAATACGTGTGTTCGCGGGTAATAAAGTCGCTTGGACCGGAGGCGAAGTGGGTTTTGTCCCGTGCCAATAATGGCCGCACTTCATCAACGAGAGCTTCTTGCTCGGCTGGCCCTTCCTGTGGGACACTCTCGTTTCGTGTATACAATGCTTCTGTTCTATATATAATATATATCTACGTGGTTTGTGGACGTCAAGAGTTTCTCCCATCTTTTTCCTTCCCGCAATGAGGATGGCGCACCTCTTCCCATGCGGCAGGAGGCCATCTGTTTCGTCATTACGAAGAGGCAGTAAACCACCTAGCTCTGTCATGTATCTCTCTTGCTAGCAGGCTTGCGAGTCGATCCTTCTTCCTTCTCCGTTTCCTAGGGTCCTGCGTTCGTCCTGGGATGCGCACTCTTTCGTTCTTTCTTTTTCTTTCTCTCTCTCGTTTCTTTTTATCTCGCGGTCTCTTCGAGGAAATAAGCATCGCAGAGAAAAGTCTCGCTACGACGTTGCTGCTCCATAGCCCTCGCTGTCGTCTCCCTTGGGTGATACATCGTGTTTCCTTATTTGTCGGACGTGCCGCAGGAAAATCGTCCAACAAAATCGAGTGATTTGTCCGGCCTGAGGTGTTAACGACTACGGACAGACCAACGGCTCTGACGTTACACTCATTCCGATACTTTCTTTCTTGTCGTCAACTTTTTTCCTCGCTGGAACGTTTCTTTGAAGAAATGCTGATTCTCGGCTCGATTCTCATGACGAAACCAAACATTTTCCGAATTATTTGCGACGTGGAATTAATCCCGCAACCTTTTTCCGTTTTTTTGACGATTTTTTTTACTTTAAGCAAAATTTCCCAGGCTCATGGGATTCTGCATTAAAAAACGAAGAGAATGAGCCCAATTGGAACTTTTTTCGTTAAATTTTACCGGAGATATGAATTTTTCAAAATTGGGGTCATTTACGACCCCAGCTCAGCGGAACAGGTGAAAACAAAAAGGTTACCGTTCCGGGATTAATTCGAGACAGAAAATTAACAAATCGATAGGAAAATTAATAGAGGAATTAAAATTCGCTGGTTAACACGAGATTTATGCTCGCGTCGGCGATACTACGCATACGTTGGGCGCGTTAAAATAATTAATGACCAACTGCAATTTCCTATTACATTTATTAATCGCGTTTTGACCTCAGCGACTACGAGTCCTAGGGTCAAATTGCCGGAGCAATAACATTAATCTAGGAAGCTCGTGTTCGGGAGCTCTTCGCGGTCGCGAACCATGCGCGGTCTGTACCTTTGCTGGACCTTCCTGCCAAGAGTAATCCCTCGTGGTTAACGTCCCTAGACGTTTTTGGACACTGTAACGCGATGCATACGAAGTCTCTACAGGGTGAGTAACAAATTTCCATCAAGATTCACGCAACGTCGATGAATCTCGATTTTTTCAACAGGAAAGAGTCTCCGCACTCGTTTCTTTTTCATTCCGTCAGTGCAAACGCCAAAAATGACGCAAAATCTCTCCAGCGAATTCTTCCGCAATTCCGATACGAAGTTTCGAGACCCCTTGTACATCCGGGAAGATAGACGACAATCAAAAGGGGTCAGGGAGTTCGGAGGCTGTCGTGGCACTTGGGAAAGCTCTCCCTCGTCTTGACTGTCTTGGCAGAAACAACGAGACGTCGCGCCGAAGTCCGTCCCTCAGACAGAATGTGGTCGACGCTGGAAAACGTATTGTTCGAGCTTCTCTCCTCTTTGCGCGCTCCACTCGAATGCTCTCTCGCCAAGATCTCTTCGTCTCTCCTGTCTCGGACCCAACTCGTCGTGGTCTCTGTAATTTTAATAAGCCGTATTACGCAGTTTCGCTTCTCTATACATACGTTCACGGTTACGGCTTCCTATTTACACCCTTGCATGTCCGTTAAACTCTGATAAAGGCAAAAGCTATCCGAGTCAAGTACACGATTCAACTATCAATTAGCAGACTCGTGGGATGATCGTTGTTTATGAGATCGTGAGATGTTACGACACTGAACACAAAATCTTGTTGGAAAATATCGAGATTTCGTTCGATACGTTCGACTGAACGTTTTTTTTTTAAATAATCCCAAAAATTGTGTCATTGCGGCAAGAAATATTTTAGAAAATCTCTTCCGAAGCTAATTTTTGTCGTTCCACTCGTAAATTTCGCTGACAATTACGTTAGAAATCGATTATTCTTCAAAGAATAACGAAAATTTTGAAATTATCAAAAAATATTTAGTTTAGCGTATTAAACAAAAAGTATCGACGATTTTTAACAAAATTTCATTTTCAATGGAGATCCGATAATTGAAAAGCTGCACAAATTCGACAAAAAACAGATTTTTCGTCTTTTGCTTCGATTCATCGAAAAGTCTGAACTGTGTCGATTGAATCTACTGACGCACGCGGCGTATTGACATTAGGAGTTGAGAGAATGTCAAATATGCATTATGAAAGATTATTTTTCAGACCGTAAACTAAATATTTTTGGATAATTCCAAAAATTTCGTTATTTTTGTAGAAGATTTAGTTTCTCACGGAACTGTCAACAAAATTTACGATCAAAGTGACAAAAATTTGTTTCCCGAAGAGATTTGGTAGAACATTCGTTGCTGCAATGACAAAATTTTCAGGATTATTCGAAAAAAAAGTTTAGTTGAATAAAACCAACTGAATATCGATCTTTTCCAACAAAATTTCATTTTCAATGCCCTGGCGAAATGAAATTTTGTTAAGAAACGTCGATATTTTGTTTAGCACGATAAACTAAATAGACAATTCCGAAATTTCCCTAATTTTTGCAGAGTATTTAGTTTCTCAGGGAACTGTCAACAAAATTTACGATCAAAGTGACAAAAATTTGTTTCCCGAAGAGATTTGGTAGAACATTTGTTGCTGCAATGACAAAATTTTCAGGATTATTCGAAAAAAAAGTTTAGTTGAATAAAACCAACTGAATATCGATCTTTTCCAACAAAATTTCATTTTCAATGCCCTGGCGAAATGAAATTTTGTTAAGAAACGTCGATATTTTGTTTAGCACGATAAACTAAATAGACAATTCCGAAATTTCCCTAATTTTTGCAGAGTATTTAGTTTCTCAGGGAACTGTCAACAAAATTTACGATCAAAGTGACAAAAATTTGTTTCCCGAAGAGATTTGGTAGAACATTTGTTGCTGCAATGACAAAATTTTCAGGATTATTCGAAAAAAAAATTTAGTTGAATAAAACCAACAGAATATCGATCTTTTCCAACAAAATTTCATTTTCAATGCCCTGGCGAAATAAAATTTTGTTAAAAAACGTCGATATTTTGTTGAGCACGATAAACTAAATAGACAATTCCGAAATTTTCCTAATTTTTACAGAATATTTAGTTTCTCATCGGAACTGTCAGCAAAATTTACGATCAAAGTGACAAAAATTAGCTTCCCGAAGAGATTTCGTACAACATTTGTTGCTGCAGTCCCAAAATTTTCAGGAATATTAAAAAAAAAAAGTTCGTTCGAAACAGCGAGCAATAGAGTCGACCAAATTTTTTAATACTCAGACGACAGGCCCAAGTCTGTTGCTCATCGACCTATATATATAGATATCGTGGGTTGAGCTAAAAGTTGAAGAATAAGCCTCTCACTCCAATAGAGAGTTTAATTGCTCTGCCCCTTGGGTACATTTGTTACGTTATTTAATTGGAAAATTGGGGAGTGTCGTGAACAAATGCGATAGGCTGTTCAAGCTTTTAATGAATCCCTCTTATTCTTCTTCTCGTTCCGCTCGTTTACGCGGTGCGTCCGCAGAGAGCGAACGCGTCACGGAGAGACGAGAAGGCGTCATGCTCGGCACTCTGGCCCGTTCCACCGGTTCGCGGGGATTAAGAGGGGCAATCTGCGGCTGCGTTTTTTTCTTCGCACGCAAACGAGCTGCCGCGTTCTGCTCACGCACCATCGATCGTCATAATTTCGAGGGTACGTCGAGGATTACCGTTGAGAGGAAAAAAATCCCAACCCACGGCGACTCAACGGCCACACCCCTCACCCCATGCCCCGTGTACCATCTCCCGTATTTTTTTTACACCGCTAATCCTCCCAAATTATTCAACTCCGATTGCCGACATTAAAGACACAAAAAAATCGCGTACTCGCACCACAAGGTGAAAAAAATCCTGCGACTGATCACGTTGCCTCGAGACTTTTCACTCGTAAATCTTCTGCAGATTCGACCCAACGCGCGGGGTATGGAGATTTTAATGGACGCCTCGAAACCATTTTACAAAACGATGGAAATCGCTTAATTAGTTGTAGAAAAAATTTTCGTTGTTGGAATGTCCTTCAGTGTTTTTTAAACGAAGACTCACTTGATTCTATTTTTATTTAATTACCTTTTACTTGACACCCTGGGGTACAAGCGACCCCAGGCCTGTTAAGGAAAATATTCATTTTTCCACTTTTGTTGGCTTTGGCATTTTTTTTAGTGTATTTAAATTTTATTTTTGGCTCTAGAAAGTAAAGAATCTGTTCAAAAAAGCTTTCGATATGTTCTGCAACAATTTTCAAGTCGAAATAGTCTGTAGTTTTTTTTTTATAACAATTTTTGTCATTGGGACACAAACCTACCCCATGGTGGCAAGTACATAATTCTATAGACTCGTGGCAAGTTTTACCTGATGAACAGAAATCACTGAAAACAAAATTTTGTCGAAAAAGATCGATATTTTTTTGGAAACGTTCGAATAATCCCAAAATTTGTCATTGGAGCAAGAAATATTCTAGAGAATCTCTTTGGAACGTAAATTTTTGTCATTTCGATCGTGAATTTTGCTGACAGTTCCGTTGCCAATAAAAATATTTCAAAATTATCAAAAAATTCTCAAGGGTTCAAAAAAATATCGACGTTTTTCAATAAAATTTTAGTTTCAGTTCGAAGGCAAAAAATGAGTTTATAATTATCTAAATAATTTCTCCATACTTAAGGAAACTTTGGAACAGTGCTTTTTGTTTTGTTCCAAAAACGCATGAGCTCTAATGAATCCACTCACTGACATTGGTATCCCACTACTTGAACTACTGCGGTGCTGCTGTTCTCGTTAATTAGCCAAGTCGAAGTTTGCTGAGGTGGAAAAAAAAGGCTCCAAAGTCCATCTCGCCAGGAGCAGCAGCGAGGACTGCGAGAGGCAAAATGCTGCAAGCCTCTAGGAACACGAACTACGTATATAATTTGTTGAGGAGCAAAAGCTTCAGACGCATCGAGCCATTCTTTTCGTATTCGCCCAAAAACATTGCTCCGTTCCCTTAAAGTCTCTCGATCTCTCGCGCGCGAGACACAGAACGGCGTTGAGTTTACGAAAGCATGAGAAAAGCTTTTCCAGGTCCTGCTCGTTTCTCTCTCTCTCTCGAGAGAGAGAGAGAGACTCTCGACGAGTCACGTCGTTTCATATCGTTACGTTCGCGCTCTCTGAGAGAGCGAGCAGCCCCAACGTGTACAAAGTCCAAAATGAGAGAGAAACGAAAGAACGAGCTTTAAAGTTATTCCAAGTTTCGAGTGCGCACAGAGGCAGTTGATTTATCGGACTCATTACTACCGCGGGGTTGGGATGGGGCGCGCGAGAGCTCGAGCCTTCTCTCAGGCAAAACAGCCAACCAACCACCATCACCAATGTTCCTGTACACCCTCTGCCTCGTCGACA
>JBAJMU010000007.1:2009601-2025406 GCA_037952995.1 Hyposoter didymator
TTTTTTTTTTTTTTTTTATTGGAGAAATCACTATTTTTGTACTATCGATTGGATTTTATTTCTTGTGAATTGGAACACGAAAAATATGCGACATTGACCATTTTTATTCTTTTATAAAATTTATAATTTAATTTTTTAGAAATTTATTTTATTTTTTTTTTCTTCGAGAAATCATGGTTTTCATACCATCCATTGGATCTTATTTCTCATGGATTTTGACAGGAAAAATACTGCCAATTACGTTTTCATTCGTCTAAGAATTTTCAATTTATTAATTTTTTTTGTTTTTTTTTTTTTTTATTTTTATTTGAGAAATTATGGTTTTTATACAATCCATTGGATCTCATCTCTTATGGATCGAAACACGAACAAATTTGGCTCAAAATATGCGAACCAGTTTTATTTGTCTAAGAATTTTCAATTTTTTTTTTTTAATAATTTTTTTTTTTTCTCTGAGAAATCATGTGATTTTCATACGATCGTTTGGATCTCATTTTTAATGGGTTTTGAGACGAAAAATGTTGGCCAAATTATGCGACAGGCGACTGTCGATGAGCTCACCGCGAGAGTTTCGTACGAAACGTACGTATCAGTGACTGGATTAATTGGCTCTGAATGTAACGTAATCTGGAGGGTAAATCGGAAGCTAAAATCCAGCTGCATACCGTAACACATTAGTATATATTAAAAAAAAGCTTTGTTTCACATAATCCACGTCGCCGCGAGCAAAGATTCATCGGCTTTCATGCACAGATCCATGCGGAGTATCGATGCTGAGGGAATGAATTAAATGTCGAATAACTATGCGTGGATTCATTGGCGTATGCTGTTCGCGGTCTTTGTATGCCCATCAAGCCGCAGAGGAAACAGATTACAAAAGCATAAGGGCGTGTCAAAGGGAAAGGGTGAATTTGTAGGATTTTCGAGCTCGAAAATCTATCACGATCATCACGTCGTTATTAACGTTCTTATTATTAGACAGACTTCCAATCAACGTTACCATTAATGACAGAAATCATCTCCCAGAATTCAATTTCCATCGACTAACAAATTATCGTGTTAACAAAATGACTGCTCGTCAATTATTATCCAGATTGTTGTCTAATTAAGGGTTCATTTAGGCAACACGATTTCATTCAGCAGCGGATGCTGCTGCTGTTTTTACAGAAAAATCGACGATGAATTTTTCGAAATGATTTTTCGGCGTGAAATTTTTTTATATTAATTATCAAATCGTACGAATTTTGATAAATAGTTGAAAAATGGTTAAAAAAAATAAAATAAAAATACTAAAATGTATTTTCAACCCTTGAGTAACGACCATGACGATTTTATTCAATTCGTACAATTTTTAATACAAAAAAAATGTGGAAAAAAAAAATTCTGCAAAAATGACTTTTTTTTACGAAAAATGATGCAGAAATTTGATTTCTCGTACATTATTCCATCGCCGAGGAGAACTCACGAGGAGAAATGAGAATTTCCTATCTCTCTGCTGATTGGATGAATATTCAGTAGCAGAAGCAACAGCTCCGCGTACTTATTGATGAATTTATCGTCTCGAATTGACTATGACGTTGGACTAGAGTTCGCACGACACGCAAACTCGGAGAGAATGTATGACTGGTTTATGGGCCGTTTGGTTTCTGCTGTTTATACGGCAAGAGTGACAATTCTAACGGGAGATTTCTCTCTGAGTTTCTTACCGCGGGAGAAGTGTCCTTCGCCCAGTTGGACGAAATCTGCCAGCACGTCCGGCATTCCTTCGGCATGTTGAAAAAGAACGAGAGTGCAACGAGCATCGCATCGCTGTATCTTCTTGATTGCTCTACGGAGCTCGGCAGTCACTCGCCTTGAGAAATCTTTGCTCCAAACGTCCGATATTGCGTCCATCTAACAACGAAGGCCGCAGAACACTTCGACGGTACAGTCCACGTCAAACGAGTCTTTGAATCACAAAATCCATTTCCGTAAAAACCAAAACGTTCGTAAAAATCGATCATTTTGTAAAAATTCTTTTTGATTTTTTTTTTTTTAATTCCGTGGCTGACGTTCGAGGAAACAAAAATTTCATTAGCTTCCGCGATAATTTGACAGGTTTTCCAAATTTCTAGAAAACTGGAAAAAAAATTCTCGCCCTTTTGGGAAAACCCAACGATCGTGCCGAATAATTTTTTTTTTTTTTTTTTTTTTTTTTTTTTTAAAAAAAATTGATTGACTCGACTGTACCAAACGATTTTTGTTTCAATCGACAACTCCCCTTGGCGAGCATAGTAGAAAGAGGATTGGTGACGGCACAACCGTGAAGAGGAGAGACCAATTAAGACGCGGTGAGCCCGCGAGGTGTAACAGCTCTTAACGTCAGAGAGAAGCATCGACGCGCTGACGCTCATTCCTTCAACGCAAAGAAGTATATCGCGTGCATATATGTATACGTGGATATATATAGAGAGACGGTGAAGCTTGATCGAGAGAAATAAATTTCCCTGTGAGTACCTGGCGCAACTAATGTGCTAGAGAATGCGAGACACTTTCAAGAACTCGGGAGACGAGCTCTTTCAGCATTCAATCTAATTAGAACAATGATCAACTCTCGCCTGTCCTCGCGGTCATTCGATTCTCCGATCGAAAAAGAATGTTAATTCGTTCCAACGTCCACTTTATATTTTTTTTACGAACAAACAGTATACTCAAGTCCTTTTTCATGACTTTTGACTTTTTAGTATGATTGGGAAATATTTCGAAGAAAAAAAATTACGAAAATGGAACTGCGTTGCCCATTTAATTAAAAAAAAAAAGGAATTTTCGAAAAAGTTTCATTTTTTTTATATTAACGTGACAGAAAGATTTTTCATTCATAAATTTGAATTTTTCCCGAAATATTGAAAATATTGTGAAATACTTTGAAGAGGAAGAAAAAAATTTACAAAAATCGAACTGCATTGCCCATTTAATTAAAAAAAATAAAAATTTATGGAAAAATTTCATTTTTTTTTTACCATGAACGTGACAGGAAAATCTAGAAAATTTTTCATTCATAAATTCCAACTTGTCCCGAAATATTGAAAACATTGTGAAATGTTTCGAAGAGGAAGAAAAAAAATTCCGAAAATCCGACTACGTTGCTTATTTATAAAAAAAAAAAAAAAATAATTCCCAGAAAAATTTCATTTTTTTTGCTATTAACGCGAAAAGAAAATCTGGAAGAATCTTCCGTCATAAATTCCAATTTGTCTCGAAATATTGATGAAAAATTTGGGCAGTATGAAATGTCAAGGGCTGATTTTTTGAGGAGCAATCGACGTTGGATAAAAAATCATTGAAGCAGCGTTGATAGGAGTGCAGTGAGTGCGTCAAGTTCCCTTTCGATGAAGAGATTAGAGGCTTTTGTTTATCTCATCAAAACGTGTGACGTCGGTTTGGTCAGAGTTTCTCGTGAAAAAAAGGTAAACTCTTTGGAGTTTTATCGCGCGAGGAGTCTCGCGGTCTCTTTTTTCGATCGCGTCTGAAATAAGAGCCACGTAACGATATAGTTGGGGCTCGCCCTCCCGACAAATTTGCATACTGGTCGTCTCAAGCGAAACCGTACACCGACACACTCCATGAAGGAAGGACGCGAGGAACAGAGAGAAATGAGAATAAGGAGGACGGGAAGGAAGGAGACGAAGAAATAAGCAACGAAAGTAGAAAAAGAAGGAGACGAAGAAGACGAGCAAGTTAGTAGTAGAAGTTGTAGAATCGTATAGCAGTAGTAACGGCTGTATGGCGAGGCCGCAGTGATTCACCATCCGCCCCGATCGATCTCCTTAATTCCCGATCGCGAGTTAACGAGACATCGCCCCTGGCTGGACAAGTAAATTACGCCTGAGACGATACTTGTCTCTTTTTCTCTCTGTCTCTCAATTTCCATTCTATGCCGTAGACCGGCGAGTGAAAAGTAAAAAGCAACGAGTCTGGGGCTCGTACGAGCCGAAGGACTCGACTTACGTCCTTTCTGCTGCGAATCCTCGACGCGTCCAAGTTGTTGCAGCTCCGTCGTTTCTCTGGCTTGCCCATCGTTGTCTGCAGCATGCAGATCTTTGCAGCAAGGATTCTACATGTATGTATCGAGGTATTAAGGTCCTTGAGGCGTGTATGCTCCGTCTGCGCAGCTGTGGCCTAACGGCGAACCGTTATAAAAGAATGAGAGAGAAAGAGAGAGAGAGAAGATCGTAACTTAGAGACTCGACGTGCTCGGGGCTATTTTCCCCGCTATGCATAGGACTCTCTCGTTAATGCGACGAGGAATAATAACGTCGTATGCGTCAAGAGCGAGTCAAGTTTTCAAGGACGTTTCAGGCGATCGTTCGACTTTTTAAAAAAGCCAAAAAATCCCGCGATCTATTTTTGCAGGGTAAATAGAAAAGCGAGAAACTTGAGACTCTCGGAGCTTCGGGAACAATTGTAGGAAGTCGGTAGTACGATATCCCGCAGAGATGCGAACCCCGTTGCCAACTTGAGCCCTCGACGTCCCTTTATAGTTGATCGCTGCGGTGCCCGCGATCGAGGACGCGCAGTGATGCTGTCGTCCATCGTGTCCATACATCACGCACGTTGCACCACAATCTCGACTTCGCCGAGACGTCCATGTGGATTGAAAATAATGCAACGCGTATTATTCATTTGATTCAAAAATATTCATTTGTTTGCACGTGCACAATCGTGGAGAAGTGTCGACGAGACTGTAAGTAGTAATGGACAGACTTTCGTAATAATCAGACCATATGGTAATGGTACGCGAATTATTCGAACGGCTTGGCAACGTCCAGAGTCGTATGTTCGACGACATTAGCCACTCGGTGTATTCCGGAAGTAATAATAAAGTTGATAATAATGACAGTAATGAATGCAATCGTGGAAATCATTATTATTCGAGTGAGGGACTCGGTAACGTGGGTCTTCGTGCTTTTTGTTGCTTCTCATATTTTATTTACTCTAAGCAACGGAAACAAAAGGAAATTTGTTGATAAATATTTTTTGTATTTGTTTAAAAAATTGTTTTCAACAAAATGTTAATTTTTTTGATAACGAGCTTTCTAATCGTCGTGAAATTTTTACACGACATCTTCAATACTTCGTACAAAAACATACTAAATTTTCAGAGGTTTCGCATCATTTTTTATTTCAACCCTTAAGGGGGTTAAATAATGATGATGGAATTTTTTAAATTTGGTATTTTTTTACATGAAGTATTCAGAAGGTTGTGTTCAAATTTCACGACGATTGGGAAGCTATTTGTTGAACGATTAACATTAACAAGTTTCATGGATACTCAACATCCTTAAGGCTCAGGCTTTCTGTTTAAGTTTAAGGTGTGCGAGAAAAAGAGTGAAGAAGAAGAAGAAGAAGAAGGAGCGTAAGGTGAGAGGATCTTCTCGCGTTGAGATCGAGATAGCGGTTATTGTCCCGGAACGGGACGCCGGCAGGTGTGTACGATAACAAATGGAGCTTGCTCGCTCCGATGCGGTTCTTTGAAAACGCTCCCTCTCGCTCCTCATGAATTCGAGCGAAAAAAATAATAACGAGGAAATAATAAAAGCCTTTCAAAGTTCATGTTTATTTTTTTTGAAATTGCTTCTATTACGCCACACGCTCGAAAAACACTTCCCAAGAAAGTTGCACGCTCCGAAAAAATATCTGCCCGCGAACTCATTCTTTTACCCTCGATTTTCGGGAGGAACCTCTGTTTTCGTAACGAAGTTGGGAGGTGCCTGGCATCGTACTCGTGAACGTTAACCTCATGCACGCTTCGTCTTTCCATCTCGTCACACCTGACGTGAGACTCTGTCAAGCCAGAGACTTATTTCCTCACCCAATGATCACCCAAATCGATATTTCGCGAAAAATGATAAGAATTACGATAATAGAGGTTCCGAATTAATTCCGTGCATTTATCAGGCTTTACGTGTGTCAGAAAATATTATATGTGTTTGGAAGTAACTAACAGCACAAAGTTTGTAAAACGTTCGAATGCAACGCGCCAGAGACTTATTTTCTCACCCAGAGCTCATTAAAATCGATATTTCGCGAAAAATGATAATTATTACGATAATAGAGGTTCCGAATTAATTCCATGCATTCCCCAAGGTTTATGTGTGTCAGAAAATATGCTTCCTCGCACCCACATGAGCACAGAGAAGCAGAACCAAAGGGATGACCATTCCATGCGAAAAAAAAAAAAACAAAAAAAAAACTGAGACTCGCGGCTACTCAGCTTTCACGATAACGAGCCAGCAGGTTCAATAAATCATTGCAGAGCTAAGCGAGAGCGTATATTTGCGTGTGTTTTCGCGCATATCCGGGATGCGGAGGAATCGACATTCGATGCTGATAACGCTTGAAATTCCCACGACGGACTACGACAGTTTGTGACTCTCTCCATGAAAAATATAATTTCCTTCTCGCGATCGCCGTGCGCAGTGTGCGATCGAAACGTCTTGCACATCCGCTGCTCCGCATTTCCGGAATTTTTCTTCCATCTCGATCGTTTCTGCGCGCAGCAGGCTCAGTTCTCAACGTAAATTGCGTCGTTTTATAACGAGATTCCCCGAGCTCATTTCCAGCTAATGGCTCGATCATACAGCGCGCGCTTTAGACATCCGTATCTCGTGGCATATCGCCAGGCCGATAAAAATCGCGATTTGCGGAAGAATTCGTTTCCGATCTCTGCTGCTCGCGAGGAGCGCGATGTTGATTATCCGCGAGCTCTCGTGTTGTACACTCTCGAGAGTAATCTCAGACATTTCGAACTTGCGGCACACGCACCGCGCTGCGTAAATTTGGCAGAACAAATTGTCGAATCACACTTTTCGCGAGGCTGTTTCTCTCTCTCGATTTCCGCGGATTTCCTATTTCTGCGGTTTGCCGAGTGCGTGTGTCCATCGGCAGTGAAAGTTTAGCCACATTTTCTCGTGCGCCATAAAATTGCCACACACGCACACACCACCCGCCGTAAACTAGTCAGCTGAGTTTTTTAAGACGTGGCGTCCGCACAAGCGCATGTGAGCAATTTGCCACCAAGATCACTCGCTCAAAGACCGCGCGCGCGCTGGAAATGACCGCGAGGAAAAACCGAATTGCAACTACGTGTCTCTATAAAGAAAATCTCACATTCGAACGCGCTCTGCGAGCAAATTACATACCGACAAATAAAAAGCTGCATTATCCGGAATACCTTACCAACCATATTATTGACACGTTCGAACTATTTTCACGATAATTCGCTCCAAAGAATTGTCGACTTTACGAAGGATTTTTATGCTTTATTCTTAACGATTAATTTTCATCCGAAAAATTTCCACAATTGACAGAAATTTCGATATTCACAAAGTCATTTATCGTTTATTCTAAAAAAATTTAAATTTTCGCTCTGTTAATTATTTCAGTCGACATAATTGAGATTTTAGTGAGAAGAATTTTTATCTTGATGATTTTTTTTAGGTTTTCATAAAAAACAATTATTAAAATAATAATTATTATTAAAATAATTATTTTATTTTATTATTATTTATTTAATTATTATTAAAATAATTATTTCAGTCGAAATCATTGAGATTTTAGTTAGAATATTAATTAATTAATTATTATTTCCATGGATTGGGATTTTGATGAGGAGAATTGTTATTTTGATGATTTTTTTAGTTTTTTTTTTCTATAATTATTATTTTAGTAAGAATAATTTTTATTTAAATAAAAATAATTGTTATATTGGTCAGAATAATTTTTATTTTTATTAATTAATTGTTATTTTTATTGATTATTTTTTATATTAATTGAGTAACTGTCATTTTGATTAATTAATTTTTCTTTTAATTAATTTATGACAAATATTTATTTATAATAAAAATCAACTTGAATTTATATTTTTACAATGCATATTTATTTGATAAACAATTAATTTGAATTTCACTTTGTGACAAATATAATTGATCGAATGACTTTCTCGATAGCGAGACGTAATCGGAATCGCCTGAAAGTTTATGCTGTTTTTTTAATCAATTTTGCTGCCACGAAGACAAATGCTCGGCACAAATTTCAACGAAATTCGAATGTCTTTGGTATTTCGTGGTGTTTCGGGTCGAAAGATCGAGGTAGGAATGGTCCATGGAATTAAAAGATCGAACCTCACATCAAAATGATCGAAGAGTAAAGTGCGCGGTGGTTACGTCTCGTCAAAACGTTGCCCAAGGGCTAGCGTAGTAGTGATGGACAGTAGTGGTCAGACGCGAGACCGAATTAAATGTTTCACGCGGCGTGACATCCCGTTGACTGACACCATCTTCAGGAGGTCAAACATTGACTTCTTAATGGAGTATTTACGTACCGATACTCATGATCGAGGCCTTTCAAACTCTGACGTCAAAAAATGACGAGCGACGATCTTTCGATCCAGAGATCTTTGAAAATCTTTTGTCTATAAATTCACGAGTGGAATGCGCTCTGGCCGTATGTGAGAAACTCTGTTTTCGTAACTCGACATTCATTTCGAAACTTCCAATTGTTTAGATTTTTTTACCGTCGCCATAGAACGTCCTTAAGGATGTCTGACGTCGATTCGATCACATTTTCGATGGAGCCGCAGTTTTAGGGAAAATGGATCGTCAAGTATAAAGTTTTTTCTCGAAATTGTTGACACAAACGAATTTTGATTTTTTCGTTTAAATTTAAATCGCCGTGATAATTAGTGATGTCTCTAAATTCGTAAAATGCAAATAACATCCAAGTGGCATGTGCAGTCAGCACTCTCTACGAATGTACAGCGAGCTTGTTGAGTTTTGCGACTGGTAATTACAAGATTTCACGTTGATGTTGCTTGATGAGAACGATTTGAAAAGTCGCGAGATTCGGTCTCGTGTTACGGAGCTCGAGCATCGCAGGCTCGAAGCAACCGAAGGCGGCACGAGCGCACTGCTGCGCTCTCTGCGAAGAGTGACTCGGTCGTTCTCGTTCCGCGGTTACGTCGCGTTGGTAATTGATTCGGTTCGTTTAATTTAACGAAAATTGCGCAGCAGCTCGGCAGCAGCAGCGAGCGAAAACGAAGGGCGATGGACATTTCGATGATGGTCGTTCTCCGCGCGGGCAAAAATAAGTGGCCCCTAATGCTTGTAATTTGCCGAAACGGGACTGCGCTCGACTCGCGAGAACGAAACAGAACGATAGCCAGAGAGAGCGAGCGAGAGAAAAAGCCTAACCGCATAAAGCACCCGGGAAAAGACGCCTCATTAGTCACCCAGAGTGCGGCGTCCATTCGGTGGCAGAAAGACTAAGCCTTTTCTTTCCTTACCCACTGATTCTTGTATTTTTCTTCGTCTTATCTGGCTCGTTGCTTCCCTGACGAAATTATAAGAGGAAGCGACTCTTTTCCCTGCGAAGCGAGCGAGCACTTTGTCTCCTTGCAATCTTCTCTCCATTTCTCTGTTCCTTCGTTCCTGTTTTCCCTTCGACCTTTTTTTCCGCCTTCCTCGCAAAAGCTCCGATGTATGGCTAGCCTAATTGAGCCACTGATGAAGCTGCTTACTCGCCGCCGGTAAAAAGAAAATGTTACCCTCACAATTTAAACGATCCCCATATCCTGTATACTTAATAATATTATGGACATTTTTTTCCCCTTGTGTAAGAAGAATGAAATAGAATTCTCTCATAATATTTCTGGAGATTCGCTTTGGACCAAATTCCATCGCAGTCATCGGCTTTTCATTTTGCTTTTTAATAGAGGATTTTTATTTTACAGTTTTCAGTGTGGATGTGCTTTGAATTTTGCAAAATATCGAAAGATCGAAAAAATCAGGCACTGCAAAATTCAAACGTTTATAACTCGAGAACGGTTTGAGCTACAGGGCTCCCGTTTCGCACAGATGTTAATCCATACAAGCTCTTCATTCTCTGAGAATTTTGTTTGAATTGCTAGAAAAATACGAATTCTACGGAATTTTGAAATTTTCAAAAAAAGGTTTTCGACGCTGTAACTTCCGTAAATTTGAAGATTCATTACTAATTATTTTTTTATCAATAGAGTATCACATTAGGGAGCTTGGTATTGGATTTGGGAATTATCGGTTGAACGGTCAAAATTTTATGATTTTTCGAATTTTCCGAAAATCTGAGTTTTTTGAAAAATCGTCAAATTTCTGCAAATTTTGTCAAATTTCGTGTACAAGTTTGTCCTCCCTCTTGACTCTCTAGTTCTCTTCATTTCTATTTTTTATTCATTTTTACTTTTTTCTATACACGTACACGCCGCGTTGTCTCCTGCCAATCGTGGCCTTTCTAATCGATCATTTCGAAAGGCAGTACGGCGCGACTAAGACGAAGGAAAAGTGTCACTTGAGTTGCATCTCGCGTTGTAGATAAAAATCAGAGGATGTGACATTCGTCTTGCTCGTCTGGTGTTATTCCACGTTATTTTATTGCTGCTGCGTTGGTCTGCGTTTGAAAAAGCTTGGCGTTTCATATCGTTCGTTGGTTGGCATTTAATCGCTTTCTCATGCTTGCCGTTCGCGTTGGCTTATCTGGCTCTCTTTCTCTCGGTATCTCGCTCGCGAGAGACGAAAAAGAGTAACTCGCATGAATTAAAAAGGAGGCAATAAAATAAAAAGATGAGCTTCTTTTCTGTGGACGGTGTGGATCGTATTTATCGACAAGAGGGGCAATGCGCCACGTCGTTGTTTTATCGTGGCAAGATCTTGCGCGAAGAAACGGCAGTCACGGCGTTCGGGTGGTACCAATTTGTTGCACGGTTTATCGAGCGTCATCTGATGGCGACCCGACACCACGATATACACAAAAACACTTACACCAGCAGCAGCAGCTTGGCTCCTTAAGTTGCTGCTGCTGCAAAGGACGAGGAGTCCTTTTCCTCCCCTTTCCTGCGAGCAGCCTCGCTTTTTATATATACTGTGCACACTTTTGTTGAGCACTCTTCAGACGCGTTTGTGTGTGGAGCAGGTAAAAGGACCTGCGAGCACGTTACCACGAATGACACCGCGAGCACAATGACGGGGAACAAAGCGTTCCACGAGCGGACAAAGTCAGCACATGTCCTTAAATATGCTGTATGCACGTGGAAAGCCTTTTTGCGATGGGACACACAAACATACGGGCGAATAACGAAACCAGTGAGTTCTCTGGTGTTTTTGTTTCATTGAGACAGTCGCGCGCACGACATCCCCGTTATTTTTCACAAACGTTCTGCTCACTCTCGGCGATTCCATCGCTCGCCATTTTTATTTCATTTCGACTTTTTCGGGGGCGGCAAAATGACGAGATTCCTGAATCTTTCAATCGAGAACCTGCTGGGGCCTGAACGAAGGGTTCAGGCGAGGTCAAAGCGAACGGGATCCTTAAGAAACTTTGCAAAATCGATAAACTGCGCTACGTCGCAAAATGAAGCAATTTCGTTCGAGTCAATATTTGCCATTGAAAAACGTACGTGAGGATTTTCACATAGAAGCTAATTCCGTTGGAAAGAGTAAAGAAACTTTGACCTCTGATAAAAAAAACGAGAATCACGATCTTTGTATTAATTTCCAAATCTCAAGCGACGTGTTCTGCGGGATGAAACGCGGAAGACGCGTATACGCTCGAAACCGGAATTTAGCGATTTTCTTCGGGCACGTTCGTTGCATCGTGCGCGGGAATCCCTCGAACATGTAAAGATCGGCGTGTATATAAAATGATCGAGGAAGATTCTTGGCTGGGCGCGAGGACACACGCGAGTTCTCAACACTGGGGGGGCAAGAGTACGTTTTATCTTTCGAACCCAAAGTGTGTGTGTGTGTGTGTGAGTTTGTACGAAGCAAAGTATTGAGCGATCTTAGGTGCTCGCATAGTGATGCAGAAAGGGTCGTCGATCGTTGCCGGATAATGGAGACCCGCCGATTAATTTGCATCGTCGTTGCTCGCGGAATCGCTATTACGTCTCGGAAAACGCACACACACACACTGTATATGTACATATCCGTATAATTGAGAATTGGCCAGTTGGGCGCACGGTTTGAAGCTATTGATACAAACTTCTGGTGCGCGGAGAGTTGCTGCCACACAAAAAGTAATAAGCCGTTCAATTTCATCGTCGAGAGAGTCGTCGATGTGTGACGTATATGTACCGCGAGCAACTCGCCGCATGCCTCGGAGGTACGAGTGTGTGTACGAAACGTATTACACCAACTACTTTCTCTCTCTCCGGGGCTTTCTCTCTCTTTTTAAGTGCAGGAGAGGAAATGAGAAGAAGAGAGTACTCGCTCGATCCTCGCGGCTTTCGTCCAGCTACAGATCGATATCTGTACCGATTCGATGTAAGGAATCTATGTGCTTTGTATATATATATGTTTGGACATATGTACACAGGTATATAACATTGTAACGTGGAGTATATCGAAGAAACGTCGCTGCGGTGGCTGGCGGCTCTGGTATAACGACTTTATAATGGACCTCGGGATAGCCGAGTAGTTACGATTTTCGATAAGCCCCATCGAGCCTCTGGAGATTGAATTATATTATTTGTCGTCCTCTCCAACGAATAAGGGAGTCTTGGCAATTTTACGCGAGCGTATACGGTAATACTTATCGATGTACGTACCAGGAGCAATCCATTTCTCATAATCGTCAGTCCATCTGAGGAAAATATTTCCACTCTTCGATTGGCAAACGACTTTTGCTATGTGGAGAATTCCTTCGCCGCACATCGCGTCCATGACCTTCGTTCACGCTGGCTCAGGCCTCAACGATCTACTTTTTTTATGCCATTTAATATCGATCCTCCAATCGCTGCTGTAGTGTTGACATTTTTACGAACTACACTTTTTACTGCAGTGTGTCGAGATTTCGATCTGGGAGCTACAGTTTTTGGTCTGTCGAGCTCCCACTATTTTTTATGGGAATTTTGCTCATCGTGATAGAAATTTCTTTGGGAAAGATGAAGTTTGAGAGTTTTATCGATTTTTGGAATCATTGAAGGAGTCCAACTTTTTTAACGAGGGATCGAAAAATATTTTTTCGGAAACACTTTGTATTTTTTTTTTATTACGTACACTGATCGATCGAGATCGTGGAGAAAATTTCACGACCATTAGGAAGCTCGTTATTGAACAATTAACATTAATAAATAAAATTTAGTCAAATGCAGTTTTATGGAAACTGTTATAACTTTGCGACAATTTTTTTTTTCGACCTCTCAATTTTTCAACATCCACAATATCCTGAGAGCAACGGAAACAAAACGAAGTTTCTCGATAAATATTTTTTGCAGTTGTTAAAAAAATTGTTTTCAACAAAATGTTAATTTTTTAATAACGAGCTTCCTGATCGTCGTGAAATTTTGACACGACCTCTTAAATACTTCCTACAAAAACGTACAAAATTTTCAGAATTTTCTCATCATTTTTTATTCCAACCCTTAAGGTGGTTAAATAATGACGATAGAATTCTTAAAATTTGGTACATTTTTACATAAAGTATTCAGAAGGTCTCGTACAAATTGCACGACGATTAGGAAGCTATTCATTGAACAATTAACGTTAAAAAATTCCACAGGTACTCAACATCCTTAAAAATTGAACTTTACTCACTATACTCGGTATTGCAATCGTATTCATTGGATAGAAAGACAAAACACACATGCACTGCAGGGCTGCATTGTCGATGCATGCAGATTGTAAAAGAGCCAATTTGTACGTTAATATTACTTTTGAATAACACGAGCTGCTACCGCGCACTATAAATCGTGGCTTGTTTAGTGCTTAAGTGAGTGAAAAGCAGGCAAAGCGTTTATTCGCACGATATATAAAAGCTTAACGACCGGGAGCGATCAACTTCGCACTCTCTCGCGTTGTATCAAAGTGCATATCGGCTTCGGAAGGCAGCCCCAGATTTCTGTGCTGCTCGAATGCATAAAGGGCCCTCGGTGCGCTTTGTTAGTCGAGCTAAAGCCAGCGAACAGCACCGTCCACTGTGCGCCATGTATTTTTGAGTAATTACCGTTAACACGCGACCTTTCGAGGTGGCGAGGTGTTGCTCGACTTCCACGAAAACCAAAGACGCTCGTGTCCTGTCTATATATTCAGAGACGCTCGGTATATAGGCAGAAAAAAATTATTCACCCATATAATGGAGCTCGTGACCTTGCAGCTTCCGTGATCACTTTGCATTCGATCGAATTTCGTATCATTTTACCGGAGTCGCTGAAATTTCCAAGGGAACCTCGTCCTGCTCGGTGGATTGCACAAAAATTTACTTTAGCAATTTTTACACCAAAACTAACAATTTTCTGTCATGGAAAAAAAATATTCCGACGTTAAGAATTTGAGATAATTTAATTTCCAATTTTTTTAACTTTTCCATAAAAAAAATTCATCTGCAAAAAAAAAATTTATACTTTTTTTCTTCGAAACTCGATTTTTGCAATTTTTTGACGAAACGTGACAGCAAATTATTACACGCGTTTAGAAATTGAATAATCGAAATTCTAAACGTCAGAAAATCTTTTTTCGTGGCAGAAAACTTTTGGTGCCAAGAACGTTGATCCAAAATTTCCAAAAAACCCAAAAAATGTCGTTTCGCGATCGTAATACCTTAAGAAGTTGTGCAAACAAGAAAAAATCCAACAAAAAATAATTCACAATTGCTGACATAAAAATAAACGTTGACGAGTCGCGCGTCGAATAAACGAAAATGTGTAAATTAATGGGAACGTTCGAAATGTGATAAAAATCGATAAATTAGGAAAAACGTGATCACATGGGAAGCTGATAAGAAAGTGTATGGTTGGTTTCGCCTCGTGGTCTCGTAACTCGGACTTAGGCTTTGCAGCAGCCTCTCGCTTGTATCTTAACGACCGGTTGGCTACGGAGTCATTGCTTTTCTCACGACATCTCGCGTCGCAGACTCTTCCTTTTCCTCCGAGGCTTCTATTTCACTTTTGACGTTTTTTTTAAATTTTTTTATTTTTGCCACATCTTTGATTTCCGTCATCCGCGCTCGTGTTGAACTCCGCGCGTAATTTCTCAACCGGGAAACGCCGGTGTCTGTATATATACAGATGCGAGTATTAACTGCGGCGTAAGGATGAAAAAGGGGCGCGCGGATGTGCACCTGGGGAACTGCTGCGCTGATACGCCACGAAGATCGAGAGAGAGAGACAGAGAAAATCTATGCTTCATCCGGCTGGATCACATTAATTTATTCGATTGCTTTTAGTTTTCTGACGATTCCTTTTTATTTTTTTAACCACGCAGCTTCTCTANCACTTTTGACGTTTTTTTTAAATTTTTTTATTTTTGCCACATCTTTGATTTCCGTCATCCGCGCTCGTGTTGAACTCCGTGCGTAATTTCTCAACCGGGAAACGCCGGTGTCTGTATATATACAGATGCGAGTATTAACTGCGGCGTAAGGATGAAAAAGGGGCGCGCGGATGTGCACCTGGGGAACTGCTACGCTGATACGCCACGAAGAGAGAGAGAGAGAGAGACAGAGAAAATCTACGCTTCATCCGGCTAGATCACATTAATTTATTCGATTGCTTTTAGTTTTCTGACGATTCCTTTTTATTTTTTTAACTACGCAGCTTCTCTAAGCCGTGGACGGGAAGACGTGGGTTTATCGGCACAATTATACACACAGACCAGAGGCAAGTCATCCGCGGAGTGATATCGGTTTCATTCCTCGTGGTCAACTCCCATGTCTCGTTAATTAAAAATCGATTGGATTAATCAAGATAGTGAGAAAATGAATAGTAGCGATTGAGGGAAAAAGGGAAAGAGAGAGATTC